>JAUPFV010000005.1:159151686-159751686 GCA_036936605.1 Limnanthes douglasii subsp. nivea | reverse complement strand
CCGGAAATAGTTTGGTATTTTCACTTGGTAAAGTTATGCCCAAGCCAACTAATCCCCAATTCCTGGTTTACACTGTTAGCCAACATCATAGCCTTAAGGGTATCGAAAATTCTGATGCCCATGGAACAGTTTGCTGCTGTAGCATGTCTATGCCAAAATGGTCATATATTCTTTTATTACTTCAATATGAGGAATGACTATAAAATAGTTGATGGTTTGGTAGAAGTTGATAAGCCTTGGAGGACTCAACTCTTCCATATTAGCGGTGCTTGGGAAAACGACAAGAAGATTACATCTAAAGGAAATTCGAGCTTACTCACAAGATTACATCAAAATATCCAACAGTCAAGAAGAAGAAGGGAAAAAAAGGAACAAAAGGGCAATGACAAAAGAGCAGGGAAGAAGAAAAAAACTTCCATTGGTTCAGAGATCATACTTCGATCCAAAGTTCTTCATTTCATTATTCCTTTAGAGGTTTCTCTTTAAGAAGAAGCAGTTGTTGATCCTCCTTTGCCAGTATTTCCTACCACTGACTAACCTTCTTTTGAAGGTGTTGACCAATTGGATGATATATGCAACTTTAATTTTGAAGATTTTGACAAGGCTTTCTCTCAATCTACCACTATTTCCAAAACTTAACACATGATGGAGAGTCCTTAAAATTGTATAAGGACATGATGTGTTGGGGTATACGGTCATGGGCTATGTAAGGCCAATAGTTGACTTGGAGAGGCAGGTTAGATCTCAAGCCTATGATATTTCCTCACTTACTAATGAGAATCAAAACTTGAAGGATTATGTCAAGGAAGAACAAGACAAGGTTGAGAACTTGGGTAAGGAAAAGAAAACCTTTAGCGATGAGCTAGTTCAGGCTAAATTCGATTTTGAGAAGCTGCAGACCAGTTATACCGATTTACAGTCATCTACTTCCAAATAAAAAAACTCCTTAATAGAGTAAGGATAAAGGTACCATCAACCATTTTTTCGAAAAGAATAAAAAGTTGGAAGATCTTCTTAAGAAGAAGGAAATGAAATTTCCTCTGAAGAGAAAACTACTCAGAACATAGCCACTACTGTGGATGAATATGCTGATGTAATATTGGAGTCCATGCAACTAAAGGAGGAATCCATCAAATCAGATATGGTAATGTTGTTTCATGAAATATTTCCCAAGCGGTAGCTTAGAAATTTATCAAATTTTGTGCCATATGAGCAAATTCATTTTCATACTTTGTCTGCGGGTGATAAACTAAGCGTTTCTTCAGACGAATCTGACTCTAATGATGAAGGTGAGGAAGATTCAGATGATGATCTTCTAGAAAAAGAAGAGGAAGAAAACAAAGGAGGAGAAGTAGGAGAAAATAAAATGGAAGGAAACGAGCCATAAGGTTATTTTTTTTATATGTTTGCGTTTTAAACCAAAGTCCTAGACTTGTGCAAGGCATTTTGTTGTTGTTTTTTTTAAATCGGATTGTTTTGTAAATTTGTTTGCATAAGTCCTTGGTGTATACAAGGAATTTTGTCACGTGGATTCATTATAATTAAAGGTATTTTATGCCCTCTTTAGTTTAATCCACTTTATGTCTCACCGCATATTTTGCTTTTCATTGATATCTGATCCCGACTAAGTATTCAAAGATGATCAATATTTGAAAATATTTACCCAAGATAATAAATTAAATCTGATCTAGCCATTCAAAGGTATTCTATTCGAAGGAAACACAATTTTAATCGATCCAAGCTATTCAAAGGTAATCCATTTGAATGAAATTAGAGTTTAATCCTATTAGGCCATTCGAAGGAAACAAAGTTTTGAATACAAGAGATTCAGAGGAAATCTATTCGAAGGAAACAAAGTGTTAAATACGAGCCATTCGAAGGAAATAAAGTGTTAAATACAATCCATTTGAGGGCAACAACGTGTTAAATACGAGCCATTCGAAGGCAAGAAAATGTTAAATATGAGACATTTAAAGGCAATCAATTTGAATGAATAAAAAATTTAATCCAACCATTCCAAGGCAACACAAATTTTAAAGGCAAAAATGATAGATTGATTAAGATTCGGAAACCTCATTAAAACCTTCCCGCGCCACCAAATTAGGAAAGAGTATCCCCCAAATATTTACATCGAGCTAGAACAAAGTAAATATTTACAAAATAAGCTTTACTCTAAATACAAACTTAGATGTTCAATGTTCCAAGGGTGATTCAAAAGGTTGTCTTCTTTGTCCAAGAGCATGTATGTTCCTTGCTTGATCTTTTCACATACAATGCATGGTCCTTCCTAGTTTGGAGCCAGCTTTCCGAACCTCTTTTCTTTGGTGTGCAAAAACACGTTTCTTAAAAATTTATCTCCGACTTGAAAGGTTTTTCTTCTTACTTTAGATGCAAATCTAATTCTCATCAAGCCTTGGTAATTGATAATTCTTAAATGAGCTTTTACTCTCCTTTCCTCAATTAAATCCAACTGAGCCCTTAATGCCATCTCGTTATTGTCTTCAGAATAATTTTGAACTCTGAAAGAAAGAAGTGTGACTTGTACAGGTGTGTAATTGCATGCATTCCATAAATTAAAGCGAATTGAGATTCCTGAGTGGCTGTGTGAGGAATAACTCGGTATGCCCATAGTACTTAATGTAAATAACTTGGCCATTTCCAAGCTGCTCCCTCCAAATTATTTTTCAAACCTGTTAAAATTGTCCGGTTTTCCACCTTAATCTGTCCATTGGCATGAGGATGGAAATGAGATGAGAAACAATGTTGAATACCTATTGACATTAAAAATACTTCCATGTCTTTATTGTCAAACCGAGAACCATTATTTGTAGTGATGCACTTGGGAATACCAAATCGATAGTATATATTAGAGAGGATAAAATTTATTACTGCTTTAGAAGTTATCCTGGATAAAGGTGAAACTTCCACCCACTTGGAGAAATATTCTATTGCTAAAATTATTGTGCGACATCCCCCCGAGCCATCAGAAGAGGTCCGACTAGATCAAGTCCCCATCTGTCAAATGGTATTGCTTTAGATACAGACTCCGTAGGGACCGGTGTCGCATGTATTGCATTTCCATACCTTCGAAAAAGGTTACATCTTCTCACCAAGTCTTTAACATTTGTCATAATAGAAGGCCAATAATATCATGCGAACAAGACTCTTCTAGTGAAAGCTTTAGCCACAATGTGCTGATCCTTCTCCATCATAAAGTTTTGATAGAACATTTTAAGATTCGTTAGATCTGAGGCACCGCAACATAGGCATACTGAAGGATTGTTTTTATATAAAAAAAACCCCATTAGAACTAAAAATCCACGATCTTTGTATTTTATCTTCTTAGAAGAAGCCTTGTCTTGGGGTAAAACTCCATTAGTGATAAACTCTAGGATCTTATTTATCAAATATTTAGAAACCACGGTGGATACATGTAGACTTTCTCCTACTTCACTTGTTATTTATGATATTGTGACTATGGAAGGGTATTATTGCACTATGATACAAATGTAGAATTTCTCCTACTTCACTTGTTATTTATGATATTATGACTATGGAAGGGTATTATTGCACTATGATCCAAATGTATGCTTCAGAATAGGCTATAGTGGTTAATAAATCGGCCATTGAATTTTCCTACTTCACTTGTTATTTATGATATGTGACTATGGAAGGGTATTATTGCACTATTTAGAAACCACGGTGGATACATGTAAAATTTCTCATACTTCACTTGTTATTTATGATATTGTGACTATGGAAGGGTATTATTGCACTATTTAGAAACCACGATGGATACATGTAGAATTTCTCCTACTTCACTTGTTATTTATGATATTGTGACTATGGAAGGGTATTATTACACTATGAGCCAAATGTATGCTTCAGAATAGGCTATAGTGGTTAATGAATCGGCCATTGAATTTTCCGACCTTAGGACATGCTCATATAACGTGTTTAAACCCAATTGTGATCTCTTTCAATACTTTTAGATACTTTATCAAGTGATCTTTCCTAGTCTCAGATTTCCCCTATGCTTGATGAATGAGTAGTTGTGAAAAACTTATCAATCAGACTTTTTTGGCACCACATATCTGAGTTAATCTCAATCCAACTATTGTTGCTTCATATTCTGAGTCATTTATTGGATACTCTGAAGTAAAAACCTATAGCTTGATACATAGAATCCCCAAAGGAGGAGATTAAGAAAATACCAGCTCCACACCTCATTGTATTGGATCCACCGTTAGTTTAGATTATCAATTCATTCTTAAGCTTATGGGTTGGAGCTTCTTCACAAGGCCTTCAGGAATGAAATTCAAGTAAAAAATCGGCAACAACTTAAGCTTTGATTGTAGTTCGGGGTGAAAATTTAATATAATAATATCCAAGATAAACTGATGACTTGGTCATTCATCTGGATACATCAGCTTTCTGCAACACATTCTTCAACGGAAAAAAAGTTCAAACCGTGATAGAGTGTGCTTGAAAATAAGGCCTCATTTTTCCAAGCTGCTATCACCAATGCTAAGGATAATTTCTCCAACTTCAAGTATATTTTCTCAACATCCAACAAACTCTGCTTATATAATAAACAGGGCGGGGATCATTATCAACTTCTCGTACCAATACCGTACTTACAACATACTCGATACTGCTGGGTGCATATAAAGTCTTTCCCCATTTACAGGTTTAAATAAATTTTTAGGCGAAGATATGTTTCTCTTGATTTAAGAAAAGCTTGATCAGAATTAGGGGACCAATTGAAGTCTGTGGCATTTCGTAAGACTTGGAAAAACTTAGCACACTTATCTGATGATCTTGAAATAAAACTGCTCAATGCTGCCAATCTTCTAGTCAATATTTGAATTTCTTTAGTATTTTGAGATGGATCTATGGCCAACAAAACATTCAACTAGTCTGGGTCAGCCTGAATCCCTTTCTCATCGATAATGTAGCTTAGGAAGTTTCTAGATCGAACGCCAAAGGTACATTTTTCAGGATTTAATTTCAAATTGGTGACTTCCAAGTTAGAAAATGTTTCTTGGAGATCGGATATGTTATCTTCCTTCTTAGGGATTTTAACCATCATATCATCGATATATACTTCTACATTTCTTCTGATCTGGTTAGCAAATGCCTTATTTACTAGTCCCTGGTAGGCGGCTCCAATATTCTTCAGTCCAAAAGACATTACCTTATAATAATGAAGCCACATGTCCATGATAAAAGTAATGAGATCGTGATCAATCAGATACATATATATATATATATATATATATATATATATATATATATATATGATTATAACCGTAAAAAACATCCATATAAGACAACAACTTATTCCCCGAAGTGGAATCTATTAACTGATCTTTTCCGAGGTACTGGAAATGGATCCTTGGAACAAGATCTATTGAGATCTGTAAAATCAATGCACATACGCCATTTTCCATTCTTCTTCTTGACAAGGACCGGGTTAGTAGTCCAAAGATGGTATTGGGATTCTCTGATATGCCTCACCTTAGTTAACCGATCTACTTCTTGGACTATAGCTTATGATTTTTCCTTGGCAAAAACTCTTCTTCTTTGCACTACTGGTCCTGCATCGGATCTAACAGATAGTTTGTGGCTAATTACACTTGATGACAATCTAGTCACATCCTCATTACACCAAGCAAGCCCATGTATATTTTTAGATAAAAAAGATAATAACTTTTCCTTCAATTCTAAGGGTAGTTTAAATCCGACCCTAACATTTTTGCCTTCTGCCAAGTAATGAGCTTCAACTTCTACAACTGGGATCACGCCACTAGGAGCCTCTCTTGGATCATATATCTCATTTGACCTGACTGAAGACTCTGTTAATTGTTATTCTTTACCAATTTTTACCGCTTTCAACGATTTCGGAGCTAAAGTAGTGACATAACATTCCCTTGCAACTCTAGCTACTTTGGACGACGCCTACTTGACCTCCCACGTCATATTTCAAACATTGGTGAACAATGAATGCTAAGGAATGAATCCTATATAGAAAATATCTACCAAATATAGCATTGTATGATGTCAGACATTTAACCATACTAAACAAAACCCTTACCAACTTCTTGAATGATCCTTTTCCTAACACCACATTTCCTTCAATTCCCCAATTACATCAGCCGAACAGCTAGTAAACCCCACTGTGGATATATTCAGATGTTATATGACTGAAGGATTCTTCATTAACTTATAAGTTGATAAAAATAAAATATTTGTCGAACTGCCAGTATCAATCAATATTCGTCGGATTTCATTTCCTTCAATAGATGCTCATATTATCACAACATCTTCTTATGAACCCACAATTTATCTTTGGTCATCTTCATCAAAGACAATGCAAGGGCGGGGATCTAGTAGAGATGTGTGGAAATATTTCATTCAAATTGAGTAGTTAGACTATTTACATATCTTTTTCTGGAGCAACTTGAAGGTGCAAGCATGGTATTTTCCCCCCAAAATGGTCAAAGATTCAAAATAGTTGCACATATAAGATATTGTTGCTGTATTTTCTACTATCACCCCAACTTGATTCCGATCCGGATCGGGGGTCTAAGAATTCCAAATCTAAATGAATCCATAATCACCATATTATCTTCTTATTTGGACGTGTCTTTGCTTTGTCTTTGAACATTTTGTGATTTAGCATGTGTTGTACTTACACTAAGTTGGGGAACGCGTATTGATTTTCATATTACCCCTTGTTTTTTAACAAAAGAAGATAACTTCTCACTTTCAATCAAGGTTTGTATTTCTTGTTTTCAGGCAATAAAATCTTGGGTTTCATGGCCCACATCGTTATGGTATTTACAAAAGAGAGTGTTCCGATTTTATCTTAGAGATTGATTTTGTGCCGACCTTCAGAAATGCATAACATTCTTAGTTCTGTAATAAATGATGGCCACATTTTCACTTAATTCCGCAAACCATTCAGGTTGGACCCACTGACTCTTTTTGGGTCTAGAAAATTGGCCCTGATTTGACTGACTTTGTCTAGGCAGATGTGAACCTTGTCCGGAATATTTAGGTTGATAGTTGACTGTGGCTTGGGATTAAGTACTGACTTGTGGGATAGATACTGTTGGAACAGACCTATTCTGGCATGGTACTCTAGAAGTTTTGGTTTCCTTTACTGTGATTTGCTTTCCAACCTGATTCAATAATCCTCGTCAGGTTATAGCTATCTTTCGAGTTACTGAATAAAAAACTAACTCGACACTAAACATTTCCTTAAAGAATCGATGATTACTTGCTCAATACAATCAGCCAATCTGTTCTTTGTGTTCACAAAAAGGTTGTTGTAGTGTTTTAAGGATTCATTCGGTCTTGTGCATAATGAATGGTAGTATCACCGTCCCCCTTAAGCTCTTTACTTTCTAAAAAATTTCTCGAGAAAGCCATCCAGAAGATATCAAAGTTTTTAATAGATATTTATGGAAAACTGTTATACCATTTCAATGCACTCCCCTTGAAAGTCTGCGAGAATGATCAACATAATAACTTATCATCATCATCATCATCAAAGTTCATCATGAAAATTTTAAACTTTTCAAGGTGATTATCAAGATCTTTGCTTCCATCGTATATTTCTATTTTATAACTATCGAATCACCTTGGTAGATGCCCACAGAGAATCTTTGAAGACAAAAGAGATTTCCTCAAGTTATGACTTCGGTTAAACATGTGATCCTCATCAGGGGTGGCAAAGACACCTGGTTCAGACTGGACAATAAATTGATTACTTAAGAAATGATCAATACTGTGATTTGCTGATCCTTTTACTTGCCCTGGATATTTCTTCTTTTTTCCTTTACCCTTTGTATCCATTTTCTTTGAATGTTTAGATAACTTCTCTTTTTTCTTCTGTTGGCCATGGTCACAACTCGACGAGGAAGAAAAAACATCAGAATCATACTCTATGGTTGAATTTCCAGCAGAATTCGATGTGTGCATTAAATGCTTCGTCCGATGTTCCTTTTTGGAACCTGTGTGAGCCTTTGGGGATTGATAATTTTCATTTTGCTTGTTGTTATTACTAGGATTATCTGTAATAATACATCTCACATCGAACTTCTCTTTTAATTCTACTTCAGCTTCTCTTTAGGCCCTCAAGGCTTCAATCTCAACCCTTAATTGATCACGCCCCTCTTGCATGGTTTCTCTTTTCTCTGTATTATTATTAACATGCGATATGGTAGCATGCTTATTATCACCTCCCATCCCTTCATTGTCAAGAAGGGGAACTTCTTGCATCTCGATATCCATGCTTCAAAGAACTCCAAAGTACGTTCCACAAGTATGGTTCTGGGGTAAAAAACACCACAGGTCCTCCATGTTTGTCACTTGTAACACATCAGTCCCTATTCTTTGTCTCTGTAATAAATCGGTCCTCTATGTTTTAAAAATGTAACAAACATATCCTTTTTTGTAACAAATAGGTCCTTCATGTCTGTAATAAACAGGTCCCTCATGTTTTCAATTTGTAATAAACGGGTCCTTCAAATTTTCAGAAAAGGATATGTTTGTTACATTTTTAAAACATATGGGACCGGTTTATTACAGAGACAAATAATAGGGACTGATGTGTTATAAGTGACAAACATGAAGGACCTCTGGTGTTTTTAACCCTATGGTTCTGAATAAAGCTATTCAGGTACCTCACGCTCTCACTGTGGTCGCCAATCTGGTGGTGATAAAATATGACTCAACGGTATTTTTGGAAGATCTTTAGTTTTAGATGGTATAAAATTTGTAATAGAAAGTAGAGAGAGAATGAAGATTTTTATATTTATGATCGAGAGAAAAAGAAAGTAATACTTTTTTTTGGATCCATGGGTTTTTTGGGTCGGGGAATATGTTTGGGTCAATCTCATGAGCCCCAAGCCCATAAACAAATGTATTAGACATCTATATGAGTTATTAAGCACACAACTTACTCATATAGTTTAACTGTTAGGTCCAAACTTTCCCTCTAAAATAAATCCGATCTGATCCGCTTTACACTTTTGCCACCAACATAATCCGATCCTATTAAGTAGGACTAAGTAAGAATTCTAACTATTATTTAGAAAAGTATCCCAAGTACGAATGCCTTTCATTGGCTTTTGTATTTTTATGATTGTGAACCCCGTATATAGGATTGTTACCGGGCTTACCAACTCGATAACCCGTTCGTGACCGGTCTAGTAAAACATCTCTAAGACTGATCCGATAATGTTACTTAGTCGTTAACGAGCCGGGGTTTGAATTTGATCGATAAACCTGATATAAATAATATTTTAAAGTTTTCTAAGTTTTTTACTTATACTTTTTATTAACATAGTTAATACTTTTCAATAATAGGGTAAATATCATCGTTGGTCCCCCATGTATACCCCGTGTATCAAAGTAGTCTTTCAACTTTACTTTTGTCTCTTATCCATCCTTCATGCTTGATAAATTTGCACGATCAGTCCCCCATACATGTGAACCATGAGAAGCTGACACGTGACACTAAGTTTTGTAGGGGTGAGATTCGGTCGGTTCGGTCGGTTTTTTGACATATATTTAAACCAAACCAAACTAATTCGGTTTATAAATTATTAAACCAATTTATTATATTAATATCGGGTTTTTCTTTTCGGTTTCGGTTTTTGTGTTTCGGTCGGTTTTTCAGTTTGGATATCAATGTAGTGCGGTGCGGTTCGGTTTTCGGTGCGGTTCGATTCGGTCGGTTCGGTTCGGTCGGTTCGGTTTTTAATTATTATTGAAAAAAAATTGAATTTAGATTTAATTTTTTTTATAATAAAACATTAAACTAATTATTAAACTTTTTAATAAAATCATATAATATTATTATAATTTTCAAACCCTAAAAATTTAATTTGTACTTATATTATTTTCGAACCGGTGCTCACATAAAGAGGGGTCCCACCTACATTACTACACCATTTGTCCATTAAAAAGTAAAGTGAGGCATATTTAGTTTTTGAACACGTGCCCACATAAAAAGGATGATTTTTACTTATTCTTGCCCACATAAAAAGGATGATTTTTACTTATTCTTTTAAACGGCCTGGCCGAACCAATTATATGGTACAAAGGTGGTATGAAATTTATATAAAACATATTTATCGGATTCGGTCGGTTCGGTTTGACTCGGTTTAGGAATCGAAAAAACTGAAAACCGACCGAAATCTAATTCGGTTCGAAAAATAGAAACCGAAACCGTATTATATTTTTTAAAACCGACCAGACCGACCCATTTCGGTTTGGTTTGGCCGGTCGGTTCGGTTTTTTCGGTTTTTGCTTACCTCTAGAGTTTTGTATCGTTTTTAGTCCTCGAGAATGTTGTCCAATAATACTCCTCCCTCCGCCAAGTCACTGCTATGTGTTTTTACTTTTTACTATCATATTTTCACGATTTACTATTTACTTAATACATTTATCTAAATTAAAAATTTAATGAGCGTGACAGATTCAAAACCTTTATTTACCCAACTAAACCCACCCATGACCTATCTTATTCCAACCTTTATTAAATAATACCAGGACCTATCTTATGAAAACAATAACATTATACAAAATTGAGGTAATACAATAAGAGGAAGCATGAGGGTAGACCTTGTTCTGATATTACGATAATAAAGCAGGTTAAGTCTATGCTGTTTTGTTTAGATAGATCATCTTTGTTAAAGAGAAAGCATTGGAAACATGATATGTTTATAGCTAAAGAATTAGATTGTTTCAATCATAGTTCAGATGATAAAACTAGTTTATATATTAAATGGCATTCGCCTGCTATTAATAGGCTTAAGCTTAACTGCGATGGTTCTTCATTGTATAATGGGGAATCTAGCAGTGGTTTTGTTTTGAGAAATCATAGTGGTAAGTTAGTAGAGGGTCAGGGTATCTTAATAGGAAATAATTCTCTTATTATTGCTGAGTCTTTAGCCTTATTATATGAGTTACAATACTGCTGTAGGAACAACCTGACTGATATTGATATTGAAACAGATTCGCTTCAATTATTTAACATGATAACCTACAGTAAGTGCCCTTGGTATCTGTCTAAAACATTATCATGTTGTAGAAATTTGTTTTCATCTAAGATGACTTTAAAGCATGTGTTTAGGGAAGAGAATGTAGCATCTGACTGGATAGTTAAATATGTTCTGGAAAAAAAGCAGGACTGTTCTTTTAATGGACTTAATTATCCAAGCCCTTTCAATGCTATTTTATTATTAGAAAGTTTGAATTTGGGTTACTTTAGATTCTCGGAGTAACTCATATGACAGGTTTCTACCTGACCTTTGTTTCTTTTTCTCCATGCAGGTGTATAACATGGGGGTTCAGGGAGTAAGATGAATCTTTTCAGAAATTGGAAGAAGACGTAGCTTGGTGATCTGGAAGATGGAGTTCAATGCTAGATAAGGAAGAACCAATAACAGCAGAACTTTGAGGATTCAACAAGATTGTTATAGTAGAAATCAATGTAGGATCTAGGTTCAATTGTAATGTCAATACTCTAAGTATTTGTTTGCTTAGAGATTTCGAACATAGATCTCAAACATTGATTGTAATATTCTTTCCAACATCAATAAAATGTTTGTGTTTTGCCAAAAAAAAAAAACAGAGGTAATACATCGGTAATAGATGTATTCGAACAATTTGATTTGATTCGAAAATCTTCATACGTGGAAAATCATCATAAGCCGAAAGATATAAATGCTATCCACAAATATTCTAAAATAAAAATAAAATTTAAACAGTTGGAATAACATCTAAAGATCTCTTCTTCAGTATTTCGTCTCCATTTCTCCATATAATCACTTGTTTTAAGCTTTATAAATACTCGTCTGCAACCAAAATTAGATACCTATAAATAAAATAAAAATAATACTACTATTTTGGATTGATTATAAATAGGAAAATTCTAATTAATTTCGACCTAATAATATTAGTATAAAAAGTTACCTTTAAATTAATCATCAGTTATATATGCATACGAAAAAGGCTTTAAAACTTACCAATAAATGCCATTGGAATGAGAAAAATCAGAAAAGCTTGCTCTCTTCCGAAATCGATTGAACTTCCGCTTACAATCCCTGACAAAACCACCACCTCAGCCGTTAAAACCACCACATATTACCCTATCGTCACTGCATGCGCCGGGAAATCTACCACTGGCAACAACATCTTTACACTTCCTAAAACTCCCCAACGTGCTCGTCTTAAATTTCCTTAACGACGACCCCCGTTTCCTAAAAGATACCGATGTTGCAGACAACGACCGAGACAAGTACGGACCGTCGAGTACGGTTGTCAGAGAAGGTAATTTAGTAATTTGACTATTCTCCGTCGAAACTACCAACGGCGGAGGCAGCTCTAAACATTTACGACGTTATTAGATTTAGCTTCGGGTTCGGTCCAGACAACCTAGGCTTTCGAATCCAAAACTAAAGAAGAGGTTTTCTGATTTAAGACCCCAAAACTCATTGCTGCCATTACAGTTTTTTTTTGGAGAAAGAGTTTCGAATCTTACTAAGAAGAACCGAAGACGTCGATGCATGATTTACGAATTTGGGTTCGATTTTGGTAAATTGATTAACCAGAGAAAGAAAGGAAATGGAGAAGAACCAAAGACTTTTTTTTTACTGAATTTAGATTGCATTATAAAACAGTTGAAAGTACGAAAGTACAAGGGTTTTTTTTAAACTGAATTTGGATTGCATTATAAAACAGTTGAAAGTACGAAAGTACAAGGGCTAAGGGAAATATTACAAAATTAGAATAAACCCTTCGACTTAATCCTCTCTGACGAGGAGCAGATTCTTTAATGGTGTAAACGAAGATATCTTAAGTTCGTACTTTCCAAATATGTAATTGCCTTCAATTTAATCGGGGCATCCAAGATGTTACAATCCAGATTTTTTCTTTTGTTCAAAATATCCTTAGCGATCGAATGAACCCCGTAGTTCTGCTCTCGGTAGATTTGATTGATGACCATTGGAGGCTGAATAAATTTTCTACAGCAACTGAGAATCGATTCCAGGTACCACACTGATTTATCGTATAATAGAAGCTTGACAAGAATCTCCGAATCAATATCAACATCCACATTGATGATATTGAGAAGATTACAGAGCTTTAGGCCATTAAGCAAGGCCTTACATTCTGCGATGAGAGGATCTCCTTTGCCGTAAAGTCTACCCATGCCTATAACGAAGCTGCCATTACTATCGCGAACAAGAATACCACCACTGGTTTCGTTGCTGTTGTTGCAGGAGCCGTCAACGTTAAGTTTAAATCTATTACCCTTTGGATTCTTCCAGCGAAGGAATAGAGGTTTAGTGAATTTCTTTAATTGATGAACACAACCCAGTTCTAGCGCTTGTTTATCTGATCTTCCCCAATGTTTTTTCTTTTGGATATTAGCGTAATCAAGACTAGACAGAATGTAAAGGATGTGCTTGATGATTGAGGCAGCATTAACAGTATGATCAGAATGTTTTCTCTTGTTTTGACCAGACCCGATGGACCAGGTGATGATAGCAGGCAAGATTGATCAAATATCACAATGATTCTGAGAAGACCAGTACCACATTCTGACAACGTGAACCAGATTCATGTGAGGCTGTATCTGAAATTTGAAGATGGCACTGAAGTAGACCCATACAGACCAGGCTTGAGGACAATGAACTAAGGCGTGCTGCGAGGTTTCGATATTATTGCAGAAGGTACATTTCAAAGCGAGTTGAATGTTCTTGCGTTGAAGTACAACATCTGTAGGAATCCAATTGTAGAAAACTCTCCATAGCAGAAAAGAGCATTTCTTAGGTGTTACAGTGTTCCATGTTTTAGAATAGAGCTTTGATTTCTTTCCTTTTTGTCTTATGTAATCCCATGTATCTTTGCTATTGAATTCACCATTCTTAGACAATGACCATAACATCTTGTCGTCTTTGTCCGTTAAATTAATTGTGATGATCTTGTTTATTTCAGTGTTAGTCACCAAGGTTCTCAATTTAACCAAATCCCAGCTTCCATTTATCCAAAAACTATTGACTCTGTCACTCTTAACATCCCAAAGCAAGCTTCTGTTGACGTTGTCTCTGAATTGGATGAAAGGCTTGTCAGAATATCATATGTCAAGCCAAAAATTTATGTTTGCATACCCAGGATTATGAAAGATAAGGTCCTCAGTATTGTCTCTGACTTTAATAATACGATCCCACACTTTAGACTTTTTTATAGTTGAAATAGCAAGAACAGGATGAATCTGATTTCTACAATACATAGAAGCTATAAATTTAGCCCAAAGGGACGACTGGTTTCTGAAAATGAACCAAAGTTTCATGGAATAAACAGCTTGAACACCCTTCAATTTCTCGAGATTAAGGCCCCCTTCATCTGTAGGTTTACATAGTCTATCCCACCTAGACCAGTTGATAACCTGCTTGTTATCCTTATTGCCCCAGAGGAATTGATTGTATATAACTTCAAGTCTGTTAATAACACTGGTAGGAAAAATAATGTGTTGTAGAAGAAAGATAGGATAGGCTGATAGTACAGTTTGAATAAGCAAGAGCCTGCCAGCAAAGGAGAGATCAACTTTATCCCATTATTGGATTTTCCTTCTGGTTTTATCCAGCAATTCATCAAAATTAGCCATCCTTATTGAAGTGGCAATAGTAGAACCCAAATACTTGAATGGCAAGGTTTTGTGCTTAATGTTCAAGATGTTCTCAATGATTGCAATGCACTGATTTCCCATGTTGTTTGGAACAATAATCTTGGATTTAGAAGAGTTAATTTCCTGGCCAGATACAAGCTGATAGTGATCGAGAAAGTCTTTTATAGTTTGAATAGAAGTAGCCTCACCATTA
This sequence comes from Limnanthes douglasii subsp. nivea, assembly GCA_036936605.1. NCBI lineage: Eukaryota > Viridiplantae > Streptophyta > Magnoliopsida > Brassicales > Limnanthaceae > Limnanthes > Limnanthes douglasii. Next base: position 159,736,783 of record JAUPFV010000005.1, on the reverse strand, counting down.
GTAAAGATCATAAAATCGTCAGCGAAAGCAAGGCATGATATGTCAATTTCACTTCTAGTTTTGAACTTAAGCTTAGTGTTATCCAGGTAGATATTTGTGATGCTTCTGATAAGATACTCTTCCACGAGGATAAAAAGACTTGGAGAAAGTGGATCTCCTTGTCTCAATCCACGAGTGTTCATGAAAAAACCCATCATTTCTCCATTGATCAAGATAGAGGAATGAACATTGCTGATATAGTTACTTAAGAGAAAAATTACGTTAGAATTGAAACTAAATAGATTTAGAATTCTGAGGATGAACCTGTGGTTGAGTTTGTCGAACGCCTTTGTCATATCTGTCTTTATAATGACATTCCCACCTTTGCACTTAGAATTCAAATCACAGCACATCTCCTGGGCAGTAAGGATAGACTCATGAATACTCATGCCTTTTACGAAGGCTCCTTGTTCCTCAAAGATAAGCTTGGGGATAAGCTTTGACAATCTGTTGTTAATAATCTTCCCAAAAATCCTGTTCATCATAGTCGTGAGGCTAATAGGACGGTAGTTTTGCTAGTGATTAGGATTAGCTATCTTAGGAAGAATACAGATAGCAGTTGCTTTCATCCCATTAGTAAGATTATTCCCATTGAAAAACCACTAAATGACACTGCAGAGATCCACATTAATGATAGACCAGCATTTCTTGTAAAACTCATTGTTAAATCCATCAGGCCCTGCTGCTATCATAGAGCTGAAAGATTTAATGATACAGAAAATTTCATTACAGTCAGGCACAATGGTTAGACTGTTTTTATCCTCATTAGTCACCAGGTTAGGAATAACATCCATCAAAATAACCTCATCAGCATTATTAAAAGGAGTTAACAGATTTTTAAAATAGTTAATGCCTGAAGAACTGATAGCCTCCTTAGAGGTAAGCCAAACATTGTCATCTTTGATTCTGTCAATCCTATTTCTTCTCAACCTCTTCCTCACAAAACTATGATAAGCCACTGTATTTTTCTCACTATCTTTGAGCCAAGTTGCATGAGCCTTTTGTTGCCAAAAAAGTTCTTCCCTGTCCAAAAGAACCAAATGATTCTTTTCAGCCTCTTCCAACAAAGTTTTATTTTCCTCAGTAAGAGAAGATTGAAGAATAGACTCCATGCACATTATATCATCCTTCGAGTTCTTAATAGCATCAAAAATATTACCAAAAACACTTCTGTTCCAATCTTTCAAATCCATCTTCAATCTTTTTTGCTCGAACTAGTACTTCAGAATAAGGTTATCACCAATCCCATCGACATTCTTACTCCAACTGTCTTCCACAAGCTTCAAGAAACCAGGATGTGTAACCCACATATTAAGGAACTTGAACGAAACTTTCACTCTCTCCAAACTAGAAGAAACCCTGATAGAGATAGGGCAATGATCTGAGCAATTCTTAGCATTCCGAGTAACAACACTAATCTCGAAATAATTCATCCAAGAACTATTAATTAAAACACGATCCAAACGTTTCCATTTATGACCATTAGACCAAGTAAATCTGCTCCCAGTGAAGCCAGCATCAAGAAGAGAACAATCCATGATAAGCTTATTGAAATCATCCATCCCACTCTTTAGAAGGGCTTTCAAGCATTCTGATGCTATCCCACAAAGGTAATCTGAGATGCATCTTGCACTTAGCGTAAATTACAGATACCATAAAATCTTTATCCAAAGTAGGATGATGAACATTAAGATGTAAAATCTGCTCACCATCCAAAACAACCTCCACATTATAGTTAGACGGTCAGAATACCCAAATCTTATTAGAAACGTTAGAGATAGCCCCACTGAACTTTGATTTCTTAGCAACATAATAGATCTTTTCAGCTTTAATGAAAGGCTCATGGATGGCAACAAAGTTAGGTTTGTTAGCTTTAATGAGAGACTTTAACCTTTGAATTATATGTTTACTGCCAAGACCTCTGGCATTCCAAGACATAATGGTGATAGTCATTAATTGGAAGGAGTTTTGGTGGCTCTTTTAAGCTTAATAAGTTTCGATGATACAGGCCCTTTGGAGTTCCAGATTTTGGATTTCTTCACCTTCTTTAACTCCACCTTCTTTAAAGAAGGATCATTTTGATCTTTGACAGGAAAGATGACCAGACTACCTGCATATCCTGGAGAATAATTATCCTCTTCAACAATTGGTTCATATAAGTTCCCGCTTTCAATAGTCTTTAGAGCACCAATGATTTCTGAATCCTTTGGTATATCTGTTACAGTAGCTTTAGAAAGAACCTTATCTTGAACTTCTTGAACAGGGGCACTAAGAGATTGATTAGTACTTTCATTTCATATAGAACTTTTAATAATATCCAGGTTTATAACATCATCTTTGTTGACGATGATCGATTTCAGTTTACTGAACTCATCATTCTTAGGAAGCATATTTGGAGTAACGCCTCTTGGCTTTATGATTTCTTGGGCTTGTTTCTTACAATTCTCATTAGAATGCCCTAGTGAGCACACACTTTGCAATAAGAAGGAATACTATCGTAGATTATATTCACCCAGTAACTATCAGATTCACCAAACCGCAATAAAACTTTATGGATCAAAGGCTTCGAGACATCAACTTCTACCCAGATTCTGCGGCAATTTTGCCTAGCACGATTTATATTCGGAACCCAAACTTTCAATGGAGTACCAAGAACCTTTGCTATCTCTCCTATGGTCGAATCATTAAACAAGAATTCAGGTAAGTTAGGGACAGAAGCGCAGATCGGGGTGAAAGGACATTTGAGATTTGGATTGAACAGGGGAGTCCACTTCAGCAAATGCATTGTTTTGTTACCAATAATTCATACAATCTTGGACCATAACTTTTTGAAGTCTTCAATTTCATTAAATTCAATGAAAACATGTCTATAATCCCAGATTAAAAGGTTATAGTTTCCAGAGAACTTGAATTTGCCAAGAAAGTTCCTGATAACTTCCATGGTTGGTCTGCCCGCAGAAAACTTGGCAATCAAAGTGTGTTTTGAAAGCATATTCAAAGAGTCTTTATCAGTAGCTTCAAATGTAATTACAGGATAATCTTCATTTTTGGTTACAAACACATTCTTGTGAACAAACTCAGAAGTCTTGTTCTTGAGAGTATAGACATAGGATCCAAACAAAGGATTTGATTTAAAATTAATTTTTTGTTTACTGATAACCTCAAGCCCAGGATTATTTATAACATTAAGATTTTCTCTATTGAACAAAGATTGCTTCTCGAAATCTGAAGAATAGATACCAACTGAAGGGGTAGATTTCCTGAACAGAGGAAATTCTTCAATTGACTCAATCTGAATGTTGTTAGCATTGTCTTTATTCATCGATGGATTGTTAATGAATGGAGACGCTTCACCCACCTCCATAGCAGAAGCCAGATCGAATTGAAAGCCCAGAAATCAAGATTTTTTCTCTGTTCTTGAAGAAGAAGAACAGACACGCTCCATTTTTCAAACTTTTGTGAGAAGAACCGAAGACTTTGGATTTCTTATTTAAGAATTTTGGTTTTGAGCTTTGAAAGAAGGTAGGAATAAAATCTATGTACAATTACGGTTTTTGGGTTATTGAGTGGTAATCGGGTTTGGGTATTCGTCGGGTAAATAAAGTTACGTTTGGTTAATTTTTGGTTTTGACCCGTCTAGGTAAATGTATTAAATAAATGGTAAATCGCGAAAATTTAATAGTAAAAATTAAAACAACATGCATATGACTAGAAATGTGATTTGGCGAAGGAAGAGAGGAGTATTATTGGGCAACATTCTTGAGACTAAAAGCGAAACAAAACTTAATGTCACGTGTTAGTTGAACTAGCAGAAAATGTGAATGTCAATTAACTCCTTCTTCACTTTAGGCGGTCCTAAATGATGAAAACCAACGGTGATTTTTATCATGAATACTAAATCATTTAGGTGTAAATTTGTTTTCTCATTATTTTGACTCCCAGGAAGAAGGAGATGAAATGTAAAATCCATCCGAAATCGTTTTCTCTTTCAAAAGTCTTTTCTAGTTTTTCTTACTTTTGGAAATTTTGACGTTCCATTGGCATATGAATATGAAAACGATTAGAAAAAAGAGATTAATGAAGAAATTAAAGATTGAAAATATGAAATTGAATATAAAAATTCGGATTAATTCAAGAACATGCCAAAGTAGCATTGAATGCAACGAAGAAGCTCAAGAGCATGACAAAATAGCCAACTTTTGTAATATCTGTTTTAACTACTAGTTGATCTTTATATATATTTTTTGGTAGATTATGAACTGCTCTGAGAGAAGATAGTCAGAAGTATTTTGGTAGGTGAAGGACTGATGTGATGACTAGCTTTTTTTATGTATATCTAACGAGATGTATAAAATCTAAAGTACCACACTAAAGATGGTACTTGTCTTTAGGTTGAAATTTGGTTTATGAAATTCATACAAAATCGTGCTTGTTAACTTTTTGGATAGGTAAGATAACTAGGAAGATACAAAGCTTGGTCACTATCTTTTGTTATCGTGTTGATTAGTTTTTCTAAGAGCTGAAAGATGGTTAGTTATTTAAAAAAAGTGAATGAGGTCAATCAATTATCTTTTGGTCTGGTTTTGACTAGTTTTGCTTGATGATACTTGGGTCGTGTCTTGTTCGGCTAACTGTTGGTCTAGTTATCTATCTTTTGTTGTCGTGTTAACGAGTTTTTCTTAGTAACTAAAAGATGGTACTTGTGTCAGCTAGGAATTTTGTTTATGGAACTTCCACAATTTTTTTGCTAAATTTACAGATAAGTAAGAGAACTAGGACGATACAGAACTAAAAAAATAATATCACGTTATTATAAGAAACATAACTGCTAATAAAGATAGTTATAAATATACTGGTTGTCTTACCTTAGAGCATCCCAACAGAATAGGTAAAAGAGACTGTAAGGGAAATATGCTAATTTCCTGTCAAATCAGATCAAAAGAAAAAAGGGAAAGCAAAAAAACAAAAGTGAAATCAAACACACAATTGTTAACGGAGTTCAGCAAATTATGCCTACATCTCCGGATCTGTTGCAGATCAATTTTATTAGAAGAACACAGTGACTCTGTCGTTTTTGGTAAATACACAAAAAACCCTAACACTAGGTTTTGTAGAGACTACAACACTTAAAAGGGGAAAAATATTACAGTCCTTAATGTGTAATTTATGACCCACTAAAATTACACTGTCTTTTCAATTCACTCCAGTTCTCTTTAATGTGTTTAGCAATTGCCTCATCTTCACTGTCTTTCACTGTCTTTTCATCTAACATCTCTTCTATCCAATAATAACATGTTGAATAAGGCTGGATTATTATGTCAAAATAACAATCTCCCACTTGAAGACTGGTTTCAACCTGTCTTCACACCTTGATATATGCAGCAGATCTTTCTGGTCTTATTACTCTTGCAGACCAACTGAAGCTGAACACAACTTCAGTTTTTCAATGGCTACTGTCTTTGTCAACATATCAGCTGGATTCTTGCTTCCTTGGATATTTTCCAGTATTAGCACCTCATCTTCCAATAAAGATCTAATGAAATGATAGCGAAGACTGATGTGCTTGGTTCTTGAATGAAATGTTGAATTTTTCGCCAATTGAATTGCAATTTGACTATCACTATGCAGAACATTGTTCTTCTGTTTGAATCCCAACTTGGTTAACAAACCTTGAAGCCATATCATCTCTTTACTGGCTTCGGTCACTGCTACATACTCAGCCTCTGTAGTTGATAGAGTGGCAATTTTCTGTAACTTTGACATCCAACTAACAATTGTAGTTTCAACAGTAAATATATAACCGGTAGTTCTTTTCCGGTGATCCAATTCACCTCCAAAATCTGCATCTACGTAGCCTTGTACCTTTAACTCAGCCTTACCAAAGTACAAACACTTTTCTGTGGTACCTAGTAGGTACCTCAAAATCCATTTGAAAGCTTCCCAATGAATTTTCCCTGGGTTTGACATAAACCTACTCACAACTTCCACTGCATGACTAATGTCTGGTCTCGTACAGACCATTGCATACATCAAACTTCCAATAGTTGAGGCGTAAGGAACCTTAGCCATGAAGTATTTTTCTTCATCCTTCTTAGGGGATTGATCCTTGGATAAACGAAAGTGACCTGCCAATGGTGTACTAACTAGCTTTGCATCACACATGTTAAATATCTTCAAAACGCGATCGATGTACTCTGACTGAGATAACTGCAAAACTTTTCTATGCTTATCTCTTATGATTTGCATTCCAAGAATCTTCTTCGCCGGACCCAAGTCCTTCATCTCAAATTCTTTTGACAATTGTAGCTTCAATATTCTAATATCATCCATATCTAAACCTGCTACTAACATATCATCAACATGGAGTAGCAAAATGATATAACTGGATTTACATCTTTTAAAATAGCAACAGTGGTCCGCATTACACTTCTGAAAACTCTCTTTGCGCATAAAACCGTCAAATTTCTTGTACCACTGTCTTAGAGCTTGTTTTAAACCATACAAACTTTTCTTAAGTCTGCATACCATGTTTTCTTTCCCTTCTTTTAAGAAACCTTCTGGTTGATACATGTATATCTCCTCATCCATATCCCCGTGAAGAAATGCAGTCTTCACATCTAACTGTTCAAGATATTGGTCTTCAATGGCAACAATACTTAACATTGATCTAATAGTATTGAGCTTCACAACTGGAGCAAAAATATCGGTGTAATCAATTCCTTCCTTTTGCTGGAACCCTTTGACAACTAGTCGGGCTGTGTATCTCTTAGAGCCATCATGCTCATCTTTTACCCGATACAACCATTTGTTATGAAGTGCCTTCTTACCCATTGGTAACTCAGTTAGGTCCGATGTATCATTTGAGATTAAAGACTTCATCTCATTTTTAATGGTAAAATCCCACTTACTAGCATCACTGGTCTGACAAGCTTCATCATAGCATTCAGGTTCCCCTTCATCGGTAAGTAACAAATAGTTCAAAGATCTCCTGTTGGGTACATGGGGTCGGGAAGATCTTCGCAAAACAGGAACTGCCTCGGTCGGCTGTAGGGTATCGGATTGCTGTCGATCGGTTTGTCCAACGAACTCTCTTTGTTGAGGGGTTAGTCTGATCGGCTATATTTCTTGATTATCTGAGACTCCCTCGATATCTGCAAATACTGATTCATACGGCTTTGAATCATTTGCTTCAGTTTTATGTCTGTCCTTGTACATCACTGTTTCATTGAATATCACATCTCTGCTTCATATGATATTCATGTTCTCCTCATCCCAAACACGATAACCAAACTCATCTTCGCCATAGCCGATCAGGAAACATTTTTTTGATTTCGGATCAAGCTTGTTCCTGCCTTGATCACTTATATGAACATATGTTGTACAACAAAAAACTATTAGATGTGATGATTTTATATCCTTACCACTCCATACTTCCTCGGGTATTCGATGTTCTAAGGGAACCGATGAGCGTCGTAACTAGGTAAGACGATATGTTGATTGCTTCTGCCCAAAACTGCTTTGGTAAACCAGACTGTATTCGAATGCTTCTGGTTCTTTCTGTCAACATTCTATTCATACGTTCGGCAATACCATTGTGTTGAGGCATACCTGGAAAGGTTCTCTCCATCCTGATAGCATGCTCATAGCAAAAGTTCTTGAATTTGGTGTCCTCATATTCACCACCATTATCAGTTCTCAGCTTTTTAATCTTCAGACATGTATCATTCTCAACCATAGATTTCCATCTCCTAAAAACATCAAACACTTCAGATTTATGCTTCAGAAAATAAACCCATACCTTTCGAGAATGATCATCGATAAAGGTCACGAAATAGTGTTTCCCTCCTATAGATGAAACAGTTGTTGGCCCCCAAACGTCAGAGTGAACAAGCTCCAGCCTTCCTTTCTTTGGGGTTCTACCACTCGTCTGAAAACTGACCCTTTTCTGTTTTCCAAGTATGCAATCTTCACACATGTCTATATCGACTGACTTTAGACCTAGAAGCTTCCCATTCGAGTACATAATTTTCATACCTTTCACACTCATATGGCCAAGCCTCTGGTGCCAAACATTTGGATTTTCGTTTCATGCTGCTATTGCAATTGAACAGCTCGTCTCTGCTGTCTTGTAAAGAGTACCACTCTTCTTTCCGCGAGAAACCGTCATTGCTCCCTTTGAAATTTTCCAATTGTCACCATGGAAGATCGTATTATAGCCTTAGCTAGCCAACTGCCCTACTGAGATTAAGTTCTTTCTCAGACTGGGGATATGTCTGACATCTTTCAGTTCCCATACATACCCATTCAACTTAATCTTCACAGTACCTTTACCAATAATATCACAAGGTTGATCGTCACCAAGATATACTTTTCCAAGGTTACCAGGGACATACCTCTCGAAGAATTCTTTTTTCGAAGTCACGTGAAACGATGCTCTAGAGTCTAATACCCAAGACTCTTCCCTGCTTTCTAAGGAGCATATTAACGCATCGTCTGCTTCTGAAGTGATATTTGCCTCTGTTTTCTTCTCCTGGTCATTTGGTTCTTTCTTGCACTAAAATTTAAAGTGTCCGGTCTTCCCACAATTCCAACACTCGATGTTTTTCAACCCCTGGGAATTTTTAAGATTCCTAGACTTGGACCTCCAGTCTCTTGATTTTTCTCGGTAGTTCGATTTACCGCGTCCATATAATCTGGTTGAATTTATTCCTCTCGATTCTGTATGTAAGACTGAGGAGATTGATGACTCACCTGATTCTCTTTTTTGAATCTCTTCACTGAGAACTAGGTCACGAACATCATCAAATTTCAACTTATTGCTTCCTAACGAGCTACTCACCGTAGTGACAGTAGCATTCCAACTATTTGGTAGTGAAGACAACAGTATCAATGCTCGTATTTCTTCATCAAAATCAATTTCAACTGAACTCAACTGGGTTGTGATTGTATTGAGGTCATTGAGGTGTTGAGCTACATAAGCACCTTCCATCATTCGCAAATTGAATAAACGCCTCATCAAGTGAACTTTGTTACACGCTGATAACTTCTCATACATACTGGAGAGAGCCTTCATAAGACCCGCAGTGGTTGTTTCCTTTATGATGTTAAAAGCAACATTGTGGGATAACGTCAATCAGATGACTCCAAGAGCTTGTCTATCAAGAAGGGTCCATTCTTCATCTTTCATACCCTATGGTTTCTTTTCTGAGAGGGGTTGATAAAGCTTTTTCTGGTACAGATAATCTTCAATCTGCATCTTCCAGAACCCAAAATCTACACCATCAAATTTTTCGAGTCTCACTTTTCCTTCGTTTGTAGCCATTGCTCCCACTCAAATCCGAACTCCTTTGGATTTCTACCAATCTGGCTGTGATACCAGTTGTAAGGGAAATATGCTAATTTCTTGTCAAATCAGATCAAAAGAAAAAAAGGAAAGCACAAAAATAAAAGTGAAATCAAACACACAATTGTTAACGGAGTTCAGCAAATTATGCCTACGTCTCCGAATCTGCTGTAGATCAATTTTATTAGAAGAACACAGTGACTCTGCCTTTTTTGGTAAATACACAAAAAACCCTAACACTAGGTTTTGTAGAGACTGTAACACTTAAAAGGGGAAAAATATTTCAGTCCTTAATGTGTAATTTATGACCCACTAAAATTACACTGTCTTTTTAATTCACTCTAGTTCTCTTTAATGTGTTTAGCACTTGCCTCATGTTCACTGTCTTTCACTATCTTTCATTGTCTTTTCATCTAGCATCTCTTATATCCAATAATAACATGTTGAATAAGGCTGGATTATTATGTGAAAATAAGAGAGACTAGATAGTAAATTTACCTATTATGTGTAACTTTTTCTTTTCCAACAGGTAATCTAAAAGCCTATCTATATTTACTAGCTTAAATCACGCTAGGTAAATTTGTAGTTGCAGTTACAAAATAGGTATAATCTTTCCTTTTTTTCTCTCCTTCACTTTTGAAATAAAAGAACTACCTTAAATATAAAGAGTCTATTGTATTATTTCGTAATCTAAAAATTTAGATTACCAAAATTTCACGTTAATTTAACATATTTATACATTACCTGTTGGGGATGCTCTTATGTCTTATCCAACGTCTTTTTTATAATGAAGAATAATAATTAGTTTAAAAGTTAATATTTAAATGGACCGACCATACTGGTAGTTATTGGATCGGTCTAGAACCGGTCAGATAGTAACCAGATCGATCCCGGTCTAAAATTTCAACCTTTTCGTCAATATTTATCATATTGTTTTTAAGTTTGAAAGATAATACACATTTTTTAGTTTTTTTACCAAACTGGTAGTTATTGGCTCGGTCTAGAACAGGTCAGTTAGTAATCAGATCGATCCTGGTCTAAAGTTTCAAACTTTTCGTCAAGATTTATCATATTTTTTTTTAAGTTTGAAAGATAATCCATATTTTTTAGTTTTTGTAAACATTTTTTAAGATCTTTTGGATTTACCAACTTGGTATACGATCCGGATCTCTCGCATTCAAATAATAGTCTAGGAGTTTTCGTGTTTTTCCTATTTTCATGACGTCTAAATGTTTCAAAACATCACTTGGAAGCTATTATATTTCCTTGTAACCTAACCTAACCTAATCAATTAATTGTTGTTGTATATAGTATACTTTTGTGGTAAATAAATCATTATAATCGATATCGCAATCCTTTGACAGTCCACTGAGTATCCTTAACCTCATACAATGCAAATTATTAAAAATTTAAACCAAAACACAGACCGAAAACCAAAGATAAAGTATGTCAGACATTATACCGTCGATATACCTCAATAGTGACGATATGAACTTGTTAATACCGCTAGCGAGCTAAGACTCGCACCATTGTTGTGCTTGGCACGCACATGAGTACCGAAAGTACAAAAAAACCATTGGCGGTGCCATAAGTACCGACGCTTGAAAGGAACCTTTGGTACAACAACACCACCAGGACATACGACATGTACGGGCGGTGTTGATGCCCCGTGCTACAGGTGAACTGTGTAAAATGTAAAATCTATTAAATTGGGTTATTAATGAGTTCAATTTAATGGGTTACCTATTTTGGGGTTTTATTTTCATCAATAAATTTGTTGCTTCATATTATCCCTTTTTATTTGGGAGATATTTTATAGGTTTTTTCTGGTCTAATATTGTACATTCAGGAGATTAATGTGGATCATCTGAATTTACAATATTAGACCCTAATAGAAAAGGCCCTAATGACCAAAGAGAACCATGCAATACCTCCAAGTGGGATTGAGTGTCTAGCTCAATAGTTAAGAGAGAAATATAATAATTTTTTTATTCTTTTAAGAACAAATATTAGTGCATGCCCACAAATTCAAATATGTCATCGAGAAAGTTGATGTAGTGGATGACGACGGAAACGATGCTACCATCTCGGGAACATTGCAAGAAAAACTCGAAAATAAGCCCAAGAAATAAAATTACTATAAGGGAGCATGCAAATGAGGAAAAGAAAAATCTGATCGATGATCCAACAAAATAGACCAAAATCGTCAACGATGAAGTAGGGATAAGAGGAGGAGCAAAGAGCCTAGGGTTGGAAAAATAAAAAGACACGATAATTTAACTAGTTGGGAATACCAAAATAATACCAATTGTGGGGAAAATTTTGAGAAACACCTTTCCCTACCATGCTATATGCTTCTACTAGGATATCCTGAATACTCTGGATAGCATCCGGCCTATATTAGAGCCACTACGATCCGCTAGCTATGATGAGTTCGGATCTTACAGTCACAACCAAACCATTAATCCGAATAGGGGTACTTCACACCATATCACACCACTATAAATCTGAAAAGGACAAACGCAAATACTTTTGACTAAACTATTTGCTAATCTACTTAAAAACTAATGGGTCTTTAAATTTGACCCGGTTTCACAACCCGACCCGGGAAGCCCATAGGTCACTAATTAAGGTATAAATACCCCAACCACTTTCATTAGCGAGGGTGATCAGAATTTAATACTAGCAAGTTGCTTAATTATCTCACTACTCCTCACAATAAACACAAAACACCCCAAACTTACTAAAATATTTTACAAAACTACCCACAGCCCAAAATAAACCAAACAAAATTGGCGACCACAATGGGAGGCGACGGTACCTGAATTTTATATTGAAAACCAGTGAGAAAAACAGTTCGGATGGATCCGAATGAGCAAGGTAATCCACCTCCTCAGGTGGAAACAGTGAAGGAAAATAAGGAATACACTGTTGAGGAGTGAGATCAGCTGAGGACAGAGATAAAGGAACTAAGGGCCATAAAACAAGCTGAGAAAGGTATTAAGGAGAAATATGGAGCATCAGTCCTTCACCATACTGACAATACTAGAGAGAATGAGTCATCCTTAAAGACTCACCTCAGTTCAAAAAAGACTCATCTCAGTTCTAAGAAGACACATCGATCCAAGCCTCTTGAAAGTTCTGGGTATGAGTCCTCCAGTAGCTCTTCGAATAAGGCTGAGGTCGAATAATCATTGTCATCCAGAAGCAAAGAAGGAAGATCTAGAAAAAATATAAAACTAACCAAAAAGCACTCAAGAAAGAAGGACATGCGTGGTAGACTTAAAAGGCATATGGGCAAAGGATCGTCCCATAAGCATGCTGATCAGTTGCTGATAGATCATTTTGCTGTTCATTCCGAACCAGGAATTTTTGCAACTCCTAATGAAGATATAGTCTTTAGTCGCAATAAAAACTGGAGGCAGTCACCTTTGTCTGCAAAAATACTATCCGGACACCTTCCCAAAAGGTTTGATAACTCCAAAATGGAAAAGTATGATTGAAGTCGAGATCCGGACAACCATCTGGAGTAATTCAAGAAATTCATGATGAATTTTGATGATGATGATAAGCTTTTGTGCAGAGCCTTCTCGCAAACTTTTACGGGAAGTGCTCAAATGGTATAATAGCTTACCTCAAGGGTGTATTAGAAGCTTTGATGCATTTTGGGTTGCCTTCCGGAGGCAATCCGTTGGGAGTAAAGAATTGAAGGGTAATGGGGATACCATTATCCATTGTGCCCAAGAACTAAACGAATATTTGAAAGACTATATAAGTCAATTTGTGAATACAAATAATGGATTAGCAGATTGCTTTGAGCAGGTGGCAATTGCTTCTCTAAGGCAGGGGTTAAATCCTGGGAACTTAGGTGATTCTGTAACCTGGAAGAAGGCTATGACCTGGGGTGGCTTGTTAAACCAAGTGGGAAAGCATATTAATGTTTAGAAAACAAAGAAAACTAGGGTGCACCGTCAAGTGAGGTCCACCATAACAGCTCCTCCATCCGCTAACCAGTCTGGTTACAAGACTAAGGTGACTAGACAAGGGTTTAACCGGTCTAAGCAAACTCAATCCAACCAAAACCAGATCTAGATCCAACAATCAAGGGGCAAGAGGGGTCCTTGGGTTCAGCCTGAGTGGTTTTCGGAGTTAAGGGAAAATTTAGCCATAATGTATAATAAAACTAAGGATGAAGTACATTTTCGAAAGCCGGCGGTATTGCAGTCCCTTAGAGAAAACTGAAACACTTGTTTTTGCCAGTATCACAATGATATAGGCCATAATACTCAAGACTACATAGCATTAAAACATGAAGTTCAGAACCTTATTGATAGGGGAAAACTGGGAGCATATGTTAGAAGACGAAGTGGAAACAGGCCTGACAATGCTCCTCGGACAGGTCCTACAAACAATCCTGGAACGTCTGCTCAAAAAGGGAAATGGTAATCCTTGAGAGATTCGATGTGGACTTTGAATATCTGGATCCAGATCCAACTCTGAATAAGGTAGGAGTGATAATAGAACAAACCAAGACAGTATCCGGACTGATTAATTTATTTGAGTCATTAACTATCTTTGGAGGGGATACTGTAACTGCACATATCCCTTCATCAAGTAAGAGGCATGTCCACAGTTTGGCTACTCAATTGGAAGGGGGAATGTCTTCTCATCAATGTCAGTCCTTTTTCCTATTCATAGTATTTGATGAAGATGATCTGAGGGATATTCCTCGACCCCATGAGGATGCGGTGGTTATAGGAGCATCTATCGGGGGAACGATATACGCCAATTTTGATCGATACATGCAGTTCGGCAAACATCCTATTCTTAAGCTCCTACAAACAGATGAGGAATCCGACCATTATTCAATGTTCAAACAAAACTATTGTGGGTTCTACATGTAGTACTTCAGATGTAATTGGGGAGTTTGAAGAAGAAGTGTTGTTGGGAAAAAGGCCTTTTAAAAAGATGGCGAGGGTTGTGTTTGTTGTGGTAGATTGGCCCACATCATATAACGCGATTTTTGAAAGGTCTTAGCTTTCATTCCATCAATGTTTAAAGTACGCGATTCAGGGACAAGTAGGAGTTGTCCGAAGTAGTCAGAAGATAGCCAGAGAGTGTTATGTAATAGCTCTTACTCCTAAGACATTGGGGGTAGTTTGAATTAATGAAGATTAGCAGTTACTGGAGCATTCTGTTGAGGAAGGTGAGATTGATGACCTTAGAGAGGCTCCCAGTGTCATAATACCTATTGAAGAAATTGAAACTCACTCCCTTGTAGAGGGTAAGAATGTTAATATTGGTTCCAAGATGGAGCCATATTTAAAGAAGAAGTTGTCTTTTTTGCTAAAACATCAACATGTGTTTGCTTGGTGCAATAATGATGTAACCGGGGTACCAGCAAGTCTTATTTCATATAAGTTGTCTATCCGGCGCGATGTTGCACCTGTCGTACAGAAAAGAATAGCTTTTTCTAAGGAAAAAGCGAATGTGATAGTTCAAGAGGTTGATCGGCTGACCAAGATGGGCACATTAAAGAATCCCGATACCCTCTATGGACTGCCAATCCGGTGTTAGTCAAGAAAAAAGGGAAAATGGCGTATGTGTATTGATTTTACTAACTTCAACAAAGCATATCCAAAGGATCTTTATCCTATCTCTCGGATAGAACAACTGGTAGACTCTACATCTGGAAACAAGTTGTTGTCCCCCATGGATGCCTTTTCGGGGTATAATCAGATACAAGTGAATCTGAAGGATCAAGATCACACTACTTTTATTACAGATAGAGGTCTTCATTGCTACAAGCTAGGGTTTGTGTTGGCCTTTATCTTCCTACCATTCTTTCATGTCCTACTGACAAAAACGAACTGTGTCCTCCAAGGTTTTTCGGACTCTAGCAGGTCGTCCACTACCTTGAAATCCTTTCCTAGTTGTAGTGGTAGAAGAGAATTTGATGGTTCTTGCACAGACTTGCTACAACAGCAAACTGCTCCATTAGAAAAGGGAACTTTGACAGTCTAGACGCAATGATACAAGCTAGGAGTGTATACCAGGCATTGGGGCTTAGCTGACTGGGACAAATTTTGACCAGATGAAAGTACTTGACGATCTTTGGGTCTAAAGGGAACCGAAGTCCCCAGTTCAACATTTCGGTGTATACTACCACCTCGTTCAGTTTATAGTCCATAGGGGTCTCCAAAGTGATTGGTATCCTCACTTTTACAGACTCCGGAATCCCCCATTTGGTCCGGATTCGAGCTAACTCGGTAGTGTGGGTGTAGACATAGTTAATATATTGCAAAGGTAGCAAATACTTGACGCTGGCGTGTTTAAAACAAGGGCTTACTTTACCCTCTAGACTCTCCAGAAGAGAGTCCGGATGAGTAATGGAAACTTCAACTTTACTTTTACCTTTCTTTTCTGAGGCAACATACCCTGTTTGACCTGACGTCTCAGTCTCAAAAGAGGCCTCTTCAATACTGTCCTCCATATTATCTTCCATCACTGTGGAAGGGTTTTTAGTTGTCTTTGAGGAAGGTTACTCCGGTTCCTTCATCGGAAGTTGTTTGGGTGGTTGTGCACTTGTTGCCTCTGAGGGTCTGATATCTGGTAGAGGTTGTGATCCGGAGGGCTTGGTCTGTGGAGAAACTTTAGCCACATCTGATCCGGAGGGTTTTGAAGAGGATAGTTTAGACTGGGCTTTTGTTTGACGGGTCGTCCGGTGAGGAGTTATCCTCTCTAGTGACATTTCTGTATCAGAGCCCATTGCTATAAACGGTGAGGGTTTTCTGATGTTTGAAATAGCTTTTCCTTGGAAACAGGGTGTTGAGATTCTTGTACAGAAGAACCAGAAGGCAGGGGGGGGGGTGAGAGGTTTGGTATGAATGAAAGTTTTTTGGGTCTAGGGTATCTTGAGGAAGATGACCCCTGATCGGCGTCCTAGTTTGGCTGATTTCTTTTCTCGCCTGGAGAAACAGGGAGACCGGTGGCGATACGACTTTCTCTTTCTATTTTCCTTGCTCTCTCTAACTCAGATAAGTTCAACCAACCTTATTTAACTAAGGCGTTTCTGGTTGTGAACATATATATTTCAAGAACAGTTTGAAGATAAAGATAATTTTCTCTCTAAGAAATTTTTGAGTGTGGAAGACAATGGAATAGTAAAAAGATATATATATATATATATAATAGTAAAAAGCAATAGTTACCAAGGGGAAGTTGAACATGGTTTTTTGCAATGATTAATGGCTGCGCAACGTGTGAAAATAAAAACCTAGATAACTTTCTAAACCTAGTGGGTATGACTATCTAGGAAAAATAACAGGTGGGAGGTCAAACCAGATGTTGACACGTGTCCTACGGTTCATGAAAAAACTCTTAGAATTCTAGAAAGAAAAACTAGTCTAGATTAAATTTGAACTGGGTTGTTTGTGAAAAGAAGCTTTTCAATTCGGACGACGCAAGCAGATCGGATGAAATTGATGTTGACTTGGTAAATTTTTTAACCCTTCCAAAGGTACTTTGCAAGGCCTAAAAAAGAGGCTATTGATGAGTCCAGATCTTACAGCCACATCCCACCCATTAATCCGAACAGGGGTAATTAAGACCATATTACACCACTATAAATCCGAACAAGACAAACGTAAAAAACTTTTCACTAAACTATTTGCTAATCTACTTAATAACTAATGGGTCTTTAAATTTGACCCGGTTTCACAACCCGACCCGGGAAGCCCATGGATCAATAATTAAGGTATAAATACCCCAACCAATCTCATTAATGAGGGTGATCATAATTTAATACTAGTAGGGTGCTTAATTATCTCACTACTCCTCACACTAAACACAAGGCACCCCAAACTTAATTAAACATTTTATAAAACTAACCTCAGCCCAAAATAAACCAAACCAAGCTATGTCCCAAAATACACAAGAATACCACTAGGATATCCATCAAACCCTGCCCAATAACATCATCAAAATGGAATACCGGGGTGGCTTCAAGGTCTCCCATATTATCATCCATGGTACATACACTCATATCAAATTTACCAAGCAAACAAATGGAGACACAATACCAAACCGAGGGCTGAAAAATGGAAAAGACCAGGGTCACCACATGCTTACCCGTTCATAGATGGTTTAAATGACGATTATGAGGATGATAAAGCTCATTAATACGCAAAGTCCTTATTAGTCTCGCAAATATTATTTCACATCATGCTACCATACTATGATAATTATAACACGGACAAATACTATGGAAAATGAGATTCAAAGTACCATATTCAATAGTTCAACAATGAAATGTTGCAGTATAGAACTGGTGATAGAATAAAGTATGAGCCTTTTCAGCAAACCTCAAAGAAATTTAAATACAATAGTTCAACAATCTCCTGAGAGGTTGCATAAAATATATAAGATGCTTCAGACGATATTTAGGAACCACTTTGTAACTTTAAAATAAATCAAGGGAGATGAATATTATATAATCCATTGCAAGTAAAAGTTAATGAGTTGGAGTAGAAACTATATCCGATGTAATAATGAAAAATAAAGAACTAAACTTCGCAGATCTATTGGATCAGGTGGAACGATTCATCAAAATGGATGAATTGGCTAAAACAAAGATAGTATGAGACACATATAACCCAACTAGATTCAACCAGTAAAACAGATACTATGAAATAGATAAGCACAAAAGTTGAAGAGTCAATGAACAATGACACTTTGATTCTAGTCTATCAAAAATCTAGTCAATCCCAAAGAAGCAAATCAAAAGTTGGCTACATTGTTGGAAGCAACAAGAGAGCGAATAGACTATCGAGGGGACCATTCACAGAACTGACAGAGTCACTAGCGACGATCAATGAAAAAGCCAAAGATACTATCAAATACAATCTACACAGGGAGCTGTTCGAAACAAATAAGAATAGAGACAAAATATAAATACTATAAGTTCCATGGTGATACATGTAATTTTATTAAGGATTATTGAGATTTGTAGGCTAAATTCCAAATTTAATAGATAAAGGAAAATTGAGTGAATTTTTAAGAAACAAAGAAAAGGAGAAACTATGATAAAGTTCACATGATGTCGTAAAATAAGCCTCGGTCATGACTGAAGCTCAACAAACATTAAATACAAACATAATCATGGTGAATGAGTCAGAAGATGAATAGGATTACCTGGACCCAGATTCAAACAAACAAATAAAAGAGTAATTTTCAGTAAATGAAAGGGTCGTCTGAGAGGAGTTAAATGACCCTAGAGAAGGGCCTCTGTTGGTGCAGTAAGGGGAATACGAAAAAAACGTAATCATGGAACAAAGAAAATTTATGAAGATTGGTAGAAACATACCAATCGATCTTAGTTATAAATTTTATTCGTTTTAGAAATAATTTAAAGATGTTTGCGTGAAGTACACATGATGTAACAAGAGTGTTAGCAAAATTCCTATCATTAGTTGAATATCAATAATAATGTCTCACCTATAATACAAAAACAGAGATCTTACTCCCAACAAAAGGTAAATGCAATCATTTCCGAGAACTACAGCCTTATGACATATACGAGAATCCCATTATCCAATGTGGACAACTAATCTTGTTGTGGTAAACGAAAAATAGAAATTGGAGAATGTGCATAGACTTTACGAACTTAAACAAACCATGTTCTAAGGATCCCTTTCCACCACCATAATTTTAGAACTTCATCCCTACTAAAAATATATTAAAAGAACCCGATATCTCGACAAGATTGATAAAATGGTCAGTAGAGTTAAAAGATAATGATATAAAGTTCAAACCTATAATGATATAAAAGACATTAGCCAATTTCCTATCAAAGTTACAATTTGAGAGACCCATTATAATAAATGATGAGTTAGAAGGCACTTAGATAGTCATAACCGATGATGGAAGTAACAATCAAAGCTTCAAGGTAGGAATCCAATTTTATCTCCAACATGGGATATCATAAACCAATATATCCACTTTGGATATCCAACATCCAATAATAAAACCGAAGACGAAGCTACCATTTCAGGACTTTGCATAGAAAAAATCTACAGAGAAAAAAAGGTACAACTCTTAATTGAATCCAGTTAGTAGTTAGTCAAACAGTAGTGAAGGTTGAATAAAAAAAGGAGAATATAATTCAAAATTTAAAGGAGCTATAACGTTTTAGTTCCCAATTCGAACATGTCTAATTTAAACAAGTCTCAAGGGTACAAAATGCATAAGTTGCTGCATTTTCCTATTTGGCATGTGCATCTTAAACACCACGTGTAGTACTGCACGAAAAACCTTTCCATCATACTGCCAAACCACTTATTCTCGACCTTCACATCCGAGTGAATGATAGTAATCAAAAGAGAGGAAGAGGAAGAAGATGAGTATTAACTGAATGTAGAAGGGAGGCACGAATGATAAAAAAAGAAGTCTGTAAGGTACATATAGACATCAGACACATTGTACATGAGATGGCTAGCCAAGCCATATTAAGATGCTTAGGCACAAATGAAGCAAACTTTATAATATGATAATTACACGAGTGAGAAGGCAACGCTTACTGCGTGTACTAGGCTTGTACAAAATAATATTGCTCAAAGGCTACTATTGGCCAACGATCACGAAAGACGCGAAGCAAAAAGTAAAGACATGTGACAAACACTAATTTTCATAAATTTTATACAAGTCTTAATTATATTGTTCGAGATTATAACATAGGAAATTTCATTTGCTAGATGAGGTAAATATATCGTGAGACCAATAGCCTCAGGAGGAAGACGATTAATAATAGTTGTTTTGAACTACTTCTCAAAGTGGGTAGAATAAAAAATAATGCATAATATCATATTAATAAAGATAATAATATTTTTAAAGTGAGTATATGTAACAAGTACGGGATCCCGAGAGTTACCATACGAATAATTGAACACAGTTCCAAAATAATGATGTCACAAAATTCTATGATGAAAAGAGAATGAAACAAATATTATCTTCTCCATTCCATCCCCAATCTAATGGGAAAGTCGAAGTGACTAACATAACAATAATTGAGGGCATTAAGAAGATGTTGAAAGGAAAAACAGGAAATTGGATGAATTACTACAATAGGTTGTATGGTCATACCATCAATGCCTAGAACTACCACAGAAGAAACACCAATTTCTATGGTATATAAAATAGAGGCAGTAGAGCAGTAGAGACATGCATGCCATACCATAGGATATCAGCATATGACGAAGCAGATAATGATCAAGACAAAAGAGTAACAGTAAACCTAGTTGAAGAAAGAAGGGTCAAAGCTCATACTCGATCCGAATGATACAAGGCACTCATGAGAAATATATACAGTTATAAACTTCGACTCAAGATTTTTGAACCAAGAGACAAAGTGTTAAGAATAATTTTTCAACATACACAAGAAACAATACTTGGAAAATTAGGCCCAAATTGGGAAGGATTAGTTATGGTTGAAGCCAAAATAAAGTTAATAACTTATACATTGCTGAATGGTAAGGGAAATCAAGTTGAGAACCCCTGGAATATATAGTATATAAAACTCTACCATAGATTCGAAGACTATAAAAACCTTGTAACTCACTTGAAGAATCATACACCCTGACCATATGTGTAAACTTTCAGAAAACTACAAAGTGAAGAACCTAAATGTTCTAATACAAATTCTCGATGTATTGAAACTAATCCAATAATAGAACAAATAGAGAATAAACGATATGTCCCAGACACCAAGACTTGTTTATACAAAACCAAAAAATAATAGTCATAAATATAAAACTAGTCTTATGTGTACAAAAACTATGATATTTCTTATTAATGGTTACAAAAAATAGAGGATGGAAATAGTCTGGTTCCTATAAAAATTTAAGAAGGAACAATAGGCTGAGAAGTATTAGTCGTTGATACAACGTCGCGTTCAATCCTAACGTTAATCATTTGGTCACCATCTACCTCAAATGCATGAGATAGGTAAAGAAAAAAAAAACTCATCTTCATGAACATCAGTGAAAATTTCCTCCTCTTTAGAGAATCAGAGATGAACGTCTTCAAGGATTGACCAATCTTTAAATTTAGGAAAATCTCATCTTTTAAAAACTATCTTCATGAACGCATTATTAATTCTAGTTTTTTGTTTTTATCCAAGCCCCCATCTATTAGTTTGGTTTCAAAACAATGGTGAGCAGATATATCGCTACCAGTAACTTGAACACTAGAATAGCATATACTTGTACAATTATGAGTATCGAGCAATTGAAGCTATAAAATTTCTTTTACTGGCTTTAGATTTTATCAAAAGTGGAAGAGTTTGTTATATTTGTTATAACAAATTAACAAACAAACGAAAATTTAAAGAAAATAAAAAGATTTGAAATAAAGAAGAAAAAATTGAAGAAAAGAAAGTTTAAAAGATAAAGTAACGTGAAATTTAACCTAAAAAATATATATTATTAAATCCTAACGTAGATTGTTTTTTGAATCAATGACATAAACCAATCAAAGGATAAACAAAATGGATTAATATGAGACATGTTCGTAACAAAAGGAAGTTATCGCAACATGTAAAATTCTTTAATCCACTCGCATAATTAAGTGTTAAATGAATCCGACCCATCGTATGGTTATTTAGAAATAAAAAACAAGTGTCATTTTGTACATTATATTCAACACAAAAATATTTTCCTCAAAATTATCCTTTGTCAAAATTAGCATATTAGTTTCGGTTGAATAATTAGAGGTAAAAAGAAATTCTAGTCCTTTAACTTTAGTCTTCACCAAAGACTAATAAGAGTTATCTACAAATTAAAATAAAAAAACACGAAAGAATAAAACCCTTCAAATATAAAAAGGAGTCTCATCCTTAGCTAAGAGAGTTTGAGAACTACTAGAATATCTCTACAAATATGCGCGACGAAAAGCAGAACATAACCTAACAAATGAAACCGAATAAAAAATTATAATACTCCACAAATGCAAGATAATCCTCAACAAAGAATAAAAGCCATCAAGCATCGTCAACAATCACTTGAAATTTTTAAAGCAATTACACATATGAAGACTAAGCGTCCCTAAGGGACATATGCTTCAACACATACAACAGATACTTCAGATAAATGATACGCGGATCGACAAAAACAAAAAATGCTTCAAAAACAAAAAATGCTTCGGCCGATGTCAAACACGCTTTAAGCAACACTAAACTAGTCCTTTTTCGTTATTCTCTCAAAGACTAAAGAGCTACTTACAAAGATATAACTAATCTGATCCGAAAATCCATCCATCCGAATATACAAATATCTAAAACAATCGGTCAAAGATACACTTAATTCTAAACCAAAATAGTTAGAGAAATTCAAACAATTATCCAAATCTAATTTATAAGTCTAACGACCAAAAATATCGACAACGGATACGTGCGAAGATACATACGAAGTTTCGTGGTTTGTCATCAAAAGGAAGATATGGTAAAAATTACACAATTACCGAATGAGGTACCGTTTGTTTATTTTCATCTGCACTAATCACAACCTTGGCCGAAAGCTTAAGCCTTTCAAATTGTTTAAGGGATGTGTCGCTATGTATACAAATTATACAGATTATCATTTATTATTTTGTTTCTTTTTTTATCAGTCTTTATTATCATTGTATTCTTGCAACATATTCATCTTGGTCTTCTTCAGGAAGATTGTTACTTGCATCACAAACGGATGGCCATTGTAGATTTTCTGTAGACTCTCCTTGTTTTATGAAAAAACATATGAGCAACAATTTTTCATAATTCCTTTGGCAATAAGATTTTATCTCTCCTTAGTGACTAAGTTTACTTCATCTGTTAAGGATTGGAATTCACATGAGAATCTAAATTTATAATGAAATCAAGACTTTTAGTGACTCTTGATCCGTTTATATTTTTCATGAGGGTGGCTAAAAGACAAAAATTACTCCATGTATGTAGTGGTTGCTAATTTTTCAGTCAGATTATTGACGAAATCTGAACATTATTTTCGCCATTTTGTTATGAAAATAGACTTACTTTGTTAAATTTTACTTTGTGTAATATTTTACGAAACATTAGATATAAAAATTAGATATAATTTTACTATTTTCTTTACGGACAACATGTAGTAATATTTGCTTTTTTAAAATATACCAATATCAAGTAGAAAATAAGCTGTTTGTTATTCTCTGGTTGTGTTGGCAAGTCTGTAGCTCTGTATAGGTGTGACAGAAGGAGCTTCACATTTTGAGTTACATAAACCAATTAGTGAAAACAGTAGTAATAATTTTAAGAAAGTAGAGGTAACCACAAAATAGAAGCTACATTAAAATCTCCAGTGGACGTTTAAAATGCGGTTCAAAAATAGAGTTTTGTGGGATGGTACAATGTTGAACAAATTTAATTATTTTAATTAGATACACGTTGCATGATTGAGTTCCAGAAAAAATGTAAAACTTCAAAACCATCCGTAAGAAAATCACCTTAGTTGTGTGGAAAGAGTCATGGAGAAATCTGCTGAATCTGATGAGGAATTTGTTGTCTCTTGGGTCCTGGCTATTTCCTCGGCCAAACATTCATTTAATTCAATCGCAACTTGAGTCATTGCTGGTCTTGTACTTGGAGATGGGTTGGTACAAGCTATTGATATCTCAACAACTCTCAAGATAGAGTTGGGATCAAAATCACCTTGCAAATTCGGATCAACAATTCTAGTGATGTCGACTCCACCAAGCATAGGCCCGACCCAATCACTAATGTGAAGCTTCTCGCGCGTTATGTCAATTACAGGTTGGTTTGTTATCAACTCTAGGAGAACAACGCCAAAGCTATATACATCACTCTTCTCTGTTAACATGTTTGTTCTGTAATATCTGTTATCACAAAAACATAAATAGTTTGGCATATATTTATTAACAACTGAATTCTTCTTGATAAATGAAATTATATATATACTTACTGAGGATCTAGATATCCGGGTGTACCAACGACAGCTGTTGTCACGTGAGTGCCGCTACCAGTAGGGAATGATTTTGAAATCCCAAAATCCGCTATTTTTGCTTGAAAGTCTTCATCTAATAAAATGTTTGTAGGTTTCACGTCTCTGTGAACTATCGGATCCTTGCACATACTGTGCAAATACTCGAGACCTACATTTTAAGACTTATGTTCCTGTTTAAGAACCGGAAAAAAAAGAGAGATAAAACTTTATGGAAAAAATAATTATTGGGAGACCTTGTGCCGACTCTGTGGCTATACGCAGCCGGCTTTGCCAACTCAAAGTATGGGTGCCACGCTTTCCTACATTCAAAATTAATTTGACTTATTTCATATTATGACACAAGTTCTTGGTGATAGGTTTATATATTTTCTATCCACCTTTTAAATGTGCATTTAAATCTCCATTGGACATGAACTCGTAGATAAGCGCTAACTTATCATATTCGTCACAATACCCAACAAAGCTTGTTAAATTTCTGTGATGAACTTTCGCAAGAAGATCAACCTGGAAAAACAATACACGCTGATTAACTCTTTTATATATGACTTAGGTTTTTCTTTTGATACCCCTAAGTTAATAACTACCTCGGTCTTAAACTCTTTATACCCTTGCCTTGATGTCTGGGAAATAATTTTTACAGCCACTTGAGAGTTGTCCAAGTTACCATGATAAACTGTTCCAAATCCTCCTCTTCCCAAAACCCTCTCCATATTGTTTGTCATTTTTAGTACCTCCGCATAGGAGAATGCACGTTTTGTTGAGGACTTGTCAGGTCGCCTTGGTCTCGCTACTGATGTTGTCGAAAGAAATTATACAAATTTTAGGCTCAAGTGAATGTAGATATGAATCCTTTTACTAATATGTGTCATATTTATAATTGAGCATACCTAAACTTTTCAGTGTTTTATTCTTGAAGAGCATTATAGCTGTAAATGCAGCTGTAAGAAAGAGTACGGAAGCAATGGATGCGCCTACATAGATGATTAAGCGCTTCGTGCTCTTCTTTTTCTTGCATGATACACATAGACCAGGGTTTCCATCATAACTTCAATTGAAATAAGAAAAACAATGAGATTAGGCATTACAATTTGGACTTGAGATGCTTCGAATACGCTTTAAAAAATGACTTAACAAAGTAATTTGGAGAATGTGATGATTCTAAAACATATATTATGTAAGATAGAAATCATAAATAATATATGTATGTCAAAATAGGAATTTGAACTGAAAAGCCACATACGTTGCATAGTGATAAACAACGTGTACCTTAATGATAAAGATCCCATTTTTTGTTTCTCAAGGAGGTCATCTGGAACCGAGCCAGTGAGGTTATTTCCACTTAAGTTTCTGTGAATTAACATGCGTGATGGTTCTTGATTAAATATCTATGAACGAGGATGAATGTATAGAAAATAAAGGGCTTCTCAAATTAAACTAAAGTAACTTACATGATAGTCAAAGAATTAATTCCAGATAGGAATTGAGGTATAGTTCCGGTTAAACTGTTATTTGATAAGTCCCTGATGTTGTCGGATCCAAAATATTAGACGCCTCAGAAGGGAAGTGAACATAATTAAGATCAAACTAGATCAAATAGATAGAAGAGAAGTAACATATATAAATGTATACATTAGATTAGTTGGTCAGAAACATTTATCCCAATATGAGTTTGGATAAGCCAGAAATCAGAATTGCCAAAAAAATCGAAAAGGAGAGTCACGGAACTAAGAGGTGTGAGGCATTATAAGAAGGGGCACGAGGCACGTGAACATGTGCTGCAGCACACCTTGCATGTCGCAACGCCTTGCAAATGCACAAAATTCTGCACTTTGTTTGGCTGAAACAAAATAAATGGCCGCAGCACCCAAGGTTGACGAACAGTCACGGCCCTTTCGAAACTTGAATTTTGAGGCTGTGTTGCTTTACATAAGCCAGGTTTCAAAAGTATGTATCACATCATATACACTTACATGTTTATTGACATGTTTAATTTATTTTTAATTAGCATATTTAAATATATATTCCAATCAGCATATTAAATTAAATGATAGATGAAGTGGTAATAAGTTTTGGTAATCGGCCTACTAAATTTCTAAAATGATTTTGTTTATATTGTTTTCACTAACCATAGTTATTTGGAGACATAATTAGAATTAAATTATACATATTAGTAAACACTGCCTTACAATTAAATTATACATATTAGTAAAACACTGCCTTAGAAATATACCTAAAATGTAATCTTTTATGTGTAAAATTTAAAATGTATATCTAACCAGTACTGTTGTATATGCTCCTTTGAAACTTAGAATTTTATATATCATGTCAGATCACATTTGAGTATTAACTTATATTTTAATTTTTCAAAACAAATGTTTATATTTTTATATTTTTTCAACAAAATTTTCTCCCGCGAAGTATATTGTCTTTCACACTCATTAAATTCCAGCACAAAGCCTTTTTCTAAAGATATTGCTTCTCCTCTTCTTTCATCTCTTCCGGTAACTTATTATCCACAGTCTTCCACAGCCTTCCACAGTACCAATGAAGATTTCAGTTTAATCTTCCACAACGCAAAGCTGGATCCCCCATCAAAT
Organism: Limnanthes douglasii subsp. nivea; assembly: GCA_036936605.1. Taxonomy (NCBI): domain Eukaryota; kingdom Viridiplantae; phylum Streptophyta; class Magnoliopsida; order Brassicales; family Limnanthaceae; genus Limnanthes; species Limnanthes douglasii. The sequence continues at coordinate 159,709,778 of JAUPFV010000005.1, read as the reverse complement.
TTTTCAATCATGTATTTTTTTCTTGTAAACGTCACTGTGAAACCATAAATGCAAAAGTCCTAATTTCACCACGTGGTCTGATACCAATTTCGTTATTAAATCACTATGCAATTTATCACAAAATGGCTCAAGCACAAAACATATGCGAAGGACAGACTGAAATGAACAAAAGATTTAACGTGGTTCGACAATTGTCTACGTCCACGGGCGTCGCCAGAGAAAAGAGTTTCACTATGATAGAAAATGTTACAGATTTCAGATTATGTTTTGTGTAGTCCTAGTAGTCTATTTATAGTGAATAAATAAACTTAGTAGATAATGGGCCTAATTGACTCATATACACTAATAAGAAAATCATCCATTGTATTACAGCTTACTGTCAATAACACAAAACTGTACCGCCAAACACGGTACACTGTCAAGGCATTATTCGACTCATTCAGAACACTCTTCCGACTTTGCAGATTAAAATGTTTAAAGAAGAAAAATATCGTTAATTTGTTAAGAATTTTTTTAGATAGTTAAAAATTAAAAAGAAAGAATCTTTAACAAGCACTTCCAATAACTAAAAATTGAATAACTAAAGACAACAAAAAATATTTTCTTTAGTATTATAGTTTGTAGAACAATTTATAATAAGACTAAAGCTTTTATTTATAGTACGATTCTAGTCTTAATTTTAAATTTATGGATGAATAATGATGAGTCAGAATTCAGCATACTCCCCGGAAGGGCAAATCAGTCTAAGTCTCTCCGAAGACCGGACAGGCTACAAGGACATAAACCGGACAGATCATTTGGACCGGACAGATCACTTTGAACACTGTAAACTTAAGACTGTTCGAACTATGACTAAAGTACTAAAAAACCTAAATACTTCCTGACTAAGCTACATGCCCTCCTGCTTAGAACTAATGGGTCTTTGAACATGACCCGGGTCGATTAAACATGACCCGAAAGCCCATAAGGGCCCAAACATCATACTATAAATACCCAACCACCAGCATTAACTATGGGTAATGAAAATTAACTGCTACCAAGCTGCTTAATTATCTCTCCACCGTTAAACACCTATACACCACCTTGAAACTCCACTTGAAATTACTAACCTACCCTCAGGCGATTATTATCCACACCAAATTGGCGACCACAGCGGGAGGAGAGAGGTGCCTGAATCAAGTATTCAAAACCTGCTAAGAAATTCTGTCCGTATGAATTCGGACAATCTAGAAGTACCACCAGCTTTGCTCGAAGTAGTGGGAGAGAATGACGAATACACTATCGAAGAGCGTGACAGGCTGAGGGCTGAAATAGAAGCTCTGAAGGCTGAGAAGGCCAAGATGGGCATGAAAGAAAAATCCAAAGCATCAGTTGCTCATCATACCGACAACCCTAGCGATCCTGAGGCTTCGAAAACTCATGTGAGTACCAAAAAGACACATGCCAGTTCTAAAAAGTCTCACCGGTCCAAGCCTGTGGAGAGCTCTGACTCAAGCTCAGAATCTTCAGGCAGCTCTTCGGACAGTGAGGGAAATGAAAAATCTTTGTCCTCTAGCAGTGATGAGGGTCGGACCAAGAAAAAGCAAAAGCAGGTTAAGAAATATTCAAGAAAAAAAGATCACCATGGAAGAATGAAAAGGCATATTGGAAAGGGGTCATCTCACCACCGGAGGTATATGGACAAGATGCTGATAGATCCCTTTGCTTTCCACGATGAGCCAGGTATCTTTGCAACTCCCAATGAGGATACTGTGTTCAGTCGTGGAAGGAATTGGAGGCAGTCTCCACTATCTTCTAAAATCCTGTCCGGAAACCTCCCCAAGAGGTTTGACAGTACTAAGATGGAGAAGTATGATGGCAGTACTGATCCGGACAATCATCTGGAGCAATTCAAGAACTTCATGATGAACTTTGATGATGATGATAAACTACTGTGTAGGGCATTCTCCCAATCTTTTACGGGGAGTGCTCTGAAATGGTACAACAGCCTTCCTCAAGGTTGTATTAAAGATTTTGATACGTTTTGGGTGGCCTTTCGAAGGGAGTTTGTAGGGAGTAAGGAGCTGAAGGGAAATGGAGACACAATAATCCATTGTGCCCAGGAGCCAAATGAGTCCTTAAAGGAATACATAAGTCGTTTCGTGAACACAAAGAATGGGTTGGCTGATTGCTTCGAACATGTGGCAATAGCATCCCTAAGGCAAGGTTTGAACCCAGGCAATCTGGCTGATTCAGTGACCAGAAAGAAGGCCATGACCTGGGGAGGATTGCTAAATCAAGTTGGTAAGCAGATAAACGTTGATGAAACAAAAAAGACTAGGGTGCACAGGCAGGTGAGGTCCACCCCAGTAGCACCAACTCCAAATCAAAACCAGTCCGGGAACAAAGCAAGAGAAACCGGACAGGGGCATGGTAGGGCAAAAGCTCAGTCTCAGCCAGCTACTCCTGCTCAAAGTCAACAATCTAGAAAAGAAAGAGGGCCATGGGTCCAACCGGAGTGGTTCCCGGAGCTCAAAGAAAGCGTGGCCACCATTTTCGATAAAACAAAGGATGAGGTACACTACCGGAGACCAGCAACCTTGCAGTCTCCCAGAGAGCATCTTCATAACTCCTTTTGCCAGTACCATAATGATATTGGCCATACCACTGATGATTGCATAGCTTTGAAACAAGAGGTTCAAAACTTGATTGAAAGGGGAAAGTTAGGAGCATACGTTAAAAGAAGAGGAGGCAACAGGCCTGACAACACTCACCGGGTTGGTCCAAGTAATGCTGCCCCGGAGGGGGCCATGGTAATAGTGGAAAGGTTTGATGTGGAATCTGAGTACTTGGATCCTGATCCAACACGAAACAGGGTGGGTGTTATAGAGGAGTGTTCTAGGTCTGTCCCCGGGCTCATTAAATTCTTCGAGTCACTTACAATCTTCGGAGGGGACACTATGACAGCTCCTACTGCTTCTTCGAGAAAGAGGCATGTTCATAATTTAACCTCCCAGCTAGAAGGAGGCATGATATCTTATCAATCACCAAACTCATTCCCATTCATTGTCTTTGATGAGGATGATTTAAGAGACATTGCTGGCCCTCATGAGGATGCTGTTGTCATAGGAGCATCTATAGGGGACAATGAGATAAGGCGAATTCTGGTGGATACTGGAAGCTCTGCCAATATCCTTTTCCTAGCCACTTATAAGAAAATGAAAAATCCAGCTGTGATTCAAAAGTCGGACAGGTCAATCGTGGGCTTCACGGGCAGCTCAGCCGATGTGATCGGAGAATTTGAAGAAGAAGTGTTATTGGGCAGGGGCCCTTTCAAGAAAATGGTTAGGATACTCTTCATCGTGGTGGATTGTCCCACTTGCTATAATGCTATACTAGGAAGACCTTGGCTCTCTAGGATGCATGCAGTGGCTTCAACAGTCCATCAGTGCTTAAAGTATGCTGTTCAGGGACATGTTGGGGTTGTCCGGAGCAGCCAAAAGGTTGCAAAAGAATGCTATGCCACTGCCTTGGCTCCTCGAACGCTGGGGGCAGTCCGTGTAGATGATCAATAGCAATTCGAGGGTCTTTCTGGGGGTGAGGGTGAAATTGATGACCCCAGAGAGACCCCTGGAGTGTTGATTCCAATTGAAGAGGTTGAAACGCACTATTTGGAAGAAGGCAAAATTGTCAAGATAGGGTCCAAGATGCCACCAATGTTGAAAGAAGAGATGTTAAAATTCTTGAAAGACCATCAGCACGTTTTTGCTTGGTGCAATGCTGATGTTACTGGAGTTCCATCAGAAGTGATATCCCATCACCTATCTGTCCGGAGAGATGTGGCACCAGTGGTTCAAAAAAGAAGAGCTTTTTCAAAAGAAAAGGCTGATGTCATAGTACAAGAGGTTGACAGACTCACAAAGATGGGGCACATCAAAGAATCTCAATACCCTTTGTGGACTGCCAATCCTGTCCTGGTAAAAAAGAAAAATGGTAAATGGCGCATGTGCATTGACTTCACCGATCTTAATAGAGCTTGCCCAAAAGATTTGTATCCGGTTCCCCGGATAGATCAGTTAGTAGACTCTACTTCTGGGAACAAGCTGCTGTCCTTCATGGATGCCTTCTCCGGGTACAATCAGATCCAAGTAGATCCAAAAGATCAAGAGTATACTACGTTTGTCACTGATAGGGGTCTACATTGCTACAAGGTGATACCTTTTGGCTTGAAAAATGCTGGGGCTACTTATCAAAGGTTAGTCAACAAGGCATTTGCTGATCAAATTGGAAGAAATATGGAGGTTTACATTGACGATATGATGGTGAAAAGCGTGGATGAGCAGTTGCACTTTTCCGATCTCCAAGAAACTTTTGCCAACTTGGCAAAAGTGAATTTAAAACTAAACCCTGAAAAGTGTGTATTCGGAGTGCAGTCCGGGAAGTTCTTAGGGTATATCATAAGTGAGCATGGAATACAGCCCGACCCGGACCAGCTCAATGCCTTATTCCAGATGGAGCCTCCTCGAAACATTAAAGAAGTACAGCGATTAACGGGGAGATTAGCTGCCTTGAACAGATTCATCTCCAGGTCTTCGGACAGGTGTGCTCCATTTTTTCAAACTTTGAAGGGTGCAAAAGGGTTCGAATGGACCCCAAAGTGTGGTGAAGCATTCAATGAAATCAAGAAACATCTCTCCTCTCCCAAAACTTTGTTCAAACCAGTTGACGGGGAGACTCTTATTGTGTATCTGGCCGTTTCAAGTTGTGCCATCAGTGCTGTGTTGGTAAGAGAGGTCGATGGTTGTCCCTACCCAGTGTACTACATCAGCAAAAGCTTGATTGATGCTGAGAGGCGTTACTTGAAACTTGAAAAATTGGCGTTAGCTCTGGTGATAGCTGCAAGAAAAATGAGGCCTTACTTTCAGGCTCATCCTTTCGTCGTCCGGACATCTTTCCCTTTCAAGAATGTCTTTCAAAAAGCAGACATTTCGAGTAGAATGACGAAGTGGTCAGTGGAGTTGGGGGACTTCGACATAGACTTTGCTCCCCGAACAACAGTAAAAGCCCAAGCTGTGGCTGATTTTCTGGTTGAATTCCACTCCGATAGGGATTCAAAACAACCTACTGATTCAAAAGACAAGAAAGTGTGGATTGTCTGAACAGACGGAGGATCTAGCACCATGGGATGTGGTGCAGGAATATGTCTCACTTCCCCATATGGGGACAGCATGTACCAAGCTATTTGTTTTGCTTTCAGGGCGTCTAATAACGAGTCCGAATACGAAGCAGCTATAGCTGGGTTAAAGTTGGCCCACATTTGTGGGGCTAAAAGGGTCAAGCTTCTAAGTGACTCCCAGTTATTTGTCCACCATGCCTTAGGCCAATCTGAGGCTAGAAAGGAGCAGTTGGTAAAATATTTACTCCTCCTCAAAAATGAAGCTCTAAAGTTTAAAGCTGTTGTCTGTGAGCACATTCCCCGGGCAGAAAATGAGCTAGCAGACTCATTGGCAACAATAGCATATACGGAGTCCTACCCATGGATCCATATGCTTGAAAGCCCTTCTATTCAACTTAGTGAGGGTGGAAAAGAGGAAGTTTTTGAAATACAAGCGAGTCGACCTCAAGACTGGAGATCTCCTCTCATACAATATCTGTCCGATGGTATTATACCTTCAGATAAGTTACAAGCCAGAACAATTAAACACAAGGCTCGTGGTTTTATTATGTTGAGAGAAGTGTTGTACAAAAAATCCTATAGTAAACCTCTCCTACGTTGTTTAGGGGATCATGAGTCACAAGTGGTCCTCTCCGAATTGCATGATGGTGAGGGATCAGCCCATTGTGGGTTCAGAGCTTTAACAAGAAGAGTGTTACTCTCCGGATACTATTGGCCATCAATCATGAAAGATGCTAAGGAGCTGGTAAGAAGGTGTGACCATGCCAGAGGTACAGCAATGAAATCCATGTACCAGCCATTCATTTGGAGTCAATTTCTAAGCCCATCCCTTTTGCTCGATGGGGATTGGACTTGGTCGGGCCTCTCCCTGTGGCGTCCGGAGGGCGTAAAACTATAATTGTGGCCATTGACTACTTCTCAAAGTGGATAGAAGCAGCTCCCCTGGCAGGTACAACGTCGAAAGCTGTCATAAAATTCATTCTGTCCAATATATGTTGCAGATTTGGTGTCCCACAGAAGATAACAACAGACAATGGGCCACAGTTTGACAATAGAGAGATGGAAAGCTTCTGTGCCTCAAGGGGTATACAGCATTGTTTCTCTTCACCTTTCCACCCACAAGCCAATGGACAAGTTGAAGTGGCTAATAGAACTATATTGTCCGGTTTAAAGAAAAATTTGGAAGGGGCTGCTGGGAAGTGGCCTAGTTATTTACAAGAAGTCTTATGGGCCTACCGGACAACACCTGGGGCTGCAACACAAGAATCACCCTTTGCCTTGGTCTATGGAATGGATGCAGTAGCCCCCATAGAGAAGACACTCCCTTCCTTTCGTGTTCACAACTTCTCTGGACACGCTAATGAGATGGCCATCAGAAATCAACTTGATTTAATAGAAGAAAGGCGGGTTAAAGCTCGCCTTAGAGTGGCACACTATCAGGGCTTGATGAGAAGCAGGTTTGCTTCTAAAGTTAAAAGAAGAGATTTCCAACCAGGGGACAAAATATTGAGGAAGGTCTTCTTACATACTAAAGAAAAGCTCTTCGGAAAGCTGGCCCCTACCTGGGAGGGTCCATATATTGTGGTTGAAAGAATCAAGCCTGGAACTTATTGGTTGGAAGACAAAGATGGCAGGGTTTTAACTCACCCTTGGAATATTGAGCACCTTCGAATGTATTTGGAATAAACTTGTGTAAATATTTACTTGTTTAAACATCCATGTAAATATTTGGGGGCATACCTTCCCCTCTTCGGTGGCACGAAGAGCTTTCAATGAAATTTAATGCCTTCTTCAAATTTTTCTAAGTATTTTCAAAATTCTATCTCTTGTCATACTACCCGGACTCAAAGATCTAGGGGCTATTTAAATTCTAGCCGAAGAGTCTTAATACTCTCACAATGCAATAAAGCTACTTAAACTCCAGCTATTTAAACAAAAGCAAATAATGAAAGAAGATGATGGTTGAGCAAAATAGAAACATTCATTCAACAAACTTAAAATTGCCTTGGCCTTCCAAGGACTGTTGAACAAGTTAGGATACATCACAAAAAATCTGTCCGAATAATACGGACACCATCACAAAAAGAGTGCCTTGGCCTTCCAAGGACTTTAGTTTGAATGAAAGATAAACAAAATAAACTATAAATTAAGGTTGAGCCTTTGAAGATGGCTCGCCCTCATCTGCTTTCTTGCCCTTGATATCGCTCCTCTCTTCGACTATCTTCTTGCCCTTGGGATCAATCTCCTCTTCGCCTGGGCTCTCTCCGGTTTTCTCTTCATTATCAGAAGAGGACTCACCGGAAAATCCCTCATCAACCATAGTATAATATGGAAGGTCATCATCATCCACATAGAGACATAAGTCCCCCAGTCTCCTCTTCGGGAATTTTTCGTGAAAAAGGAGAACCATATCAGACTTCACCCTTTGAATCATTAGCTCTTCGCTTTGTATCATCTCCGTGGCATAGGCGTTGATCTTGGCCTTGATTGTGGCCTCTTGGTCCCTTACCAAAGCAGCTTTCTCTTCAGCAGCCCGAGTCACTGCATTTTCTAAAGCAATCTTGTCAGTGGTCATGTTGGTGATGAGCTTCTCCTTTGCAGTGGTCTCTCCCCGTGAGACCGTGAGATCTTTCTCCATATCAGACAACTTCTCCTGGAGATCTTTTATGGTCTGCTCTAGGGTGGCAACTTTTGTGTTGCTCTCATCATGACTCCTCTTCAGCTCCTCGTGTGCTTCCTTAAGTAAATCAACATTGGTAGTAGCAATGCGGAGGTCTTCGGACAGCTTATCATTCTCAGACTTGAGGTCTTTAATGGTGTCTGCTTGGCTCCGGAATTGTCTTTCCAGTGTAAGAACTGGCTGCACATTACTGAGCAGAGAATGGGAAATAGTGTCTTTCTCACTAGAAACCATGAAAGTCTTACCGTTAAAGTTGACCGTATTGGAGCTGCTCGGAGGGATGTAGGGCCCTGCGAACTTGTCTCTGGGCAGGCCAAGAAAATATTCACCAAGTCCACCCAGACCGGTGATGTCCACTTCATCCAAGTTGAGCTCCCCCCCTCAACTTCATCAGTGTGAAACTCTCTCGGGATCTCTTCGGCCAGCATTGGGTCAGAAGGGCCTGTGGGAAAAGAGGGCTCCGGATCCCGGAAAGCGAGCTCATCTCCTTGTGAAGTCTTTTTCTTCTTGACTACCCGGTCATCGCTTTCACTTGCTTGCTTGCGAGTCCTCTTGGGAGCCCTTGGAGGTTTTGGAAGGTCTACTTCCTGCTTCTCGGTCTCCTGCTCCACCACCTGCAAGAGGGTTGCATCAATTTGAACTTGGGATGGCCCCTCTAGATTTGTTGGGGTATCCTTCTCAGCATCACCTGCCACCTTCTTGCCTTTTCTTATGCCCTTCATTTTGCTCGGGGTTTGGCCCGGGCAGGCAGGTAGAGTATCCCATCCAGTTCGTGGGACCTTCTCAGCACAATGTCTTCATCAGGTTGGGTGGTGAGCTCCTCCCAAGTTAGGTCTCTCCGACCTGTGGTGTTCCACAGGTGAGACCTTGCTAGATTCCCCGGGGTGAAGGCCTTGTGGAATCGATTCTCCCAATTCTCTGCGGCCCAAGCATTGATTTTGCCACAAGTAGTCTGTCCGGCCTTCAGATAGTCCCCGAACTTCTTTGGCAGCTCTGATAGAACAGAAGAGAAACTGGTTAGTATAAACTTAACTTAAAGAAAAAGAGAAAAACGGACAGAGACTCAGGTTAAGAAACTTACGGTCACTCCTCCACCTACTCCTGAGGAAGCTTGGGTTCTCTCCGGCCTTGATTTTCTTGCCGTTTTCCCATGAGCCACTAACGAACAGGAATTGGCTTCTCCACTTACTCTTCGATTCCAGGAGATCATCAACAGCCTTGAGATCGTTCCCCATGTTGAAATGGTAGAAGGGGAACTGATGATGCTTGCACAGGTTGGCCACTGCTGCGAACTCTTCCATAGGAAGAGGGATCCCAGATAACCTAGACGCCATGATACATGACATTAAGGTGAACCAACCATTGGGGCTTAGCTGTGTTGGGCAGAGATTGACCAGGTGGAAGTAGCGCACGATCTCCGGGTCTAGTGGGAACCTGAGCCCCCAGTTAAATAGCTCCGTAAAGAAGACTATCTCGTTCCGTTTACAATCCATTGGGGTCTCCGGATCAATGGGGATCCTTATCTTCACGTTTTCAGGGATCCCCCATTTGGTGCACATTCTACCCAGATCAGAGGTATGGATGAATGCATACTTGGTCTTATGCAAGGCCAAGAGGTACTTAAACTCGACTTTGTGGAAGCACGGCCCCACTCTCCCCTCAAGGCACTCCGGCAGGTCCGGACGCCTCAGATACAAATTTTCTTTGCCCTTTTTGGCAGCAACAGCAGTGGTATCAGCCTGTCCGGAGGACTCGGACTCAAAGGGGACCTCTTCAGTAGAGTCCTCCATTCTCTCCTCCATAATTGTTGGGGGGACTTCTGTGGAAGTGGTTCGGGGAGGATTGAAGCTTGGCATAGCCTGCCCTCCGGACTGTTGACTGCCCGTATTCATCTGACTTCTCACCTCAAGTTGGGTTTCTGAGGCAGAAGATTCTCTAGGGGGTACTGGGCTGCTGGCCTCCGGACCGGACGACCTCTCCCGGGGAGCTCTAAAGGGCACTCCAGACCCAGAGTCACTATTTTTTGCCCCCGATTTCGAGGGAGTATTCTTCGAGGTTAGTCCTTTGACTAACCGGCTAGGCCTCTTAACGACTAGCTTCTCTGGGGAGTGGTCAGAATCAGACCCCATAGCTATAAAAGGTGAGGTTTTCCTAACGCTTGTAGCGGTGACTCCTGGTTCAACAGTAGGTATTGACTCCTGAACTGAGGAACCATATACTATGGGAGAAAGGGTGGATTGAAAGAGCTTTTTGGGCTTGGTACCTCTGGAGGAGGATGAGCCTCGATCTGATTCTGTAACAGAAGCAACCGGTCTATCAACTGGTGATGATGGTAGCCCTGCTGGTATTCACCTTTCTTTTTCGACCTTCTGCGCTTTCTCCAACTCGGAAAGGTTGAGCCAACCACCTTTGATCAATGCTGTTCTTGCTGTAGACATAAAACAGCCAAGGGAATTTTTGTTCTAGAGAGAGAAAGCTCTGAGTAAAATTGCAGAGTAAGATTTAAGAGAGATAGTAAAACAGTGAAAAATGAATGTGAATTTATAGTAGATTTGAAAAAAAAAGAGTTGATTCCTAGGAGAATCCGAAAAGTTGGGTAATGATTAAAAGACGGCCCTGATGTCACTATTGGCAATTAAAGAGGTTACTTGTTAAAGAAGGTGGTGCGAAATTCAAGGTGAAAAAACGGCTGAAGTGGCGAATAAGAGAGCGACACGTGTCCCACTAACTCTGGCAAAAACCGTTTGGAATTCGTAAAACTTAACCTGTCCGGGTATATCCACTGTTCTGTCCGAATTAAAGACCACTTCATTCATCGGATTGTTTTTCAGTTATTTGACAAGGACACTTGCTCAAACACCTAAAAAAGGGGCTCTTGATGAGTCCGAATTCAGCATACTCCTCGGAAGGGCAAATCAGTCTAAGTCTATCCGAAGACCGGACAGGCTACAAGGACATAAACCGGACAGATCATTTGGACCGGACAAATCACTTTGAACACTGTAAACTTAAGACTGTTCGAACTATGACTAAAGTACTAAAAAACCTAAACACTTCCTGACTAAGCTACCTGCCCTCATGCTTAGAACTAATGGGTCTTTGAACATGACCCGGGTCCATTAAACATGACCCAAAAGCCCATAAGGGACCAAACATCATACTATAAATACCCAACCACCAACATTAACTATGGGTAATGAAAATTAACTGCTACCAAGCTGCTTAATTATCTCTCCACCGTTAAACACCTATACACCACCTTGAAACTCCACTTGAAATTACTAACCTACCCTCAGGCGATTATTATCCACACCAAATAACACATGTTTTTATGTCCAAGTGATATTCATCGAAGAAAGAGTTAGTTAAAAATACTATATATCTACCATTTAACTATGTAGGATATTCTAGTAATATCTAGTGCCTTAAAAGATTTTGAAAAGTTCTTGAGTATTGCTTTAACGCGTCACCTTCGACTTGTTTTATTTAATACTAGCTCGTGTCTGGGTTTTCACGCTAGGTATCCGTTTTGATCACTTCATTCCTAATAACAGGGTTGGAAAAATACTTAGAAGGTTTCTTGCTCTTGAGTCTTCATGTCTTTGAATTGGCCATCTTAGACACACATCCAACTCATCAAATACGCTTTATTCGTGGGTCTTTACGTTTCTTCATTGCTTTTTTCAAGTTAGTCTTTTGATTGACAGATACTGCACGTCTGACTAAAATATTTCCAACTCTTGTTTGCAACCCTTGTGCACTGAAATACTTATCAGCATCATCTTTTGATTATTTGAAAGACGATCATCATATTTTATTCACCAAAATTAATTTTGCTTTATCATTCCTTTTGTTATTGAAATATCTGCTCAAGAAAAAATTAAGAATGTGAAAGTAGGGGCTGAAGCCACTAAATATGATATAAAAAATCTTTTGTACGAACAGATGGTTGGTGGAGACCTTGCGCGATGACACTAATAAAATTTATCAAATCATTCGGAAATAGTCAAAAAAAGGTTTCAAGTCTTCAAAGAATTGTCTTGTGACCCAACTATAAACAATAACCCTCCAGCCACTTTTGGTACTACCTTGTCATCTAAAAGAATGATAGAGTTATTATCAATCTTAGATCCACAATATTTTCTTTATCATCAACTTTCTTTATGCACTGACGGTCCTAATGATTTCTCAACATCTACCGCAGATATCTTCCAGCTTCAAATATAAATTTTCTTTGAGGTGATTTTATCTCATCTAGACAAACGTAAATAAATTTCATTTGTTCGAACTAATATTTTTTTTATTGTGCAGTGGGACTACAATTAATCCTTCATTGCTAATAATTTCATGTATTTTTCTAACATCCAATCTGTAAATACTCTAGTTAACTGTCCAATTACGATAGTCTCGTTAAAGAGAACATTAAATTACCTTGAAAAATTTCATTGTTTTACCTTGAAAAATCAGCTTAAAAGACAAAGGTGAATATATTTGAGTTGAAATTAAATTACGATAGTCTCGTTAAAAAGAACAATAAATTGAAGGAAACTACTACTTACATGAAAACCCTAAAGTTATAGAGAACTAATATGTACAAAAAAGTGAAAAATCTTGAGAAGGAAAACGACGATGCAAATAGTCTTTCCCATATAAAATTCTCTGACTCTTCCAACATTGCATGTGCTATGTATCACAATGAATTAATATTGGGTATATAAAAATGTAACCCTGACATTCATTTGGGTCCCTTGAGAAAAAATATCCCTAAAGAATGACCTAACCCTAAAATGGAAGACAATATTTCGAACGAAGTTGAGGAAGATGATGAGTTGACTGAAGATAAACAAAATGACGACCCGATTACTAAAGATGACTAAAATTCATTTAGTGAAGATGGCGTGGATACGACTACAAAAGATAAATTGGGTGATGAAATAAAAGAGGGTCTTAACGAATTTTATCTCCATCAAGGAACAACTCATGCTGATACCCATAATACGACTACCCATAATGAAGAAAATTAAATTTGTCTTTATTACTTTATGAACTTTTATTACTTTTTGACAAACTTTTATTCCTTTTCGAACAACTGATGATGCTTACGAGGAAACGTCCGATTTATTTTCGTTTTTTTCCGTTCGTACTTTGACTTTTGATTTTATTTTACCCTTAGAAACGAAAAAACTATGTTTTGAATTGGATATTTACCTCGTATTACTTTAACTTATTACTTTTAACATTATCATTCATTTTTTTATTTACATGTTCAATGATGGATACTCCACGGATCGTGAAATTAATTAGAATTCCCTTATATATATTATGTCAAACTTATTTATTAATATTCCTTATGTTATTTTTTCTTATGAATTCTTTGTTTGAGTTAATACAAAATTATAAAATATATTCTTATAGTATATCCACAGTATTGGCAAGTGTGTGACTTCGAGGATCATCGTATTATCATATTCATGTTTGACATAATGGTCACACCATAATATCGGTATTTACGTACCTCGTGGCATGGGTTATATCAATGTTCACGTCTGACACATTGGTCATGCTACAATACGAGCAATTGGATCCTCCGTCAGGTGTGGCTTATAAGCATATTCACATTTAACACAATGGTTTTGCGAAAGTATAGGAAATTGTGTACCCGGTACGTTGTGTCCTATAGCCATGTTCGCTTGCGTAACCTCTGAGACTTGGGTTATAGTCATCTTCACTATCGATTGTGTGGCTGCTTATTATTTTTAAAGATGAACTTGGATTTATACCCATATTCACTTAGATCAATTAAGTGACCTCTTATTTTTTACTGTAAATTAGTTTATATGTCTCCTTGTCAAGATCTTCAAACTTTCTTAATATATCAATTAGATCTTGGAATGGTTGGGATCGTCAAAATTTACCTTGTGGAATTTTTGTCGTTCATATTTTTAGATTATAGTTTTATATTCTTTGAGATAATATCCAGTTAGTAGATAATCTAAAACTTTGTTAAATCAACAAAATAACTTGTATTAATAATGGCCCTGGTGAACCAGTCTTGTATATAATGATAAGTTGTGAACTTTTAGATACCCTAAGCTCTCAAGATTTTATAACATATTATCTTTTAGATCAACTAGAGTGTATGCTCCACAATGTTCTTTAAAAACAACTCTAAATAGATTATCCCTGTTACGTATTAGTTTCTTAAAATAATTCTTCTTTGTTTCATGGATACATTTTTAATACCAAATTACCCTCATGGAAATACTTCAAAATCAACAAAATTTCCTTTTTATTTAAACATATGAGAAGTGGTCAGGCCAAACTATCTATGTATAGTGCACGTCAAGTAAAAAATATTTTGCTGCTTTAATTTTTAAAGCTTGTACCCTCTCTTATTTTTAAGCAAGATTTGATCCTTATGAAACAAAATTTATTCTTGAAACCAATCAATAAAAATATAAACAAAAAATACTTCCACTTCTTATTTTGGAAACTTAATTGACAAAGTATCTTGAAGTATTACCTATATGATTCCCCAACGTACTACCATATATCGCAAGAAAATATACAGTAGTATTTTCTAGACGATGTAATTTTTAAAATTTATTCTATAAAAACATTTTTCCAGTTGCTTAACAAATTTCTAGTATTATTACAAATTAATTTGTTTTGATTTAAACATTCCATGGATTTGGTTTACTACCAGTTGAGAATCAGATGTCAAATGAACCACCTTCACCCCCCCCCCCCCCAATATGAGCTAATTTTATCACAACCAAAATTGCATCATATTTTTTTTATTACAAGTGGTCTCAAAATAAAATCTAATACATTGCTTCACTCATTCTCCAAAACAAGTGATCAACACAATTCCTGCTCACAGCCACTCGTGTTTGAGACTTCATCAGTTTGTACATTCCACTTTGTAATTTTAAACAAATCCTCACTCAAACCTTCACATAGATAATTTATAATAGAAACTACTTTCTCAACATTATTTTCCCCATTCAATGTTTAATCTAATGGTTAACTTTGGTTAAGTTTTACGAACTTCTTTTCTTGGATCGTCACCATCTTCATCATCAAGTCTCATGAAAGGTTTATCAGACTCAACTTCTTCATTTTCTTTGATGGGGGTCTGTAGTTGATATGCAATAATATGCTACTTGGAGATAAAGTAATCTAATAATACTCCTTTGAAACTCTCTAACTTCCTCTGACTATTCAAATATTTCTTCCAATAAATTACTTCAAAAATTGTTGATAAAATGAAGTTATTACTTCCATTTTACGTAGCCAATAATGACCTAGAATTTCATTATACGAACATAATGCATCAACCATTATTCTAAATCAAAACTACTATCCTAAAAATACTTTCCTCGTTCACAATTTCATCTAATGGTTTAGCTATACAAATTGCTTTCCTTAGATTGTCAACACCTTCATCATAAAGTTTCATCAACAGTTGATCAGACTCAGCTTGTTCATTACTGTTTCATAGGAGTTTATGTTTGCTATGCGATGATGCTACTTGGAGATAAAACAGTCGAATAATATTCCCTTGAAACGCTATAACTTCCTCCGACTATTCCAATTTTTCTTCCAACAAAGTACTTCATACATTTATGATAAGCTGAAGTTACCATTTCCATTCTATGTAGCTAATGATGAACAAACCCGATGCATCAATCACCATAAATAAAGTTTTCACTATTTTCTTCTTACCGTCACGGGCCACAACTAAACGCTCTACTTCTCATACGCAATTATTTTGTCTCCTTGAAAAACTAACCAAATTCCTTTATGTTTTCTTATACGGTATTACACCAATCATCCTACCATACACACTATAAAAAATAAAATTAGTTAAACTACCAGTATCAACCATTACTTTTCTCATGATTACACAAACAATCTAAACTATTATTAACAAAGGATCTTTATGAGGGGAAACTAACCTTCTAAATTTGTCATCAATAAAATTCAAAGACGAAGATAAATATTTGTTAACTTGCATTCTTGATTCATCAACAAGATGAACCTCATAATATTTCATATATTTTTTATTTGAGTTACTAGACGTTCATGTTAAAGTATCTCATCTAGTTATAATATCTATAATCTTTTTTCTATTTTCTTGTGTTTTCAAATTTTGATGATCGCCTCTCTGTTTACTTTTTCCATTTCTCTGAAAAATTTAATCTTTGAATTTTATTTCTTAATAAACAAAAGCTCATATAACATGACTTTCATCATGATGGTAAGAAAAATAAATTATTTGAGATCTTTCATTTTTTGTGTTAACATATATCATGGAGGTTGATAGTTAACTTTATCCCACATCATATTAAAGACAATCATTGATTCATAGAAATAAGTAAAATTTATGTTTTGATTTTCATAGTACGATTACTTAGACAAGTCTATCAATTGACGATATCTCTTGATCTTTGATCTTCAACACGCTTTCAATCAGAAGAACTATTCATTTGTTTAAAATACTTAACAGACACAACATCAACCCTTGTAATTTCTTCAATTGTTGATGAACATCTCAAGATCGTTTTGACAAGTTTCTCATACTATCCACTTGATACCAAATTAAATCCTCAAGTAATTAGCTATCTACTAGAAAACATATTTTAAAAGCTACCAAAGCCATTACTTCAACACAACCATCTAAGCCGTCTATTTTTTTGATGAACCTTTGCACATAATTCCTCAAATATTCACCTTGTTTTTTATACAAAGTCGTGATATAATCTACATCCTTTTTATTTCCTTATTTATAATAAATTTACTTCTATACTAATTCTATAACTCTTCCAAGCTTTTGATCGACCCAGAAAGTAGAATGATAAACCATGTCAATGCAATTCCCATACGTGTCATGGAAAATATTACACAAAAGGATGTCATCATAACTAAATCAAAGCATAACATTTTTGAATTGTTATAGATGATGCTTTAGATCCTCAGTTCCATCATACTTATCCATCCAATAAGGATCAAAATTTCTCAGTATATCACATTTAAGGGTTTGTTGGGAAAAATGAGACTGTGCAAGAGTATGACCTTGGTCTTTAGAGTTTCTTTAAATTCACAAGTTACTTTATTGTTTTCTTTAGAAATTACTTTATTACTACAACATTGACCATTTTTATTATCATTTTTTTTTTTCATTTTTTGTCTAAAATTTCATGAGCAAATACCTAATTTTGATTTTAATTTTCTTCATCTATTATATTTTTAGTTAATAATTTTAAATTCTTAGATAAACGCTCAAATTTAGTTTGTCATTACTCATTTATCAAATTTTATAAAGCCTTGAAATTATACAGTTCATCATTTAGTTCAATCATTTGCAATTGTAGAGCCTGGTATAACTAAATTTTAACTTTTATAGGTAGCTCGCTTCTTCCTGGATGAACTTGATCCAAACACAAGTTGTTAGATAAGCAAGTTGTTTGTTATATAATCATGTGAAATTCTCATCTCTTCAACTTGAAGATTAGTTGGAATAGCATCAGATAGTCTAACCTCATTCACTATAAATTTGTTCACGGTAAAAGGAAAAATCACTCATGAAATACCTCGTATTCCTTAATTTTCATATGATGGCAAGACAACACTTATACTATCTCAAACCAACTTGTTCTCGATAATTGGAGCCATACCACCAAAAAATCCCGAAACGATCATTGAATACCTCTGAATCGAGAAATTCTGAGACGAATTCCTCTCAATTATCGAGCAAATCAACATTACTGGTTTAACGATTCTTTTGACAAGAATTTTCCACAGACGATGCTAAAAATAACAAAGATGACTCCTTAAGAAACACTCCTAATGGCTAAAGACTGAACAATCTCATGAAAGCAATGAGTATTTACTATTTATTATATTTATTTTACTATTACAATTTGTGCAACCCTTGTCAATGAGGCTACAACCCTTAATTATATTATTATTATTATAGTCTTAACTTTAAGTCTATGGATAAATGACATGTGTATTTATGTCCATGTGACATTCATCATAAAAGGTTCTTCAGTATTCCTTCAACATGTTAGCTTATATTTGTCCTATCTAACATGAACTCGTGTCTGGGTATTCATGTCACTTATCTATTTTGATCAACTCATTTTTTATATTAGGGTCGTGAAAATACTTAGAAGGTCTCTGATTCTTGAGTCTTCATGTCTTTTTATTGACCGACTAAAACCCATATTCCTGATCGTCGAGTAAGATTATTTTTAGTCATCATGTCACTTTCTTGATCTGGCCAACTTAATCTTTATATCGGATTTGTCATAATACTTAGTCAAAATCCATTGCTCAATCATACTTATCAATCTATTTTTTTTAAGTCGTCATGTTATTGTATTCTTTCCCTTGAATCGCCATCATTGATACATGTCCCTCTATTTAGTACAGTACACTTAGGCCCAATTTATAACCTATGGTTTTTATCTTCCTAGGATTATATATAAGGGAAATAGATAAGAGAGTTGTAGACACACAAAAATACACACAAAATACAAGAAGAAAGAGGATTTCTGATTTTCGAATCTTTTGAGTGCAGCCGTAGTAAACACGTCTGATCGAGGGGCAAAAAATATCGGGTTTTGCTGCATTTTGGACAACATGTTGGCAAACTCTAAGGCTTGAATCTGATTGGTTGGATTGTGATTGGTGATACCAGACCGGGAGAAATCGCAGTTGTAACAATACTATTTTTTGGTGATTTTTTTCCTTTTGTGCTCCTCTTGTTGTTATCTATTCTTTTGTGTAATTGTTGGTGGGTTTGTAAATATTTGTTAGATTGAATTGGATTTAATTGTACCCTAAACTATAATAATAGAAGTGGTTTCGAAGGATTCCTCGTAGGTCCTGTGGTTTTTTACTCTTCATATGGAATTTGTTTTTTCCGTGTAAAATAAATCTTGTGTGTTGATTTATTTCATTGTTGCTTATTTTCGGGGTTAAATTTGTTATTTACTTTGGTTAATTAATTGGTGAATCATATTGAGTTTCTTCTTTGTTTGGCTGATTGTCTTAAAGTTGATTGGGTGGTTTGATATACTACTATTTGGGGTCCAACAATTGTTGATTTTTGTTTTTGGTGATTTTTTACTCTTGTTTGTGACCATCTTACCCATGCAAATGCACAAAATTTCGTTGGCTGAAACAAAATATCTTACCATCTCTCTCTACTAAATTTTATTACTTAAGTCATACTTCTCATTAAATTCTAAATTTATTTTCTAGTAGATCGAAAGAATTTGTTCTATCCTCTAAAATATTTCCAAAATAGAACATAAATAATAGAAGTGGAAGATATAATTCTTTTTGGAAAGGTGGCCAAATATATCATGTTCTGAAATGGTGGATATGATACCTACCGTTCTATTTCCAATAGTTGTTTTACGCTTCTCGACCTTGAAGATTAAAATACTAACAGGACTTTGGAGATTAAAAAACTTACAGGGATTTTAGGTTGGTGAGATTGGATATGTAAGGTGGTATCTCTCCTGTCAGTGCACTTGAGGACAAATTCCTGGTTTTGTATATAAAGTTAATGTAAGAGGAAAAAGGGAATTGGTTTGAAATAAAAGAGAGTCTATTAGTGTTACTTACAAAGATATAATTATAGGTGGATCATTGTTATTGTAGGCGCAGCCAAGACCTTCCCATGAGTAATTCTGAGGAGCACATGGATCTCCTTGCCAGCTAATTTTGCTAACACTATTATACTGCCTTTTTATACTCATCATTGCCTCAGCTGTAATAAGTCACCATTTTGAAACAAAACATCGGATCAATATCGTTCGCCAAACAAAACATCGTCTTTTTATGTTTAGTTACATTCAACACTATCATTCATCTATAGTTGACTTCCTATTGTTGTCCTCTTGACCACCAAAACTTAGTGACCCGCTCCAAATAAAGCCAAAAGTTACTCCTGTCATGTTTACTTTAGAGCATCCCGTACAGTCGTTTTAAAATTTTTGCTACAATTATGGTCATTTATATTTTTATATTATAAAAAATTTAAACATATTTACTACTTAATTATTTAGACTATCTAGCAGGAGAAAAAAAACTTCAAAGTAAAACGTCTATATTTAGCATCTTGCATTAATTACAGAGATTGTTGGTGTATTTGCATACTTCACTTTGGGATATAATCAAGTGGGTGATTGGTTTGAAATCCTCAAGATATGAAAGAAAAAGTTGGACGTTATTTGGAATAAACATTGAGAAGTAAACTTACGTACCTTCATTCTGATCTGTGTCTGATTGGGGTAGCATGACAAAGGTGAACAACTCTATAGCATTAATCAATGGAGGAAGAGTCGAATTTTCTGTTTTTTCCAATGAAAAGTCAAAGTTCCCGTCCACCACTGTAAGGTTGTATACAGAAGTGGTGTCGTAAGAAAGACTAATAGGTCCTAAATAAATCTCTCCATTGTAAACAATGTTGAACTCTCTAGAATCGGCCACTTCAAGATCTTGGACTTCAGCAAAATACATGACACATAATGCTGCACTAGTATTTTGGGGCCCAATGATAGAAATGTACTCCATCATCATAGAACCTATTGAAATATTTCCAACAGAACCCTTGTCCGGTATCATAGCTGTTCCCATCACCAAAGTTGGTGCTTTGTAGTTACTATCTGTGTCCGCCGATAAAAAAACAGAACTATTAATGCACTTCGTGTCTGACCATGGCCCGAATAATGGTGGCTGCCAGAGACGATCGTAAGAATCATAATCGTACCTGAAAGTAGAAGGCGTGTATTTTGTTCTGAAAATTTGTTTCTAACTTTCAACCGAGGACAAAATCATAGCATTTTTTAATTGGCTCATTTCATGGAATCCAAAATCTCAATGATACTTGACAGTGTCATATCAACTGAAACAATATTATTAATATTTCAACTAAAAGAAAAATCCACAATTTTTGTATGGATCCTTAGCAAAGCCTTGAATTGTGGATCCATATTTTAGTAATTTTAACTACATTGATTTAAAAGAAAGCAAAAGCTGAATGTGCTACCAAGACAAGCACACGTCCTTGTAAGCTTGGAATGGTGATTTATCATCAGGGATCCGCGTGATTTATATATTTTGTTGAAATAGGTGTTTAAGAAACTAAAAAGCTAGTTTTTTTTTTGGTATAAAAAAGCGTTAAATTAATATTGAAAAATTGTACAAGAGTTCGGGAGGCAAGTGCCTTGTTACAGTGCTTAATCCGGGTTGGATTGAGCATATTACTAGAGTGAAAATTAAATTACATTTGTGCTAAAGGGAAAAAAAAAAAAAAAGCTAGTTAAGAATAGTTAGGAGTAGACATTGAATAACACAGACAATTAGAAAACTAGACTAACATATTTGTCTTACATTTTTGTTTATACCTCTGGCTAGTCTTATATAAAGACCTTGTACCCTCCTATAATAAAAAATCAAGATAGGTTGCCCCGTATATGTAAAATTGGTTCTCAATCCGAAACACATATATGTTTGTCTTGCGCTTTAACAGATTTAAATTGAGAACCATTGGTGTGGTGAATAATGACCGACATAAAATGAAGGAGATCATCGATGATTTTGATGGTAGAAATATGAATTTCAATACACATACAAATAATCACCAAGTTGGGTTCAATGAAGTTCAATTTTGATAAATACACTGTAGATAATGATTTTAATCCATACAAAAATAAGGTTAAAACTTGATCGGCACATAAGTAATTGTTTGTAGCCATTGATGAGAACACTACAAGAGAGATAGACGCAAAAGTGCTATCTGAGGTCATAATGCTCCACTCTTGAGATCGGAGGATGAAATACTTAGAAATGTAATGTCCAAAGAATCTACTCCCACTAAGATTTGGAATAAGCTTGAATATATTTACGTGAAGATATTTTTGGCAAACAAACTATATCTAGAAATTCATTTATATACTCTAACTAGAAATGACATAAAGAGAGTAAGAAACACTTTAATTATTACGACAAGATCGAATGCAGTTGGTGTCAACATAGAAGATGAAGATCAAGAAATTATTCTCTTGAGGTCGTTACGAAAACGTTATTAGCACTTTGCTGATATTCTACTCTATGACAAGTAATCTCTCGCAATGACAGAAATAAATAGTGGGCTCAACTCAAACGATCTTAACGAAATATTAATTTGAAGAGTGACTCTACTGAAGATGGATTGAGTCTCATAGGGAGACCTGAAAAAAGAGATTCGGAAAAGAAAAAAAAGATAACTCAAGATCCTGATCATCTACTGATCGTAAAATAAATTTTTGGTTATGCAAGAAAGAATATCATATGATAAAAAGCTACCCAAACAGGAAGAAAAAAGATAATCAAATGAAGTTTGAAATTGAAGATGTGTCAAGTACCTTCGCTGGTTATGACTTTACTAATGTGTATTGGGAAAAACAAAAGAATAGTTTAATGACTAATAACCAATAACACAAGATGTTCTTGAGTATGTTCATTCAGATATATGGGACCTTGCAGTGACTCTGTAGTTGGAGGTTTTAGGTACATTTTTTTCCATAATTGATGGCAATTCAAGGCAAAAATATATTACATTGTTAAAGTCTAAAGATGAATATTTCGGTCCTTTTAAAGATGAGAAAGAATGACGGATCTTCAATCAAGGAATAACTTTGTAAGCGAATGATTGAATAACTATTATTCTAAACATGTTATTTCTAGATACAAAATAGTGTTATAAACCACCAAGGAAAAAGGTCTAGCTGAGAGAATGAATAAGAACTTAACTAAGAGAGTGCAATGTATAATTATTACAGCTAGAATGAACAAGAATTTTTAGGAAGAAATTGTTAACATTAATGCTCAAATCATCAACATAAGCCCTTTTATTGCACTAGAATTCTTATTCTTAGAGATGGAGTGAAAGAAAACCAATTCTTATTTACTTGAGAGTGTTTGAGTGTGTTGATTATGCACATGTTAAGAACGACAAACATCAACCAAGACCACTAAATTGTTTATTTCTCAATTACTCGGAAATACTGCGGGTGTTTGAAACCCCATAATTATAAGACTTTAATTGTCATATATGTGACATTAAATGAAGTTGAAATACCAACGATCAAGAGTGTTAATACTACACTTATTACTGACAAGGTTAAATTTGATGTTGAGGTGGAGTTTGAACAAGAAGATGAAAACATTGGTGTTACAAATACTAAGAATGTTCAAACTGAAGAACAACAATAAAACAATGTCGAATTTGAGATTTGTTTAACAGAGAAGACGGTTATTAATTTCCATGAGGTTTTATTATATGTTGTGGAATAAACATTTATAAAGGTTATGTATTCAACTGCTACATGATTTGATCTGACATTAGATCAAATAGATGTTCCTAATGGACTCTTACATGGATAAGTAGAGTTAACCATTATGTAAGACAACCTTAAGGATTTGGAGAAGGGAAGAAGACTGATATGTATTTGTTGAAACTACCTCTACATAGGCTCAAGTAATCACCAAAACAGTGGGATAAAATATTTAACTCATTCATTGAGAAGATCAAGTATAAAGAAGGTGTTATGATAATTGTGTTTGTTATAATTGACAAACACATATAAATAGACAAATTATGCTGATACTGTTTGTTGTTGATAGACATATAACTGAAAAAAAACATGAAGACAAATGGAAATGTGAAGCCTCAAGTTAAAAGTGTGATTGAAATAAAGGATATGAGATAATCTAAAAGGCTCTTGGAATAAACACCAAAAGAAACACAACGATAGGTTATCTACTCGTATCTTAAGAAAATACATACAAAAGTGCTCAATAAGTTTGAACTGTCTGAAGCCAAATTTGTTGAGACTTCCGTGATGCTCAATTCAAACACAGCAAAACTCAATCACTATATGCTGAAAAAGATAACAACTTTATGCAAGATATACTATATGTTTTTATAATTGGAAGTATAATCTACAAAAACTGAATATATGAGTGCATGTGATGCAATGAAAGAAGTCATTTGATCAAATTGATTACTGAGTGAGATCATTGAAATAGAATAATAAGTGACAATGTTCTATAATAATACTAAAGTTATACACTTGATGAGAAACCTTAAGTTTCATGAGAGGACTAAGCATGTGGATATTAAGTTTCAATTCACTAGAGATGTGGTGGAGAGACAAAATATGATGGTTGGAAATATTGAAAGTGAAAACAATCACTATGATGCATTGACAAAAGTTATATTAGTTTTGAATTCATGATTAAATTAGTGAATAGTCCATCGACTATCCCATTTTCTTTCAAATAGTGCCTACACTTCAAAATTACCGGTGGGGGTCCATGTATTTTGTAAAATCTATAATTTAGGCCATGACTTGAAAAATCTATAAATTTAGTCCACCAACTTAGTAAAATCTATAAATTTAGTCCCCGACACCAAGAAAAATACCACTCATCATGGACTTAGTTTATAGATTTTCTAACTCCAGGGATCCTCACTTATGAATTTCCAACCAAATATTCAGTAGACTATTGGATATCGATATATAAGGGGTACAAATAGAGCCAATACCCTCTACTAACATTGGTGTAGCACTAGCAGACAAAACAGACATGGATGAAACATGAGACAATGAAACAAAGTTTGACATATGAGGTGACATATGGTGAGACGCACCCAAATCCAAAATCCACAATGATGAATCAATACCTAAAGTGGAAGACGAAGACATACCTGAATGGTATGCAAATATAGACATAAGAAAGTTCTTCTTATTCAGTTTGTTACTAGTAGACCGTAGAAAATCATTTTTTCCTATCATATTCCCAAAACCATCCACAATCTCTAATCAAATCAAAATCAAATTAAAATTTTAATCAAACCTCAAATCCAAAATCAAACCCAATCCAAATTCAAAATCTCAATGGTCTACTGAAATCAAATCGAAATACTCAATCAAATCTAAATCCAAAAGTAGGTCCAGATATCAAATAAAAATGAATTCCAATCTTCAAACTCTAATCTCAAATCTCAAAAATCCAATCTTCAAACTTAATCTATAATCTCCAAACTCTAATATTTAAACTCCAATCTATAATCTCCAGTCTATAATCTTCAGTCTTCAAACTCCAATATTCAGACTCTAAACTCCAATCTCCATTCGTTACTCATCAAAATTGAAACTTCAATCTCTAAACTTCAAACTCCAAACTAATCCAAACAAAATCTAAACACCAAACGAATCCAAACAAAACCAAACGAATCCAAAAAAGTCCAAACGAATCCAAACTAAATATATACCAAATTCAAATCCAAACGAAGAACGAAATCTAAACATTTAACAAATCAAAACGGATCCAAACGAATCAAACGACATACACCGATCTAAGAGAACTTAGATATAATCAAAATGTCAAACAAAATCTAAATACCAAATGAAATCCAAATGAAATCTCAATGCCAAATACTCAAACAAAATCTGAATTCCAAATTCAAATACCAAATCCAAATCCAAAACTAAATTCAATACTAAATCCAAATACCAAATCCAAATTCAAATCTAATTATAATAAAAATTAAATTCAAAATCAAAATTGAGTTTATGATTTTACCAAAAAAAATATGCATTGTTCCAGTAGCGATATTTCCCGAACCGTAGCACCAAATTATAATCCAATCGGTCAAATTTAAGGATTAGATGTCTCAAACCCACTGTCCAAAATTAAGAAATAATAGACGTCGTTTAATTCTCGATCAGGTTTGTTGATTGTGGCTGCACATACCAGATCTGAAAACCCACACTTTTTACTTTTTTTTACTTCCAGCGTACAACTAAAACAACTGCCCACCGGCACAACGGAAGACACATGAACTTCAAGATCTAAACCTACGCTCTGATACCATGTAGAAAAAGATAAATAAAGAAAGATTACTAGAGAAACAAAAAGACGACTAGGGTTTATTATTTAGAAAGCGTATCAATTACATATAGTATAAATCTTATTTATAGACAAACTATATAGGCTAATGGGCTTAACCCTTATATCTCTAACACTTATAACATCGTATCATAAAAATCAATGTTTGAGGTCTATAGGCGTAGAATTATCTTTCAATCCAAGTCAGGTATATGTTTGTGTTACTGTTAAAGATAAGTATATTTAGAGAGAAAAATTGTGAAACAATATGTGCGTATGGTAGATTATATGAAAAGTTAAACCCTTTGATTGCTGAAAGCATGACATTATTAGTTTTGTTAATAACTTGAAACATGTTAGATAATAGAGGTGTTAACAATGAGTCTGATTTGAGCTTCTAATTGAAATATTATCCAATGGAAAGGCTCCGTGATTTTTAAATCTTGTGATCAACTGCTGTAGAAATCTTATTAGATCAACCATGACATTTAAACATATTTCTGGAACCCATAATCAGACAGCCGATTGGCTGGCTAGTTGGAGTCTTAAGTGTAAAATGAAAATTGACCTTGAAAACAACCAGATCTTTAAGCTTTTTAAAGCCTATTATTCTACTTAAAAAAATAAAAATAAGATACTTGAGTTCAAATGAGCAGCATTATTCATCTAGCTTACGGTATTGCCAATCATAGTTCTATATAATACTCTTAGCTTAAATTTTGAGGTCATCTAAAAATTCAAACATAGAAACAACAAAAACATTTATTAGAGTCTTCCTTATTTGCACTACATGAAACTTGGAGACCAAATTTTATAATCAAGGACGCTATCTCATGGACATTATATCAATTATCAAGAATGCCATAAGAAATCAAATCATCACCCAATACCAGGCTTCTTGAATATTTAGTATCCAAAAGATCCAGATCAGCATAAAGTTGGTGTTCTCTACATCCATTCCAAATGGAATCAGGACAAATAATATATTCTTAGAAACCTCAATTTAAGTCTCTCGATTGTTTAAACATCTTTTAATATTCGATAAAAGTATACTTTGTGAAAAAAAATATATATGTTTTTTTTTCTTTTCGGAAAGAACTCGCAGCCGCTACTCAAAGTACAATGAATACATATAGGGTAAACCCTCGGTCTCAGTCAAAAAAGCGTGTATAGGAAGTTTGTGTTGCTGTTAAATTGATATAAATTTTACAACTTACATATTTGAAGTTTTATTATGTTATCGGCAAGAAAAGAGAAGGTATTAACATATACTATAACTTTCTCTCTCCTTTTGCTTTGAGAAAGTTCGGCAAAGGCAAGGTAGCGGCCCACCTTGCCCAGGCAGATAAAAAGGTAACTGTACGTTTGGGCTTTTAAGAATAAATAATAATAGAAAGGGTTACCTCACAACATGCGGATATAATACCGATTGGATGGCTCCAACATCAAACCTGAAGAGGGGTTGAAGTGATCCATTGTTGGTAAAATACGGTCTAGTGGGAAAATGACGCAATTCCAAAGTCGATATGAAAGGCACTGTATCGTCTATTTTCACCAAACAGATTTGTAAAACACTTGATGTTAGAACATGGATTATCTCTATTTTTGGAAATGGTTGTGATCCCACTGTAGTAGTAGGTATATTTTCCCATATATTAGGCCCAATATGCACTTCGAAATTCGGCCATTGGTCCAAACCATCGTAATTTCCATAATAAAACAATGCTCTGATCAAATACTGATCGCCTTTGATGAGATTGAAAGTGTAGCAATTCCTAATCCCTTCTGGAAAGCTTCTCGAGTACCAAACTTCTTGGTTGTAAAAAAATCTATATTCAGGTTGGACGGCATTACTGATTCCAGTGTCGATGAATTTGGAATCCGATATATAATTTATTTTTGTGAACACATTGACGTTACTGGTGTTTGGGGGCGAGCCGCACCTCAAGCTGATGAATCCTGTGTTTACAATATAAAATTAAATACTGCATACAAAATCTAGTTAGATAATGATATTGTTGAGACAATTTACCTGATTGATCTTGTGCTTGGGTCACAAGTGTAAGAACAAATGTTATTAATGAAACAAATACAATATAATCAACAACTTCCATATCTCTGGCTTTTGTCTCCCAAAATATTAATGTAGGCAAACAAAATCTATTTATGAAGCTGTCAAACAGTTTCGTATTACAAAAAAAAATAAATGAACTAACAGAACACTGGTGGAGTAATTTCGCATACCGATTAGACTCCAATATTATATTAATGTAACTAATGGACACCATGATCTCCAAAAGTCAAGCTAATCCAAGACACTGACGCATAGTGGATTGGTTCTTCATGTGTACCACGTCTATACATGGGCCAGCCCATATTCCCAACAAGTACAACTGAGGTAGGGGTGTCTAACGTCGTGGGATGCATGCAAACTGTCACGGAACACCGTAGGACTTGTCACGGCAGATTTTTGTTTCGTCACGATAAAAACATTGTTGTCTAGTCAGGATAATATAATAACATTAAAGTAACAAGAAAAATTTAATATTATTTTAATCTTTTTAAAATTTATAATAATTTTAACTTTACATTTTTTATAATCTAGTGGTAGATTTTTAAAAATTGAATTGGTAATATTTAAACAAAAATGTAATTACTTTTCAATTTTCTGTTATTTTGTAACTTGTAAGATAGCCATTATTTGATAAGCATGGTTATAAAATATATATTTTATAGTTTGATTATATAATTTGTTATATAATTTAAAACTAGTATAATGTCATTATAGTTTTATTATTTTATTTGATTATCGTGATTTGATTATAAAATTAAAAATGTTGTTATATTTAGATTAGATAAAATTATTGTTATAGATTAAGTATATTTTAATAAAATATTGTCATCATTTGAATATAGTTTTACAAATTAGTGCTACTCTAATGTGCTTTATTCCTAAGCTGGATTCTCTGATTGTTTGGAAAGACTTCAGGTCTATAAGTTTAACTATGATGTTCAACAGAATCTAATTTAAGGTGATCAACAACAGATTCAGTGTTCTTTTGTCTAAAATAATTTTTGAAGAAGGGGGACTTTTTGTCAAGAACATAAGCATTCATGATAACATACTTATCACTCACGAGGTGTGTTTTGATTTGAGTCACAAGACCAAAAATAATGATGTGCACATAAAGCTTGACATATCGAAGGCATTTGACAAGCTCTCCCACAATTTCCTCATGAAGGTTCTGGACTCATTTGGCTTTAGTGTTTAGTTTCAAACGTTTATTCTCAACAACATTAACAACATTCATTCATCTATTGTTATTAATGGGGAATCTAAAGGATATTTCAAGTCTTCAAAAGGATAGAGGCACGGAGACCCGTTATCTCTCAGTTTATTCATAATTGCAGAAGAGTACTTACTAAAAGCCTTAAAATACTTAGTGAATATTAATCATTCTCTAAAATTCAATAGTAGAGGGTCTATTAGCATACCTTTCCTAGCGTTTGCAGATGACCTGATTATCTTCTGCAATGGTAAAACATTTGCAATCAATAAAATCTGTCAAATTCTAGATCATTATCAACTTTGCTCTGGCTAGGAAATAAACAAAGATAAATTGAAACTGATTGATCCTAAGCTAGTGCCTTGCTCCAAAATTCTAAAGATTGAGAAGACATTGGGTTTCAAACATAATTATCTTCTTTTTTCTACATGGGAACTATAATTAGCAATAATAATAATATCTGCACCTTTGAAGGAATCATTACTAAAATCAAAAGAAATATTGAAGATTGGGATAGCTCTCATCTATCCTATGGTGGAAGACTTGTTCTGACTCAATCTGTTCTCAATGCAATACTTATATATACTCTTCAGCACTCAAATTTTCCTAAATCTACTGTGAAAAGAATCAACACACTTTACAGTAAGTTCTTGTGGGAATTCACTGAAAACAAGAGATTCATCTCATGGGCATCTTGGTATAAGCTTTGTAGACCATATGAAGAGGAGGGGCTTAACCTAAGAAAGCTAGAAGAGATCCAGACTGTATTCTCTTTTAAAATATGGTTTCACTTCAGATAAAAGAAGACGTTACGGGCTAAGCTCGTGGATTCTATCTACTGCACAACCTATCATCCCATCATCATTCCTAACCAAACATGAAGCTCAAAGACTTGGAAACGCTTTTACAACATCAGAGATCAAGCTGAAAATGTATATACTGGTATATTAGAGAAGGAGTCATTGATTTTTGGCTTGATAAATGGGCTTCACTAAACCCTTTTATTCAGTTTAACTCGTCTGATAATAGGCACTGCAATCTGCCAACTAAAGTGAATGAATTCTTGAGAAATGGTCAGTGGGAGCTAGACAGATTTCAAGGAATTCTTTCATCTCCAACAATTGAATTGATCAAGAAGAATTCTGTAAACTCTACAAAGGATTCAATCAAGTCGGCTCTGTCAAAGACTGGGAACTTCAACACCAAAGATACTTGGAGTTTTATAATACAAAAATCTAACAAATCCTTCTTATTTGAAAATATATGGAACTATGTTACTCCGAAAAAATCTTATTTCTTAGTTTGAAAGACAATACATGGTTGGATTCCTACTGATTCAAATATGCAGAAAAATGGATTTCACCTGGCTTCCAAGTGTCAAAATTACAACAATGTTGAAACTACCTATCACACCTTCTAAGACTTGGGATATTTCATTTTCTTCGCATCCATGTTCAATGTTCTAATCAAGAGAAATATGACATTCTCTCACATGATGCGTTCCTGTTTTTGGTCAACTACAAAGGAAGCTCATATCAGGACTATTCGCCTAGTTATTATCTCGTGGAATATTTGGGCTATTAGAAACAGAAAGACACATTTAGACCAGAGTTCATCCTCCAGTTCTATTATTGATAATGTAATCAACATGACTATTGGGCTCGATCAAGCTCACTTACTCAAGACGAAGAACTGGGGTAATGAGTCTGGTAAAGCTCATTTTGTGGAGCCATTAGTTACAGTGGAGAAGCTAGCGGAGGATAACTGATTAGATATAGTGAAGGAAAGCTAGTAGTAGGGTATGGGAGGCTGTATGGTAAACAGTCAGGTGTAGCTGCTGAAAGTAGAGCGCTTTTAGGCGGTCTTCTTTTATGTCAATATCAAAGTATTTCTCTGATAGACATTGAAACAGATTCAACTCTTCTTACTGAAATGATTTTAAAAGGGAACTCACCATGGTACCCGGAGCCAATCATCAAGTGTTGCAGATCCTTGATATCCTTTTCGATGAATCTGTCTCGCATCTTCCCAGAATAAAATTCGGTTTCCGATCGGATAGCTAAGCACACTCTCCAAACTGGTAAAGACATCGACTTAACTCCTAACTGTATACCTAATCGGCTTAGTGCAATAATCTTTCTAGAAAGCATTGGAGTCCGTTATATAAGAATCAAAGAAACAGAGAGACATGCTATCTCGGTCTCTCATTCTCCTTATTTATTATCTTGTATCTATTGATTGGGTCCAACCAAATTTCATCTGTTCGTCTGTAAAATTTTAAAAGCATCTCTCTGAACCTCTAAGGACAAAAGTTGAAGACAATTGAAATTTTGGTGGCACAATTTGTCATGTGACGCCTTCTTGTTCGAAAATTGAATTTTGTTTTAATGGGCCTAAATATATTGGTGTGGTTTATTTTACGTTGAGGGTAATTCTGTCAAGTTTTGAAAAGTTTTTGGAGTATTAAATGTTTAGGTGTTTTGTAGTGAGATATTTAAGCTGTCTGGTTGTATTAAATGTTCATTACCCTTATTAATGAAAGTAGTTGGGGTTTTTATACCCTTAATTATGGACTCATCGGATTTCGGGTCAAATCATGAAATCGGGTCAAGTTTAAGGACCCATTTACTTAATAAGCTGATTAGCATCTAGCTTAGCCAAAATGTGTTTAATTATTTTATACTTTTGTCCTGTCCGGATAGTTCAGTGGGCAGTTTATGTCCGAATTTCCCTTGTCCGGAAATCTTACTAAGCAGTGGTGGATTTATCCGCACTCATCAGTAGCCCCTTTTTTAAGCTTTGTCAAAAATCTTTGGCAAGACTAAAACATTCACTTAGTCACTAATGATATTTTTCGACCCGTTCGTGTGTCTGGTTCGAGGTTTGTCCGGACTGATTTCTTCTCAGAATTCTAAGAGTTTTTCTTTGGATCGTGGGACACGTGTCACATTCTGATTCGACCTACCAGCCGTTTTTACCTAGATCGGCGCACCTACTAAACCTAAAAAGTAACCTCTGTATTTAATATTTCCCACGTCAGCGTCGTCTTCAATCATTGCTCGAATCTCTTCGTCTTCTCCTAGGTATCAGTTGTTTTTTTCCACTAATATATAAACCATTTTCTTTCACTGTTTCATTATCTTCAACACTCTACAAATATTTTACAGAGCTTTCACCCATTCTTTCAAAATTGTTCTTGGTTAGTTTTTTGTTCACAGCTAGAAACGCTCTAGTAAAAGGTGGCTAGTTGAATCTGTCCGAACTAGAGAAGGCAAAGAAAGTTGAACGAGAGAGGCGCATTGCTGCTGGGCTCCCAGTCTCCCCAGGCGACAAATCTGAGAAACCATCCCAAGAAGCTGATCAAGGATCATCTTCTACTAGAAATCCAACACCCAACCGGTTGTTTAAACCCAGTCTTTCTCCAATCCCATCAGGCTCCTCTGTTCAGGAGTCCCAACCTTCTACTACCCAAGAAAAAGCCGTATCGAGCGTTAGAAAACCCTCCCCTTTTATAGCCATGTGATCCGATATTGAAAAAT
Source organism: Limnanthes douglasii subsp. nivea (assembly GCA_036936605.1). NCBI lineage: Eukaryota > Viridiplantae > Streptophyta > Magnoliopsida > Brassicales > Limnanthaceae > Limnanthes > Limnanthes douglasii. The sequence continues at coordinate 159,677,159 of JAUPFV010000005.1, read as the reverse complement.
CCATAGAAAAATCGAATTCGCGCCGGACAACTCGCTTAACTGTTTCACAATCAAATCCCTCCAAACCGGAGGCCTCTAAATCAACATCCAAAGATAAAGCATTTGGATCGGAGATACCTATAAGAGCCCCAAGAGATAAGCCCTCCGGATCAGAGGCAACCAAAGTAACTTCTCAAACAAAGTCCTCCGGAACTGAGCCCCAACCGAACACCAGGCTTCTGGAAAAACCTGGTGCTCAACCATCCGGACAGACCGTTGAGCCAGAAGCTGACACTCTTCCATCCACAATAACAGATAAACACTCCACAGTGATGGAAGAAGTGATGGAAGATAGTATCGAATAGGCCCCTTCGAAACTGAAGCCTCAGGGAAAATTGTGGATATTGCCTCTAACAGGAAAGGGAAAGGCAAAGTGAAGGTTGGAGTGGCTCATCCGGATCTTCCGTAGTGCTTGGAAGGAAAGGTAGGACCTTGCTTCCAGAAGGTCAACGTGAAGTATTTGTTGGCCATGCAAAACAACTATGTTTATACTCATACTGCCGAGCTAGGCCGGATCCAGACAAAGTGGGGGATCCCAGAATCAGTGAATGTGAGGATACCATTCACACCGGAGACTCCGATGGACTACAAACTCAATGAAATTGTCATCTATACCGAGATGTTCAACTAGGGGCTTAGATTCCCCTTAGACCCAAAAATCGTTAGATATTTTCACCTGATTAAACTTTGCCCAAGCTAGTTAAGTCCAAACGCTTGGTACTCCCTTCTTGCCTGCATAATGGCATTGAGGCTGTCTGGAATCCCTCTCCATGTGGAGCAGTTTGCCGCTGTGGCAAGCCTGTGCAAAAATCATCACATCTCATTCTATCACGACAATATAGGAGACAATTTCAAAGTGGTAAATGATTTGTTGGAGTCAGACAAGAATGGGAAAACTCAGTTCTTATTCATCAGTGGGTCATGGGAGAATAGGAGAAAAATTAAAGCCATGGTCAACCCTAGCATGCTGACTAGTAGGTGGAAGAGTACAAGTAAGTTCTTCAATTTGTTTTTCATTTTCTCCTTTTCACTTTACAAATATTCCACTTCTGAATCATTCATTTCTTCCTTTTAAGTATTACCGAAGGAGTACACCGATTATCTGGATGACGGGCAGACTACATGTGCAAAGTTGAATGCATGGGCTGCAGAACGTTGGGGGAACGCTTTCCACGACTATTTTACTTCTGGCAATTTGGTGAGATCTCATCTGTGGAATACCATAGGTCGGAGAGATCTCTCATGGGAACATCATGTTGTTTTTACGTTATTCAACTACGAGCTTACTAATAATTTAACGGATACCCAATTGGATCATGTCCATTCCCGTATAACTACCATCAGGGAAGTGGAAATGTGTGTTGCTGTGGTGAAGTACCAAATAACGAAATATGAAAAAAAGTGATGAAGTAGAACATGCCTCATAAATAAACTGCATTTACTATGAGTTATTGCAAATGATTTCCTTACTTCTTGTTTGAGTTTGTGTTTTCCTTAGTCCTTGTTTAAGTTTACGCTTTCCTCGAATGTAGTTTTTGTTTTTATGATTTCTAGTCTACTTTTTTTGAGTTTTAAGCTACATTTAAGTTTTTTGTTAAACGTCTTTTTAGTATTAGTCCTAAAAACATTGAGTTTTGAAATCGGCAACATACCAAAAATACAAAATAACAATATTTCCAGTAGTCTTCGCGAACACAGAGTTTGTGTTTTTTCCTAATTTGCAAAGACGGACTGCCCAATGTTGTGCAAATCACGTACACCAAGTATGTGATTTGGACAAAATCGGGCATATGAATTCACAATTTATACAAAATTAAAATATTTGTGTTCGAATTTTGGCTATGCACTTACGTTTTAGCCATTTTTAACTAAATTTGAAAACATTTTTCCCATATTAACTATATGAAATAAACATAAAGACTTGATAATAATGTCAAACGTGGAAGTGTCAAATGAAATAAACTTTGTTACACTAAACTATAAAATCCAAACGATGAAGAAATTCAAATAAAGTATTCATTAATGCGCTAGAAAAAAACAAGCATTCCGGGAATGAATCATATTTCACCGAACTTTTTAAGATTTTTTTTCTACTAATTCTATATCCACACATGAAAGTTTACCTTTGATTTCCTTATATATAGCCTCCTTAACCCACCCACACCCCCAGTTACGTTTCTTGGACGAAACCTACATCGCTCGAACGATTCGAAAATGTAGAGTGTTGAGCGGTAAGCAATGCATGAAATGTTTTCCAAAATTGCTGAAATGTGCATAGACTTGTGTAGATTGCCCGTTTGAGGCTCGAGTGAGCACTCCCTGCCCTATAACGTAAGATAAAATAAATTAGAATTGTAACACTTAATATTAAAAACTGATGTATGGATATGGTCATATAACTCACCGATTGCTAGTTTGATTTCCCATATGTTTAAATTTGTTCGTGTGGATATCGAGAAATTTGTGTCCATAAGTATCTATTTGTTGCTTCATGGCATAATCGATAACCATTAGACAAAAGTCATACACGTGGTGTAACTCGGTAAGGTTTTTGTTATAAAATTCGAGCGTCGCCAAATAGGCAACCCTTTCATAAACTTCAACAAACTCATTAGCCGTGTCCGCATTTGGCAAAACATTTCTAACGTAGGAGAAAATGTACCTATTAATATGGCAAGTGCATAGCATATGAGTGACATCCGGAAATATATCCTCGATAGTGTTCATTAAAGCCAACTCCTTATCAGTGACGATAATATTAGACAATGCGCACATGTTGTTCGTCAACCCATTACTTAGAATGCTTAATCCTTCCACATGTAGTTCTCTTGCTTCTCGGAGCTCATAAAAACAAAAGCGACACAAAATGTCTTCTACGTTGAAGTTTGGCTAACTATTTCTAGCAAACTCATCTTATACCTTGTAGTCTTAAACGTGTTATCCATTATAAGAACTTGAGGAAATGTGCGCAGTAAATTGATTCTTGTAGGATGTGCGAGAAAAAACTCGAGGATCTCGTCTCTTGTTTCGCTAGTTCATTCGCAAACATAATATTCTTGTTGTTTTAACTTATCGAACAAGTATTGCATTTGGGTATTGCCCGCTTTATCGACCAAATTGTGTTGTTGGCACATATTGTAGATCGTGCCCATGCTAGATATATTTTTTGAGTCTTTAAGCTTCAAACCATGGTTATACCTCTTTTGGTCGAGAACCGACTTTGGTCTGACTAAGAACAAACGTCTATTCTTGCACTTTTAGTCTAGCGGCTCGTGAGTGACCATCCAAGTGTAAAAATGGTTGGTGGTTGTGTTTTCTTTTTAGCACTATCAATTTCCAATAACTGGATAGCTCTAACACCGGTTTTCTCCTTAACAAAAACGGACACCCGCATTTTTTCGATGAACAATCTTGGCGCTTCTTAACATACCCCTCTTGGTCCTGTTCATACAAAAGGTATGTAATAATTGTATCGAAACATACTTAATTTTAATTTGACATAATATTGAACCAAATCGTGCATAATTGTGCATTTAGTTGAACAAAATCGCGAGGGTCGGACAACCTATCTAAGCAAAATCAAACATTTATGCTACCGTTTTTTTGTCAAAATCGCGAATATGGACTCTCTCATTTTGTCAAAATCATGAGGTCCATATTCGCGATTTTGACATGAACAGCAACCCCATATTCATGCAATTTCGCGAAATCTGGGCTCGCAGTTCATCCATTTTATTGCATAATGAGTGCGATAATCGCACTAAAAGCATAAAAATTTCAAAAAATATATCGATTTGGGTTTTAAGATGGTCCGTCAAAGGCTCCACCTCCGATGCAAAATCATCCACATTGCAACTAAAATTGTCATTTGAATCACTCAAATCCATAGATTTTGGTGTTTTTTTAGGTATTTATTTATTTATTTATTTTTTTTTTCCGAGGGAACCCGCAGCCGCTACTCAGAGTGCAATGAGTGCGCACAGGGTAAACCCTCAGTCTGACGCGATAGCCTGCAAACCAACGCCAGAAGGTAAACCACACAAGGTGACAGGCTCAGCCGAGAAAGCGTATGTAGAGAGCCTCAAACTCATGACCTTTTGGTCATAAGAATGCCATACTCAACCAACTCGGCTACCCCCTTGGGGTTTTTTTTTTTTTTTTAATATTAGTTTTAGAGAGAGATTTGGTTGGAGAAGAAGAAGAAAAAATTTAATTTTTTATTAAAAATTTTGGTTTTTATATGAAAAGAACAAAATGATCATTTCACACAAAATAAAATAAAAATTAATTTTAAAATCTCATTATACATACGATTTGTGATCGCATGTTTTTTTTTTTGCGTACACAAGGTATTTATATTTTAGTCCGATTGCTGAAGATTACTGTAAGCCAAATTACGTCTGAATCAGATTGTAGCTCGGAAGATCCTGCTTCTCTGTCGGTCTACTTTGTCATAAAATGCAGTTATATCACTTTATTATATGCAAAATAAAAATGTTTCCACCCATCTAAGATCAAAAGTTGGTTATCGATTTTCCGGGTGACTTTTGCCGGAGGTGCGTTATTTTGGGTTTTCTCAAAGCCATTGGTGGAGTTAACTTTTGCTAATGCCGTTGTTTATGGTAATTTATATTTATTTATATTCTTACCGATACCTTCTCCTTCCGATCAATGTTTATTACTTTTGGGTTTCGTAAAATTTGTTAAAAGTTCAAATTTATTGAAGAGTCGTTATTTTTTTTAAAGAAAAATAAGCTTTATTACTGAAATTGATACATACAAGATTTGGATCTCAAATAGCATCCAAAAATTGAGAAAAACAGATCTCCAAACTTAACTGGAACGATACGTTGGAGAGTAACATATAGCGCGAGTTCTACATATTTTCTAGCAATCGACTTTTAATCTTTTTCGGAATGAATCTCAAAAAAAAGGAAAGCTCTAATTTTTAGAATCCCAGCTTCCAAGGGGAGCTTAGATAGCGATTCCGATTCACTCAATTGAATCAAAGGTGTTCCATTAACTATATAGGGAAGTAAAGCTCGAATAATTTGCGTCCAACTTTGATGATTTTTTATAAGCATTTGCTTGAGATAGCAAGATCCAACAATCAATTCTCCTAGCGACAATGGTCGATCGCGGCTCTGATTAGAAAAGTAAATCTGCTTCTGTGATTGTTACCAATATTTATCTAAAGGCAATAACATAACTTAAGACTCTTGATAAAAATTTAAACAAATGCAGAAAATTCAATTTTATAGAATCAGAAATCATTTTTTATATAACCCAAACGAAGACTTTCAAGCAGACTCACTCAACTGAAAAGAAGTTTGAAATTTAGAGAATTCTATCTTCATTTTTCATTTCAGAATCCACTTTTCTAGCCAACTGGTCTCTGGAAATATGAGAGATCATTATAGTGGGAATGATAAGACTTCTACAGCATTTAAGGATAGGCTCAATAGGCCATTGTTTTGGTCTCTGCAAATATGGGAGATTATCATTGTGGGAGAGATAAGAGTCTATATCATTTAAGGATAGGCTCAATAGGCCAAAGATTTTTACCGGTGGATAGAATATTAACTAATATTTGTGAACCAGTTTCTATATCAATACTAAACCAACTTCTGTTTTTGCAGATTTGAAGGCCATCAAAGAGTGCTCTAATTCATCCATAATCAGAGAAATCTTACCATATAAGTTGTTGTAACCCAGAAAAATTTCACCAGAGTTATCTCTGATGATTACTCCACCACTGAATTCTTCGTTAGAAAGACAAGATTCATCAGAGTTGAGCTTAAGTCTGCAAGGAGTCGGGAGTGTCCACATCGAGTGAGTAGGCTTATTTTTGTACTTTAAATAATTGAAACAACCTAGTTTTGTAGCTCCATTATCATCATTAGATAATACTTTATCTTAAAGAAGTTAGAGTGATCAAGACAAGTTATAATGTATTTTATGTAGTTTACAGAAGACCTGATCGAGTAATAAATACCCTTGAACTTGGATTTATTTCTAGTTTTCCAGATGACATAATAGATGATGGTAAGCATAATATTATTAGGGTGTACTTCATTTTGTGTAGACCATAACCAATTCTTCATCAAGTGGGAAATTGTCATGAATCTACCAATATTAACTTTGAAAATAGCTGCAAAATAGGACCAAAAAACCCAAGCATTGTTACAAGAAATAAACAATGGTTAGGAGTTTCTGTAGTGTCACAGAATTGACATTTAAAAAAATTACAATGTATCTCTTATGCATTATAGAATCAATAAAAAATATAGTTTTGAAGAATTTTCCAAAGGATAATTGATCATCTCCTAGGAGTAATGCAATTACAAATTTCGTTGGAAGGTCTGATTTCTTGTGATTTTCTCTAATCTGCTTCTAGGTGTCTTTAGTGATGAATTTCCCGTATTTAGAAAGCTTCCAAATGAGTGAATCCTCTTCATGGTCTTTGATACATTTAGTCCAATTAGCTTAATACTTGTGTGAGATAAGAAGCCACTAAGTCTATTGTTATTCGATGACTTGATTTTCCAAAAAGGTTTTTTATAGACTTGTACCAGTTATATCCATGTTATCATCCAATATGATGACGAAAGAATGCCCATACCAATTTTCCAACAAAAAAATTAACATTTCCTCTGGCCAACTTCCATTTAATATTAGGTTCAGCAAGATTTTTGATTTATAAAAGAGTTGTTACAAATTAATATTTACAAAAAAAGATAGATTGCTCATTGTGTGTATCTTCCACATGCAAATGGATCGATACGTTGTCAAATTAGACTGCTAGACCCGTGCTTCAAAATTAACGCAACATATTCATCTAGCATGCAGTTCTTTAATAATATGTAACCAAAAATAATAATTTCTTATCTAATTTCTATTGTTTGAACATATTTATGATAGAAATTTTAATAAAATAGAGATAAAAAACTAAATTAATTGTACACTCCCAAATATGGAACAACTTAACTCGATGTAAATTCTCATTTACTATGTGTAGAACTTGTAAGGATAAAATTTCAGCTGATTTTGACTTGCAAAATAAATTACTTAGTATGGCATCCAAATGACAATCCCGTAGTAACAAAGAAATAATCCATACTTCTCATGTTTATTTGGGATTATCATTAGTCATCACATGACATTCAACCATATAATCAACTGCTGGCTCATATCAACCAACCAAAAGATTCATATTTGAACAATCTTGCCTCCTATTATATGCTGGTCCATTTAGACATAAATAAATAATTCAAAATATAATAATAAAGACACATCTTCTAAAACATTAATAGATAAAATTATTCATATGTTAGTCAAATTAGAGTGTGCAAAGCTTTTCAAATACAAGCACTCGTCTGGTGATATAGAAAAAAGCTCAAGTTTTGGGTTACCTGAAGTTAAATGGTGAGGGATGTTAAATGGTGAATCAAATGGGGGTAAAACTACTAGAAACTATCGAGGTGATGTTATAACATTTATAGGTAATCTGTATGGTAAAAACATTCCTTTGATTGATGAAAGTAGGGCTCTCTTAGATAGTGTTTTGCTATGTAAATCTAATGGTTTTACAGTAACACAGAGACTCAATAATTCTATATGAAATGATTAGATCAGATGAAGATCAAGTCAGGCCCTTTGGTTCTTAGTCCCAATCATCAGCTATGAAATGATTAGATCAGATGTAGATCAAGTCAGGCCCTTTGGTTCCTAGTCTCAATAAGATTGCTTCTTTGGATCTTTAATATCATCTCAAATGGCTAAAGATATGTTAGGGTGACGACCAAAGTCCCACATCCCACATCGGTTAAACATGTGAAGGATCAGTGGTATATAAGTAAGAACATACCTCAACTAGAATGAGGCCTTTTGGTAGTGGCCCAAATGCAAAGTCGTGAGGGCCTTACACTGCCAAAGCGGACAATATCATACTAGTGTTGAGATCGGTTGTGTTCTTACTTATATACGGAGGCGGAATATGTGAACCGGACCCCATATTCCCAACACGTGGTATCAGAACGCGATGGTGGTAATATTCTCGGAGGTCGAAAATATAATGAACCAGTAGTCATGCTCAAGGTGAATGATGATCTACTCTATACATCCTAGTTCGGAGCGTCCATGACTCATCAAGCAGTGGTACTTGATTGGAGTGGATAGTGGAGCTAATGAACAGGCACATGATGGTCGAGTGAGTAGATAGATCCGCTGTAAAAGCTCTACCACTCAGGTGGAGCAACTTCTTATTAGAGTGAGCGGATGAAAGCCAATTGAGAGGAGGCTAAGTGGTACTTTGTTCGAGAGGAGGATTTGTTAAGGTGACGACCAAAGTCCCACATCCCACATCGGTTAAACATGGAAAGGATCAGTGGTATATAAGTAAGAACATACCTCAACTAGAATGAGGCCTTTTGGTAGTGGACCAAATACAAAGTCCTAAGGACTTTAGGATGCCAAAGCGGACAATGTCATACTAGTAATTCACAGCAGATTCGGGTTACTCAGATTACCTCATATAAAATGTATTAAAAAAATTTAGATTATCAACTAGGTCCAATCATAAAGCCCCATCTACATTTGCCCGCATTTTTAATATAACTGTTGCACGACTAAGTTCGAGAACCATGTGAAACTTTAAAACCACTAAAGAAAATCATGTAGAAAAAGTAATGGAGACGTCTGCATAATTTTGTGAAGAATTTGCTGTCTCCTGAGTCCTGGCTATTTCTTCCGCCAAACACTCATTTAGTTCAATCTGAACTTGAATCATTGTTGGTCTTCTACTTGGAGATGGGTCGGTACAAGCTATTGATATCTTAGCAACTTTCCAGACAGAGCCGGTATCGAAGTCCCCTTGCAAATTCGGATCAACAATTCTATTGATGTCACCTCCACCAAGCATAGAACCAACCCAATCAGTAATGTGAGGCTTCTCGCGGGTTAAGTCAATTACGGGTTGGTTTGTTATCAACTCTAGGAGCACAACACCAAAGCTATATACATCACTCTTCTCAGTTAACATGTTTGTTCCATAATATCTGTTAGGACAATAATTAATTAAAATTGAAAATATTAATTAATTAATTTAATTAAAATATTTTAATAATACATTAATGTATATTTGAATAATATATATTATTCAATTAAAAATATATTATTGAATTGAAAATATTATTCAATTTAAAAAAAATATGTTTAGATTTGATTTTAATTTTAAAGAGTATTATATTAATAAAATATATTACTCTGTCATTTAAAACAGTGTAATATATTTATACTAATATATATAGGAGATGTACTAAAAAAAAAAGATTAAAAAAAATAAAATAAAAAATATTTTTGTTCTTTCCTATATTTTTTTTTTCTTTCTCCAAAAATATCCCATTAAAATCTAAAATATCTGTGTCACCAAAGCCTATATAGTTTGTAACATATCTAATCATAAACAACCGAATTCTTTTTTAATAATTTTATATACTTACTGAGGATCTAAATATCCAGGTGTGCCAACGACAACGGTTGTGACATGAGTGCCGCTACCAGTAGGCAACGATCTTGAAATCCCAAAATCCGCTATTTTGGCGTGGAAGTCTCCATCTAATAAGATGTTTGTAGTTTTCACATCTCTATGAACTATCCGCAGCTTGCACCCACTGTGCAAATAACCAAGACCTGCATTTTAAGACGTTTTCTTATGTGTATAAACCAAAAAACAAAATAGAGACAAAAAGTTTATAGAAAAACTAAAATATTGCAAGACCTTGTGCGGACTCTGCAGCTATACGAAGCCGCCTTTGCCAATTCAAATTATGGGTGCTATGGTTCCCTGCATTAAATGATTTTACTTTAGATAGCTTTCATTTTAGGAACCAAGTTTGTACAATTTTTATGTACCTGATAGATGCTCATTTAGATCTCCATTGGACATGTACTCGTAGATAAGCGCCAACTTATATTCTTCGTCACAATACCCAACAAGACTTGTTAAATTTTTATGATGAACTTTCATGAGAAGATCGACCTTGGAAAAACAATACAAATTAATTAGCCCTTTTATATATGATTTCAAGGCTTTTTTTTTATGTGCGGTTAAGATAATCACTACCTCGGTCTTAAACTCTTTATACCCTTGATTAGATGTATTTGAAATAATTTTTACAGCGACCTGAGCGTTTTCTAAGTAACCATGGTAAACTGTTCCAAATCCTCCTCTTCCCAAAACTCGCTCCAAGTTGTTGGTCATTTTTAGTACCTCAGTATATGAGAATGCACAATTTGTCAAAGGCTCGTCAGGCCGTCTTGGTCTACCTTCTGAAATTTTTGAGATAATTAATACAAATTTCAGCCTCAATTTAATGTAGATACGAATCCTTTACGTATATTTGTATATATATATATATAGACAGAATTATCAGCATACCTAGATTTTTCAGTTTTTTTTTCTTGAAGAACCATATAGTAGCAAATGCAGTGGAAAGAATGACTAGCGAAACAAGAGATGCGACTACATAGATAACTGAGCTCTTCTTTGTCTTCTGGTTGTTCTCGCTCTTCTCTTTCTCGCATGATACACATAGACCAGGATTTCCATCAACCCTATAATTTTATAAATAATATATGCTTGTCAAAATTGAAATTTGAACTGAAAAGCATGTAATAATCCTTAAGTTCATTATAAGAAGTACTACAAACAATGCGTACCTTAATGTTAAAAATCCCTTTGTCTGTCTTTCACGGAGGTCATCTGGAACTGACCCAGTGAGGTTGTTGCCACTTAAGTTTCTGTGAAGTAACATGCAAGATGATTCAAATTAAATTTCCACTAAAAACAACCAAAACAAGGAGTTACTGAAATTAAACTAAATTAACTTACAGGAGAGTCAAAGATTCAATTCCAGATAGGAACAGAGGGATACTTCCGGTTAAATTGTTATTTGATAAGTCTCTGATATTGTCATACACCAAGTATTAGGCTCCTCACAAAGTGAACGTGAAGGTAAATAAAATCTTGCTACATCAACTGAGGTTACCAAATATATAGAAAACAAAATAATATATATAGTCGAAACTAATTAAATGGGTGGCCAATTATTTCCAAAGACTAGTTTGCACAAATGCAAATTTGGAGTCGACTAAAGAGCTCGAAGAGGAGAGTTGGAAAGTTCGGAGGTTGCGACAGAGCTCAAGGTTGAAGCTTACGGCACTGAAGAACAAACATGAACCTATAAAACTTAAATTCCGAGGTTGAATATCTCTATATAACTCAGGTTGTTTAGAAATAACATCTTGCATGCTATGAATCATCATATAAAATCAAAATAGAGAAATTCTGATCTTACTCTCTCTACAATGCTTACTCTCTAGAACCACCATTGAATTATAAGTTGTGTTACTAATTGCGTGAAACAATTGAAAATTCTTATCCTATTCCAAATTATCATTTGAAGTAGGCCATAAGCAATCCAAACGCTAATTATCATTAGTTACCAGTAAAATTTGTTTTTCTGGTCAAGTTAATCATTCTCCACTTCTATGAATTTCAACCTTTCTTACCTATATACTAATTAAGATTATTAAAAATCATACATATTTTCAATACTTTTTTTATGCTTCTTGATTTCAGAAATTAATATACTTACAGGGTATTTAAGTTGGTGAGATTGGATATGTAAGATGCTATCTCTCCTGTTAGTGCACTTGAGGATAAATTCCTGGTTTTGTATATAAAGTTAGTGTAAGAGGTAAAAGAGAATTGGTTTAAAAGAAAAGAGAGTGTATTAGTGTGACTTACAAAGATATAATTTTAGGTGGATCATTGTTATTGTAGGTGCAGCCAAGACCCTCCCATCTGTATTTTTGAGGACCACATGGATCCCCCTGCCAGCTAATTTTGCTAACACTATACTTCCTTTTTATACTCATCATTGCCTCGGCTGCAATATGTCAATGGTTTAAAACAAAACAAGGAAAAGCAAATACATTGGATCAATATCCTTAGCCAAACAATACATCTTCTTGTTTGTTTAGTTACATTCGAGACTATCTTTGTCCTCTTCACAACCAAAATTCTAATTATCGGCTCCAAACTAATGCCAAACCTTACTCCTGTCGTGCTGATGAGATTTTTTAAACATATTTACCACTTTAAAATTTAGACTATCTGGTTGGAACCAAAAATTCAGTGTAAAACCTCATTTTTCAAGCAAATGGGTGATTAGTTTGAAATCCTCAAGATATGAAAGACAAAGTTGGAAGTTATTTGGAAAAAACTTTGAGAGCTAACTTATGTACCTTCTTTCTGATCTGTGTCTGATTGGGGTAGCATGACAAAGGTGAACAACTCTATAGCATTAATCAACGGAGGAAGAGTCGAATTTTCTGTTTTTTCCAATGAAAAGTCAAAGTTCCCATCCACCAGTGTAAGGTTGTATACAGAAGTGGTGTCGTAAGAAAGATTAATGGGTCCTAAATAAATCTCTCCGTTGTAAATAATGTTGAACTCTCTAAAAGCATCATCATCTTCAAGGTCTTGGAGTTCAGCAAAATACATGACACATAATTCTGCACTAGTATTTTGGGGCCCAATGATAGAAATGTACTCCATCATCATAGAGCCTATTGAAATATTTCCAACAGAACCCTTTTCCGGTATCATAGCTGTTCCCATTACCAAAGGTGGTGCTTTGTAGTTACTTTTTAGGTCCACTGATGGATCAGAATTGTTAATGCTCTTCGTGTCTGGCCATTCCCATAAGAATCCTGGGTCCCAGATACGATCATAAGAATCATAGTGGTACCTGAAAGTGAGGGATCCTCATGCTTTATATATTACAATTTTATAACGTTATTAATACAAATAACTCTCTCCTTTTGGTTTTAGAAAGTTCGTCAAAGGCAAGGTAGCGGCTTACCTTGCCCAGACTTACAAAAAGATAACTGTTCGGTTGTGCTGTTACGCATAGATGATAAAATGTGTTACCTAACAGTAACCGGATAGGGATCCGATCTGGTGGCTCCAACATCCAACCTTAGTAGAGGTTCCAGTGAGCCATTATTGGTATAATATGGTCTATTCGTAAAACGACGCAATTCCAAAGTGGATATGAAAGGGACTGTATCGTCTATTTTCACCAAACAGATTTGTAGAACACTAGATGTCAAAAGATGGATTATCTCTATTCTTTGAGCTTCTTCTGTGTCATCCGTTTTAGTAATATTTATTTTTTTCCACATATTAGGCCCAATATGCACCTCGAAATTCGGCCATTGGTCCAGACCATCGTAATTTCCATAATAAAACAAGGCTCTGATTAAATACTGATCGCCTTTGGTGAGATTGAAAGTGTAGCAATTCCTAATCCCTTCTGGAAAACTTCTCGAGTACCAAACTTCGTGGTTGTAAGAATTTCTATATTCAGGTTGGATGGCTTTACTGATTCCAGTGTCTACGACTTCGGAATCTGATATATAAATTACTGTTGTCATGGGTTCGCCGTAGGTAGTGTTTGGCGGGGAGCCACAACTCAAGCTTATGAATCCTGTGTTTACAAGATAAAAAAATGAATAAAGTATATGAAATCAACTAGATAAAGATACTATTCAGACAATTACCTGACTGATCTTGTGCTTGGGTCACAACTGTAAGAACAAACGTTATTAATGACATAAATCGAATATAATCAACAGCTTCCATATCTCCCGCTTCTGCCACGGAAAATAATAATGTAGATAACCAAAATCTATTTATGAAGCTGGCAAACAGTTTCCTCTAAAACTGTTATAAATTGTATAATAGAGCATTACTGGAGTGATTTCAGATACGAATTCTCCGGTTATATTATATTAATAGAATTAATGGACATCGTGATCTCCAAATTTCAAGCTTATTCAGGAGACTGACCATTCAAATGTTCGGAAGCTATAAACGTCGCAATTTTTAATAAAATACGGTTTTGAATTTGATTTTTGATCTTATGAAATGGGTTATGTCTAAACAAATTATATTTGATGTCATTTTTTTTAATCCAACAATCAAATAACCTAACAATATTCAATAATTACAAACACAAAAAAAACTCAAAAGTTTAAGAATTTTAACAAAATACCTATAAAAATTAAAATTTAAAAGTGGATAAATCAACAATAGAATTTAGTCCAATAAAAAACAATTGATTGAACAATCACAAGTAGAAGGATATGTATTTTTTTTTTTGTATAGGTTCTAGTCAAATGTATTAGAAAAAACGTCTTACATCTGATTCAAGAATTGAGGTGCGATTTATTGATTTAAGCTGGAAGAATAATTTGCTCCGTTCAAGATTAGCAACAAATAAAATCAAACACACAAGAGAGGTTTTAACGTGGTTCAGGTGTGATGAAATCATACGTCCACAGATAAGAGATACTCTGTTCAATTAAGCAAGAAGGTTACATAGAGACTCTTCAAACAAAATACACTCAATCACTCTATGTTACAAGAATTTCTTTGTGTACAAAGATTATGTGATTCATTGTACTTCTTTGTGTTTATCAAATGAGGTGAAAGGTCAAGTGAGCTTTAGAAATCCATCCCCAATTAGCAGATCAAGGGAATAGCGTAATAATAGGTTTTGCAACTATCATAACGATATTGGATATGATACTGGAAATTGTATAGCATTAAATAAAGAGATACAAATCTTAATAGATAATGGAGATTAATAGCTTTTGTTAAGGGACAGAGCAATGGGTCGAAAAATCTGAGCACATCCGAACAACAAATTTTTAATGTAAATTCAAAGCAAGAAAGTACATTGACGATTTTGGATTCCAAATATGTTGAGTGCGATGAAACATCAAAGTATTTGGATGCAGACCCATATCAGTTACTTTTCTTATCTGTAGATGAACCAGTAGTTCAAGGGCGAGTATGAAGTTTATGTGAATACTTTGAATCTCTGGCCATCTTTGTGGGAGATACGTTGTTTGGTAACACTAACAGTTCTAGAAAAAGACATGTGATGAGCTTAGTTACTCAAGTAGAATGAAATATGTCTACTCATTTGTATGGAAAACTAGATACACTTTTTATCTTGTTTGATGACGATGATCATTGAGGAATAACTGGACCTCATGAAGATGCAATGGTTATAGGGGCAGACATTGATAGGGTTGAAGTTCGACGCATTTTAATGGATACGGGCAGTTCAACAAATGTCTCGTTCAAGTCAACATATGACATGATGCATAGTCCACCTAAGATTCTTCGCTCTGATCGTACTATAATTAGCTTTACAGGAGTGACAGCTAAAGTGATTGGATAATTTGAAGGAGAAGTATGTTTGGGTAAATGTCATTTTAAAATGAGCGTTCAAGTTTTTTTTATGGTGGTCGAATGTCCGACTAGCTATAATGTTATTTTTGAGAGATCTTGGTTATCAATAATGTATGTTGTTGTCTCTAATGTTCATCAGTGTTTGAACTATGTCATCGGTGTCGTTTTGGGATTGTTAGAAGTGATCAGCAAGTAGCCAGAGAATGTTATGCAACAAATCTTCGTTTATGAGAATCCAGTTCTAATGATCAAATGGCAGAATAACAATCACGGGGGTTCACCTTGGATGAGGATGGTGTGGATGATTTGAGGGAAACCCTAGGTTTTTTAGCAGTAACCGAAAATATCGAGGAATATATATTTTCTAATGGAAAAACTCTACGAATTAGAACGTTGTTATCACCTACTGTGTTTTATCAGTTATTACAATTCTTGTTTGATAATTAGGATGCTTTTTCTTAGAAAATAAAGGATGCCGTAGGGGTTCCATATGAGGTGATTTTTTATAGCTTAGCTTTAAATCCAAAGATCATACCTGTTATTTAGAAAAAGCAAGCTTTTTTTGTTGAAAAATCTAATGCCATCATGGGAAAGATGGTTCGTTTATCTAGGGTCAGACATATTCTCGAGCTTCAATATCCTCTATATACTGCTAACCGAGTGTTGGTTACAAAAATAAAAATAAAAAATGGTGAATGTGTGTTGATTTCACAAATTTAAATCATGCATTCCCTAAAGATCTATGTTCTGTTCCTCGAATTTATCAACTAATTTATTTAACTTCAGGGAAAAAAATTCTCTCTTTTATAGATGCTTTTGTAGGTTTTAACCAAATTCAGATTGATCCAAAAGATCAAGAGAGTACTAAGTTTATAATTGATAGAGGATTACATTATTGTAGGGTTATGTCATTTGGTCTAAAGAATGCAGGGGTAACAGACCAGAGATTAATAAACAAGGCATTCGCTTCTCAAATTGGGAGCAAGATGGAAGTATACATTAATGATATGCTTGTTAAAAGTCCAGCAGATGGTGAACACTTGAAACATTTAGAGAATAATTTTCTTAATTTAAGAGTTATTCGACTGAAGCTAAATCCTAAAAAATGTCCTTTTGGCGTAAGGTCATGAAAGATTCTAGGGTATATCATTAATGAAAGAGGGATAAAGGCTGATCTTGGACAATTAAAGGATTTGGTATCAATGACATTACCTTGAACTATAAAGGAGGTGTAAATTTTAACATGAAGGTTAACTGCTCTTAATCGATTTATTTCTATATTTTCTAACTAGTGTTCTCATTTTTTTACAAGTTTTACGAAGAACAATTTTTTTTGTGGACTTCAGAATGTGAAGTGGATTTTTTAAAAATTAAGAAACATTTGTTATCACATGAAATCTTGTCTAAGCCTCGAATTGGTGAACAACTATTTTTGTATATAACAGTGTTTGATTTTTTTGTTAGCGTTGATTTTATACGAGAGGAAATAGGAGCTTCAAAGCCAGTTTATTACGGTAGTAAGATTTTGTTGGCATCAGAAAAAAGATATTTAAGGCTCGAAAAAATGGTCTTGGCTTTAGTAATGGCTGCTAGAATGATGTGCCCTTATTTTTAAATCACACAGTTGTTATTCGAACCTCTTTTCCACTAAACAATGTATTACAACGACCAGACATTTCTGGTACAGTGACCAAGTGGTCAGTAGAGTTGGGTGACTTTGATACAAATTTTTCTCCCCGAACAGAGATTAAAGCTCAAGCTTTAGCGGATGTTTTTGTCGCATTTCATTCAAGTCGATCAGATGAAGGTACGGTTGAAGAATCACTTTCAGAAGTCTCAACATGGGTGGTTCAAACAAATGATGGTTATAGAATATTGGGATCGTGTGTAGGGGTTCAATTGATTTCACATTCTGGAATAACTATGTACCAGGTTATTCAATTTGGTTTTCATGCGTTGAATAACAAGGCTGAATACGAGCTGGTTAAGGCTTGCAAGTATTTATGGAGCGAAAACAATTCATTTGGAGACAAATTCGGAGTTAGTGACACATCATATAACAGGGATATCCGAGGTTAAGAAAGAGAATTTAGTTTTGTATTTTCATGAGCTTCGAAGTTTGATTCTATTGTTTGAAAAATTGGTTGTCGAGCATATTAATTTACGAGATAATGTAGTTGCTGATTCTTTAGAAACCATTTCTTACACATAAAAGTATTTATGGGTATTATTATAGGAAAACCATTCGATCTTGACATGGATATTATCCTTAATTTTTTACTTAGAGGTATGTTACCTTAAGATGTGAAGTTAGCTCAAAGGTTACGCTAGAAGGCTCATGGTTACGTTGTTTTAGATGAAATTTTATACAAGAAGTCTTTGAATAGACCATTACTATGGTGTTTGGGTAAACAGGATCTCAAGAGATTTTTTCTAGAGTTACATGATGGGCTATTATTGGCCTTCGATTATGAATGATGCTAAAATTTTAGTATGACGTTGTGATACTTATCATCATTTTTCCAATTGCATTCACAAACCCGTAATTCTACTTACTAATATATACGAGGCTATTCCTTTTGATAGATTTGGAACAGATTTAGTAGCGCAACTACCCATGGATTCTGAAGGGCGTCAAATGATTATTGTCGAGGTGGATTATTTTTTGAAGTGAACTTAGTCTGAACCATTATCTAGTACGATATCTAAGGATGTTATCAAATTCATTGTGAATATTATTTGTTGTCTCTTTGGAGTTCCTTGAAAAATTATGACAGATAACGGTCCTCAGTTTAACAATAGAGAAATAACTTCTTTTCAAAAATCGAGGGTATTACACAATGTTTTTACATATCTTTTCATCCTCAAGAAAACGGTCAAATGGAAGTAACCAATATGATCATTTTGTAAAGTTTGAAGAAAAATTTAACATGGGTTGCGGGGAAATGGCTTAATTACTTGAAATATGTGTTATGGGCTTATCGAATGACTCACAGAGAGGTTACTCAACAAACTTCTTTTGCTTTGGTATATGGTATGGATGCTGTAAGTCCTGCAGAATCTATTTTACCTTCTTATAGAATACTCCAATATGTCGAGGAGTCAAATGAAGAGGCAAGAAGCACTGACCTTGACTTGATCGAAGAGGAAAAGAGTAAAAATAGTATTTGACTCATTATCAAACTTTTATGAGGAGTCATTATAATTCGAGGGTAAAAAAGATGGATTTTAAGGTCGTTGATAAAGTTTTGAGGAAGATATTTGTCCCTATAAAGGACAAGTGGCTTGGAAATATGGCCCCAAATTGGGAGGGTCCTTATCTTGGTGTAGAGCGAGTAAAGTCGGGTATGTATTGCATGCACGATGAACAGGGAAGATTAATTTAACATCCTTGGAATATATAACACTTAAAACTATATTGGGAGTGATTGTTTCTTTTCTCAAGTTCTATACGAGTTTTTTAATTTTTTGATATGTGGCATACTCTTTCCTATCCTGTTAGCCAAGAAAGGTATTAATAAGGTGCCACGTGTACATTCAACGATATTAATAAAATTCGTTTTTGGCCAATGTTTGTTTTCAATTCAAGTACTTAAATCATTTTGGTAACTAGTCAAAGACTGATCATCTTTGAAATAGTTAACAAAAATAACTTAAGTAGTTATTTTTTTTCGATGTGCTATACGTTCTTTCAAAGCAATATCTAAGGAGAATAATCATGTTCGATGTGATAACATTCTTTAAAATCATTGTCCGAGGAGAATAATCATGTTCGATGTGCTAACGTTCTTTAAAAGCACTATGTTATTCAAGGTGCTATACGTTCATTCATAGCACTATTCGAAGAGAATAATCATATTCGATGTGCTAACATTTTTTAAATGTAAAATGGTATACAAGGTGCTACATATTCAAGTAGAGTATTATTTGAACAGTTAAACACATTCGAGGTGCTAACATTTTTTAAACGCACAATATTATTCAAGGTGCTACACGTTCAAGGAGATAACTATTTGAAAAGTTAAACACATTCGAGGTGCTAACATTCTATAGACGCACTATTTTTATTTGAAAGGCTACACGTTCAAGTATGGAATTTTTTGAAGAGTTAAACACATTCGAGGTGCTAACGTTTTATAAACGCACTATTTCTATTCGAGGTGCTACATATTTATTTGAAATCATTGAATCAAAAAGACAACCACCTTCGAGGTGTTAACATTAATTAAACACACTATTTATATTCAAAGTGCTATAAGTTTATTTAAGATCATTGTTTGAAAGGGTAATAATATTCGAGGTGCTAACGATTATTTAAATGTACTATTTTAAGTAATAATTGGATTCAGAGTGTTAATGCTTTGTTCATAAAATATAAAATACAAAATATTCAACATGGAATATAAATCTGGAAAAATATTTGAAAGAGAAAGAAGGAATTTTTTCTTAGACAAAGCAATGTACACTTTTCAATCTTGCAAAATATAAGTTCGAGTGCCAAATGGTTAAGCACTTAAAAAATATAGACTATTAACAAAAGTTAGTGATTCAACGAGAACCATCTTTTTAATCTTCTTGATCTTGATTGGGAGAATGGTTTGAGCGTCCTTCTAATGAACTATTTTCCTAATAATAGGTCTCTTCATCTTCCTCTGACTCGGTTTCTTTAGAAGAGTCATTGGATGTAGGTTCGAATGCTTCGTTGGGATGGTTTTCTAAGGGGATTAGGTTCCAAAATCCTGACAAATTTTCCTTTGGGAATGCTGCATGGAATTCGCGGAGCAAAGTGATTATTTTTTGTTCCTCGATATTTCTAATAAGGGTGTTACTTTCTTCCCCGCATTTAGTCTTTAAAGCTTCAATGGCAACGTTATTTTCCTCCTTAAATTTTGTTTTAACTGATGTTAATTCATCAGTTATCTTTTTTTTTCACTTTTATTAAGTGATTCTTACAGAGCAGAGTGTTTCTTTTTCTCTTCAACCATTTATTTTTCATGTTTTGATTTAAGCTCCTCTAACTCATGCTGATGGGAAGGCTTCAGTTCCATAGTATCTTTCTCATGAACAAATTTTAAATGACATTTGATATGGATAGATTCTTTGACGAATTTTTGTTAATCATCTTGGAAAACTTGGAATTGATCGAGGATATGATGGCCAAACTTTCTCTAATATTTTTCTCTCCAGTAGTATCTTTTTTTTGTACCGGATCATGTCTTTAGCCATAGTTAACAGTTTATTTTGAGCAGATGTAACCTTTGTGCATAGGTGCTTTTGTGCTTCTTAGAGGCTTGAGATTTTTGAAGAACATTTGACACTTCTTCAAAGTGTTCCTTGATATGTATAATAAGAGGGGTATTAGGAGTATGAGGATTTTCAAAAGTCATAAGAGCAGATGAGGATGAACATGGTGGACGATTCAAACTCATGATTTCAGACATAAGACATAAAATTGCTCAAGCTGTTCTTGAATTCCTTGAACTTCAGGGTCCATATCCTTATAAGTATCTTGAATTTCATCTTCGCCAATACTCTCGTTATTGATGAAGTTATCATTTATTTGGTGATCTCTCACCATATGTTCTTCTATCTCCTCGACATTTTCATTTAAGGAAGATACTTTTGATTTTTTTCTTTGAAGTTTTTGGAGGATTTTTTGAAGAGTTCTTCTTTTTGGAGGAAAAAATATTTTTTCTCTTCGAAGAAGGTTTAACCTCTACTGATTCTTTTATGGTTGGAATATTTGTTTCACTTGCTTTTCTTTTTGTCAGTTTTGATCTTCTTTGTGGTTTTAGATTTGTCGAAGAGCTGACGTTTATTTCTTTCTTTATGTCCTTTTTCTTGGTAGGTAAGTGGATTTGAGATCGATTTTGAATTGGAAGTATGACTTCGTATTAAGTGCTAATAGTCTTTTAACAACATCATCTGGGTTTGGGGGCTCCAATAGCTCTTCATTTGAAACAGAAACATCATATGAAGGCATTATGGAACTCATTGTCCCATTCGTTTTCCGTCTAGATGGATAGCTTGGATCAAAATGTCTTTAATTGTCTTTTTAGGAGATTTGTACCGCCTCATAATCTCTATATGTAATAACTATACATAAAAATATAACTTGACATATAAAGATGTGAAAATTTAAAAAAAATGTCGACACGAGGTTGGGTTTTGATGGGTTTTCTTTGGAAATTTCTTTGCCATTTTCCCAAGATCTAGAAATAAAGAAGAATATTTGTTTCCAGAACTCGTCACCTTCGAGGAGGTCATCAGTTATCTTGAAATCATCTCTGAGGGTGAGATAATATAAAGGGTAATACTGTATATTTTGAAATACCGGTCATTGTAATAAAGTCTTCGATAAAAAGATGATTTTTTCCTAATCTGGAAGCCATGATGACAGATAAGAGGGTGAACCATAAATTCGGGCTTGCTTGTTTTGGGAACAAATCAAGAAGTTCAAAGTACTCCACTATCATTGGGTCTAATGGGAATCGAAGTCCCACGTGATGATATGAGGTTTGACCACAAGCTCATTTACTCCATAAGAAAGTGGAATCTCTATGTTTTGAGGTAAGTGAAGCACGACGTTGTTTGGTATACCTCATTATTTTTTTAATCGTCCCGCGAGAGCTTGACTGTGATATTTATATGGCACGTTCTTAATGCAATGATATATTATGGGAGGACCAGCTTCAGGTTGACACTTATAGTTCCAGGATCTTGTGCAACATTGTTATCTTCTTCAGAGGAGAATGTGCAGGATCTTGTGCGGCATTGTTATCTTCGAAGTCTCACATAGCTACAAATGATTTTTTTTTTCTAGAAGGATGAGTTTGGTTAGACTAAGGTTTGGATCGAATTCGAGGTGTCTCTTTACAAGAACTTTGAGGTGGTTTAGTGTTTACTATCAAAGAAATTTTTAACTATTTATAGGAATATTTTATTTGCTTTTCTTTACGATCTGCTCGAGGAAGAAAGAATATATTCAATAAAGTGTTGGTGAGAGATTTCAAAACGGTGACGGTGAGTGTTGAGGAGATCTTAGTGAACAATTATTAAGAATTGGGTTGGATGGATTTTGAAACCAAGAATAATTCTTATCATAAACAAACATATCATATAAAGTGGTTTTGAGTTGATTTTTTTTATAATTATCTATTATTCCCGTTACACGATATTCAACCGCCCTTTCACTAATAAACAAGTAGTCGTAGATGCTAAAAAAGGGGTTTTTAGTAGTTGGTGATTTTTTCATAAACTAATATGAAGAAGAAAATTCAAATTAGTTTATAGACGTTTGAAGCTCGATTGGGAAAGCTGAGTTTTCCAGTGAAGGTGGCAAAGAAATAATATTTTCAGATAATTTGTTTTCTCTCACTAGAAGTTGTACGCAAGGAAAAATAATAAATTAGAAAATATTTATAGAAAAAATAATGAATGATAAAGTAAGGAGGGAAGATGAAGAGGTGATGATAGTTATTGGGTAAAATAAGAACCGCATAATGGTTTCCTACTACTAAGTAGGGAGACACATGTACATTGTGAGGCCTAGTGGCATTTTGCACGCGTACTAGAGTATTCAATACATTTCTAGGTGCTATAGAGAGACAATTGAAAGACCACGTGCATGAACATTCGAGGCAGATTTAAAAGGGTTGCTTAACGATTCGAGGAAACCTTAAAATAACATTTACTACTTTAGATTTCAAGCAAACCTAAATATATTTTCGTTCGAAGATGATAAGTATATGATTAAGCAGGTTTGAAGCTATGTTGGGTGGTTTACATTCCAGACGATTGGTGGTTTCAATTTTCCAATGTCTTCAGAGATTTCTACTTCTTACTCATCATTCTTCATAAGAACTAGGGAGGTGGCTGATAAGGACATAAATTATCAGGGACCTAAATTAATAACATTAAGGTTGTTCGAAGAGGATTGTGAAGTTAAGAGAGGAAATCAATATTTTTTATAAATATAAAAGACCACAAAAGTAATTTACTCTTTTGATGTAACTGATTATGTTCGAGTCTTCTAGCGTACCTATAAATAGGCCAAGAAATATTTAATGAAGCTCTGGATTTTGACTGATCAAAGTTGATATACTACTTTATTTCTCTATCTACAACTACTATATTGTAATTCTTCCTTAAACACTAATTTCCTTTTCCTTAAAACATAGACCCGGTTGAATCAAATCAATCAATATTTTAACATAAACCTGTTTATTTTGCTTTAGTTCAGCTTAACCTTCTCCGGTTCAGCTCAAGTGCTCTGATCCAGCTAATATTTTCATTTAGCTCAATAGTCACTAGTTTCGATAACTTGTATGAGTCCTTATATTCCAGCAGACGTCTTTGCATTGAAGTAATGACCCAAATTGAACCCTAAGAGATTCAACAATTATTTCATATACATGTGATCGACTGATCTATCTACGCCCATGCAATCCCTCAGAAATACAATTGTTAACGAGTTACTTCTAGTTTACACGTGAAAATTATCCACCTAGGCTAATAGTAACTTCAACACTCATTGTACCCAATGTTCTACTCTTTAGAGACCAGCTCACATGGATCCCAGACTTGCACCAATCTTATGGAGTTCATAGGTAATACCTTGGTGAGAGCATCTGAAGCATTTTCCTTCCTATCAATCTTAACCACCTTCATGTACTCTCTCTCCACCATGTTTTGGATGAAGTACAACTTGATATCTACATTTTTATTTTATTCAGGGAAATTCAGATTCCTCATTAAATGATGAGCATTAATGTATCGCACAACAAAACCATATCTTACTCCGGACTAGCGAGTTAATTCAATAATCTCTTGAGTCAAATAAATTCCTTTGTGGCTTCTATAACAACCATATACTCAGCTTATGTAGATGACAACAAAACGAACTTATGTATATAATATTTCCAACTAACCACTCCTTCAAGCACATTAAAGAGATATTTTGTGCAAACCCGTATCATGACCCTAAGCTTGTATCTAGGTAATACAACACATAAAATTCTTAGATTCCTCTTGAATATCCATTTATGGCTACTTGACAATAATATAGGGGTTCCCCTTCTTGAGACGTCTCAATTCTTTTGCTATGGCCATATTCCTCTTATATTTATCACTAGTCTTGATATTATCGTGATATGTCTTTGGGTTTAAGAAATTATTTTTGTATTTCAATATATAAAGAATAACCAATTGCATAAGGAAAACTATACCTCTATGGGTGTTTGCTTGGTCTCTGTACTCTATTCGTTGCCAATTGATAACTATTAAGATCATATCACTTCCTCATATGATTATCCAAAGGCCATGTAAGACTAGACCCTAAACTTACTTGAGACTCATGTAGTGGTTAAACTTTGTCTATATAATCTAAAGCGGAAGCAGGTCCAAAATATTATTCGGTAGGAACTTCTACAATTCTACTTTATATATCGAATCCATCGTCAATGTCACATCTCTCCTTAGTAATACTAGGGTAAGTATTCTCCATTTTCTTTAATGATATGTTATCATCATTCAAATTAAATATATCTGATTATGAAATCCATCTGACATCTAGCTTCAAACATTTTGGTTTAAACATTTATTGGTAGTCGAGAAATAAACATTTTATTGATCTCGGTCTAAACTGATCTTGCTTGTCATGTGCATAGGCAGTACATCTGAATAATCTCAAATATTCTAGCTTAGGTTTCTCTTTAATCTAAGATTCTTAACGACAAAGAAACTTAAGTGTTGTAGGTGGAATCTCGTTAATGCTATATGCAACAGTTTTCATTGCTGGTCCCCAGAATATTCGACCCATTCTAATTGTATGAAGTATGCATATAACCTGTTCGAACATGGTTCAATTCATTCTCTCAGCAAGCCGATTTTGTTGGGAAGTCCTACTTACAGTTCAAAGTCTAGCAATGCCAAGCTTTGCATAATAGCTAGTGAAGTCATTTTTCACATAATCCCAAGCCATTATCAGTCCAAAACTTCTTCAAAAACTTCTTGATTTGATTCATTAACAATTTCTTCGAGTTTAAAAAGACAAAAAATGCTTCATCTTTTATCTTCAAAAGTATAATTCATACTTTCCTCGAATAATCATCAATCACTAATATAAAGTAGTCGCACCACCTTTCGTAGGTTCACATGTGGGATCTTAATGGTCTGAATTAACATAATCAAGAAATTTATTGGTTGTTTGGTTCTTGGAAAAAAGCTTCACCCTTTTGCTCTTACCCAACACATATCTTTCACAAAAATCTCAAATTCTGAACTATCGTACCATCAATAGTCCATTTTTATTTTGTTTACCAAAACATTTGGTAGAATCTTTCACCATACTAGAACCCATACTATTACTACTACTACTACTACTACTACTACTACTACTACTACTACGAAAAAGTCATATTGGTTCTTTCATAATAACAAGGGAGCCTTACAAGATCCTAAGTCTGCCATATTTGTTTTTTACATACCTTATGTTGTTAATCACTCTCCTTTTGACATTACAGGATTCGTCATTCCTAAAGATGATCTTGACATGATCAAGCGTTCTCTAGTTTTCAAATCAATATTTATTGGAAGTCATGTAGAATAAAATGTTATTAACTTATCAATCCCACCCGAATCTAGCACCCATTTATCGTTGTACTTGTAAGAATAAAAGTTTATTAAGTTATCAATGTACTCATAATAGTTAGACACCATTACAATATTTACGGCTTTAGTCTTTGATCGTTGTTATCATTTTCCTTCTATGGGTAGTTCTTATTGATGTACATTTTCTTCTTGTAGGTATAATATATTATTTTTAAACTCGTACCAGTCTATTTGGACCGAGAGTTTTATCTCATCTTTATTGAATCTCTCTTCCCAGACCGACCCCTCACACTTCGTATGTGCTATTCAGAGTCATCCTTCAGAAAAATTCTTACTTTAAAGATCTTTGTAGGTCAAGGTGCTCTTAACTTTCGGTATCGTAAGGGAGTTTGTTTACCAAGAGTACAATGTCTATGGTTTTTTCAAACTGTTCTGGCAGAAAACTGAAGAGGATGATTGCTTGGTCATCTTCATTCACATTTACACCAACTATATTCAAGTCGAGTAGGAGTTGTAATCATCTAGATGCATTCAGGTCTCTTCTACTATCCATAGACAACGTATAAAGTTATTTCTTCATATATAATATGTTCTCTAAATACTTCTTCATGTAAATCGTCTCCAGTCGATTCCATATTCTTAGTTTCGTAGGCTCGTCAGGTACCTCTCGTAACATTTCATCTTCCAAGCGTAATATGAGGGAATTATGAGATTTAGATAATAAAAAAACATTAACATGTGTATATTAATCGTTAATATCAGTAACCAATCCTTTAAGTACTATGTAAGTCTTAAACTCAATTCTATAGAGATTAAATTCATTCAAACTGATCAATATTTTCTAAGCTAAAACTCATAAAACTCATCTTTGCGGATTTTGGTTTCCATGTGAGATTTTCCTCTCTAGACTTTCGATCGATAACAAATCTACTTCTTCTAATATTATTACATGTTCACCGTAGAACTTGTTAGGAAAACTTTTGTTCATCATATATAAGAACCGATGTACAATGTATCAATCATTATCGCAAGAACAATTTACCATCTTCAAGAATAGGAACACAATAAAATAAAAGTTTGAAATAAAACCTAACAGACAAGATACATTTTAACGTCGTTTAGATTGTAAAGAAATTCTACGTCCACTGGTAACATAAACCCTTTTTATTAAGCGAGAATGTTACATAAAGACTCTCCATAAAAATTACATGATTTACATAATACTCTTTTCACTGTTTATCTTTCATCTCACTTTTGTCTCAACAACTAGAGTTATCTTATCACGTATGAAATATGTAGCTCACGATATACGTCTTGTGAGCACGTCTATAGAGGCCCCACATATCATATTTATAATGCATGGTACCAATGTCTTTCCAAAATAAAATAATCAAACTACTAACAAAAATAACCATTTCATTCGCAACAAGAAGTAGTCAATTTTGTTTCCAACAAAAGATAGATTTAACCAACTTAACTAAAATATTATACCAATAGTGTTAAGGTATGTATTTGAGGTATTTATAACATACTGCTTGAGACTATCTTATTTTTATGTAGTTCATCTTAATCAACTTCGGTTCAGTTAAAGTTTTGTGGTCCAACTCTAGTTCTATGATCCAGTTCATATTCTCATTTGGCTCAAATAATCACTAGTCTCAATAGCTTTTTTACGGAACCCGCAGCCGCTACTCAATGAGTGCGCACAGAGTAAACCCTCAGTTTGACACAATACTCTGCAAACCAACGCCAGGAGATAAACCACACAAGGTGACATACTCAAACCAAGAAAGCGTTTGTAGATGGGGTCGAACGCATAAACTTTTGGTCATGAGCTCATCTAATCCACCAACTCAGCTACCCCTTTTGGTCACTGGTCTCAACAGCTTGTCTCACCCTTAGATTCTAGCAGACCTTTTTGCATCTAAGTAGCGACCCAAACTGCATCATAAACGATTTAATAGTTATTGCATATATATATATATATATATATATATATATATATATATATATATAGGATTGACTTATGCATCTACACCTATGTAGTACTCAATAATTGATATGTTGACGAGTTAATTCTAGCATATTCCTAACCTGATCTAACATTTTGTTTTTGTTTTTTAAAGAAGCAATTCTAGATTTTATTGATGTCGACGAAATCCGTCGGTATCAGTATTGAGGTCTACCAACTTTGCGATATCACTATCCAGCATTTGGTATATATTCCGATAAAGTTCTTCGATATTACAAGAAGTATTAAAAATCTTATTTCATTATTATTTTTTACATTGGCTACCAAATAATTTAGCTTAGCTTTGTTTACCTTTTATAAAAGAATAATACCAACATAGAACCAATGTTTTATGAAAATATTATGCATGTAGTCCTATTTTAATCCATTTTAGTAAATCTCATGTTATAGAACCAATCTAGGAGTGAGAACATTGAAAATCATAAAATAAAACTTAATTAAGAAAATTTAATTATTGGTTCTCGTCATCGGAAATTTTTAGTCGGCTTGAGGAATGAGCCACCTGCAAATGTATTTCATTTATATAATATTTATAATGCAAGACACAACCAATATACATTAAAGATGTGAAATAAGACGCACATGAAATTTTAGTTGGAAAAAAAGAAGAAAAACAACTATGTTTTCTGACATTAGACGATAACAGTGAGGTTTGAAGTAATAGAAGATAATTTGTTTGCACATCCGACATTTGTGGACCTTTGAAAAATCATTCCTATAGGTTTCGATTATGAATACTACATGAAAAAATAAGGTATATAATGCGATTGTTTGAAATTGTAAAGCTTACGTCAAAAAGTTTAACATATTATGTCGTAGTTATTTTTATATGTTCAGAAACATTGGATAACTATATTTTGGAAATAGACCATCTTTGGTTTCTCATGAAAGAAAATGAGTGACTATTATTACCTAATATTATTTTAACTAATCGGAAATTACCATTGATGAGCGCAATTGACTAAATATTTCTTAAAAACTATACACTTGTCATTCAAACGATATATAAAAAAATATTATTACAAATAAAAAAAAAATTGAAGATAGAATGATATCAGATTTAAAAATAATTTAATTCCATTAAATTTCAAGTGATTTTAATTTTAAAAATTAAAAATTTGATATTTAAACAAGTTCATTTGAATGATGAAAACAAAAAAAAATTAAATACAATTCTAATCTATTTTGTACTTAAAAAACATTTAAAATTTGATTGAAATATATATTTTTAAAATTAGGGCTTTTATAGTTAATTTAATTTTTGGTTTAAAAAATAGAAAACTATACGAAAAGTTAAAAAAGAAAATTACTACTAAATATATATAACAGTTGAGAAAAAATAAAGAGTATCAAACTTGACATATATCATACAAATATCCACTCAGTTGTCGTGACGCATATTCGTACTTCATCTATACCACGTCTACGCATATTGTAATTCATGTGTAGCACGACTTCTATTTAATTTTAAATCTTATTCTTACCTCCTAGTAATCCAGATAAATATTCGTTTTGAAATAGGTTTATAATTGCTAAAGGCTAAATTATTTTAGGTATTGGTTAAATCGCGGTAAAAAAAATAACTAACTCCAAAATTTTAGACCAATTTATAAATTTATTAAAAATACCATTTTATCCCTGCGGAACTTTTTCAACCGGTGAGAGAGCTCTCCGCCGGGATGAATATAGATGATTCGGCGGGTGATAAAGTTTCCTGCGCTGATTGAGAAAGTCTCAACCGAACTCAAAAGCAAAATGATAAAATTTCAAAAACGCTCTACTTTAAAATACGGGTTAGCATTTTTAGACCGTCATTTACCCGAAACTAATATTTTATCCATCCAAAACATTTCTAACCTAAAGCTAGCGTAACCGTAAAAATAGATTACAAATATATATAACAATAATATCGTAAATTATATATTAAATTTATTTCATGTCAAAGATAATAATTTTTGTTAGTTTCGTCGTTAAGTTTTTAAAATAAAATAATATATAAATCATGTATTTTTTTTATTAGTTTTTTTATTTTATATTTTCTCAACTAATTAATTTTTTTACGATAGTTAAATTTGGAACAAAAAAGATAACAAGTCCGTTTTTTAAAAAAAATTTAAGAGTTCATAAAAATGTCTTTTTGTTTCCATCGGGTGAATCTAAACAGCTCTGCACATGAGAAGGTTTCATCCGACGAGTGACATTCTCCTAAAATAATAAAAAAAATTCAAGGGCAAAATAATAAAAAAAATAACAAATTCTTTATTATTATAGCTATTTCTAGCTTTTTGGGATCAGATTTAGCCAAAGCCTTAATTTTTATAACGGATACGATTGGAATTAAATTACACCGGTTGGTAAACATTAAATTGATTTCAGTTTTACTATAATTTAGAACACCATGTCGATTCAAATCTACCACAAAATAAATAAATAATTTTGTATTATTTTGTTATGAGTTTAATTATCTAACGACTGATAATGATATATATCTTACACGTAATAAGGCTAACTAGAGTCATGAAGATTGTATGGACTAAGATGAGGGTTAAAAAGTAGAACAAGATGAATGTTAATCCTAGAATCATATATTTTAGGTTAAATTTAATCAACTGAATAGTAGAGAGGAAAGTAAAGATAAAAAAAGAAAGTTTCACTAATAATAAAAAATGTTATTTCTAAGATTCAAGATCTAGACCTTGTCTAAAGATTTCAACAACTTTATCATTAAACTATTTTTTTTTTGTTTTACGGTGGTCGATGTTGATGAGGGAGAACAAAAGACGTATGGAAAAATTGTAAAGAAGCAGTTTTATTAGGAGAGAATTATAAAGAAGTAGTTTTATTAGTTATAAATTATAAAGAAGAAGTTGTATTAGGGGAGAATTGTAAAGAATACAATAGAAATAGTTATTATAAAGAGGTGGAAAGATATATGGACCAAAGATGTAATAAGTGGGAATTAAAGCGTATGTGGCCCCATAATTGTACTATAAAAGGACCAGACACGCTTTATAGATTCCAGGATTAAGATAATATTACTTTCTCTCTCTATTTAATCTCACTCTCACTTTCTCTCTCTAAAAGGTTCCTTAACAAAGAACTTAAAGACTATTCTAACACTAAAAGATTCTCGTAACACAAAATTACCCTCTAGCTATTCTTGAACTCTTCAGTGGCGCCATCTGTGGGAAACGAAGATTGTTCTGGCGACAATCACTTTCTCGAAATAATTCCTAATTTGAGGAGAATCATGGAAGAGCAGGGGGATGATTTTGTTAATGACTGCGAGGAGAATCTGGTAGGAGACACATATCGGCATGATATGGAGTACGAGGCGCATGACGCCCCGCATGTCGGAGACACCTTTGATGATTCAGATCTGTTGGCTCGAAGGAATGAGCTGTTGCTGGAGATTGAGAGGTTGAAGACGGAAAAAGAAAAAGTTCAGGCAAATCTTCGCACCGAGGTAATGAGAGAGCCTGACAGTGGAAAAGAAGAGCGTGAAAACGAATTTCGTCCTAAAAATAGGGATGATAGATATAGAGGTCATAAACGACATTCTCTGAGGAAGAAAGAAAAGTGCCGCCTGGAGTATTCCGACTCAAGAGATTATTCCCGTTACACCTCACCAGAATCATCTCGTAGGAGAAATCACAGAAAGAAAAAGCATGAACGAAGGCGAGTGGAGCACCGGAGGAGAAGGAGTCTGGGGAGGAAATCTCCAAGGGCACAGACTAGTCATGCTCGTACTTATGAGCATGGTTATGGTCAAGCAAATTTCCCCTCTGAAAACTAAAATGCTGACCCACGGAATTTGGAGTGGCAGCATCAATACACCCTACCGTCCGAGGAAGGGTTATATTTTCCGAGCCATGAAAACTTGAGAGCAAACGTCTATAGGACGGGTCTTAACTGGAGAGCTTCTCATTTGTCCTCAGAAATTTTAGTTGGCAACCTCTCAAAACACTTTGATATCTCGAAGTTAGAAACGTTCGACGGGACGCAAGACCTTGACAACCATATCAAACAGTTTAAGAATTTCATGAATAATTTCGATGACGATGACAAATTGTTGTGTAGAGCGTTTTCTCAGACTTTCAAAGGGATAGCGTCTAAGTGGTACAACCGGCTTCCGCAGGGCTTGATAAAAAATTTCGACATGTTTTGGAATATCTTCAGACAGCATTTTGTGGGGAGCAAAAAGTTTCGAGCTAATGGAGATACGATAATTTACTGTAGGCAAAAGGTTGGTGAAAGCTTGAAGAATTACACAAATCGATTAGTCAAAACAAAAACGGACATGGAATATTGCAAAGACTCAGTGGCACTTGCAGCTTTCAGGATGGGTCTCCTTCTTGGACTCTTAAAGGATACGGTGGCATTGAGTCAAGCCATGACTTTTGGGGAATTTTTGGATCAAGTTGAGAAGCGAATTTTAGTGGAAGAGACTCGGGCTGAGAAAGGATCAGGCTATCAGCTGGATCAGAACCAATTTCAAAGGTTCGAGTCCAGCAATCAAGGGCAACGAACCGATGTCCAATCTAAAGGTGCGGGTTAGTATCCACCGAGGCAGAAGTCAAATCCACAGAGCTATAGTAATCAGCAAAGTTACAACCAAGGGACAAGGCCAATTTCGAACAAATGGATTCGTCTGGACTATTTTGCTGAGTTAACGGCAAATTTGGCTACGGTATTTGATAAGACCAGATCAACAGTGCAGTTTAGAAAACCTTTCCCTATTCAGAATCCAAGGGAAAGCAGAAGTGTTAACAGATATTGCAAGTATCAT
Organism: Limnanthes douglasii subsp. nivea; assembly: GCA_036936605.1. Lineage (NCBI taxonomy): Eukaryota > Viridiplantae > Streptophyta > Magnoliopsida > Brassicales > Limnanthaceae > Limnanthes > Limnanthes douglasii. The sequence goes on along the minus strand of JAUPFV010000005.1, from coordinate 159,644,357 downwards.
GAGGATATTGGGCATGACACTAAGGATTGCATTGCTCTGAAAAAAGAAGTGCAAGCTTTGATTGAGAACGGAATGTTATTAGAATTTGTGAAAAAGCATTCCCAGAAGAACGATACGGCAAAGGCAGCCCCAATGATCGCTGAATACTACAATGGTGATCTCCGAAGAGATTGAGGTTTTCGACATTGAATAAGAGTACTTGGATCCTAAGGAGGGAAGAAATAACGTGAATACGGTGGAGGAAGTTATTCCAATGGGGAAGGTAAATGACATGTGTGCTTTTTTCGAATCACTGGCCATCTTTGGCGGGGATACCATTGCAGGGAATTCGAATAGTTCGCGGAAGAGACATATGGTGAATTTGATCACTCAGATTGAAGCAGGGGTCTCAGCACAGATACATCGTTTTCCTTCCCCTATCATATGTTTTGACGACGATGATATGCAAAATATCACGGGCTCACATGAAGATGCAGTTGTTATCGCTGCGGGTAGAACTGGAGATCAAGTTCAGAAGATACTTATTGACACAGAGAGTTCTGTGAAAATTTTGTTTATGAGTACCTACAGGAGAATTTCTGACCCACCTGTTATACGACGATTCGACAGAACTATCGTAGGGTTCACTGGTGCAACAACGGTAGTTGTTGGAGAATTCCAATGCGTTGTAGAGTTAGGTCGTGGGCCATTTAGAAAGGAAGTGGAAGTATTTTTTACTTTTGTTGACGCACCAACATCGTATAATTCGATTCTGGATCGCTCTTGGCTGTCCCGAATGCATGGTGTGGTTTCGACGGTATAGCAGTGCTTGAAGTATGTGGTCGGAAATAATATAGGGATGATCAGGAGCAGCCAGAAAATGGCTCGTGAATGTTATCAGATAGCTTTATCCTCAGAATGAGTTCGGGGAGAAGTTTCAGACAAAGCATAGCAATTAAAGGGGACTCCCTCGGAAATCATTTCATGTGATAATCCGAGGGAGACCCCCGGATTTCTAGTTCCAAACGAAGATTCCGAGGAGCATGAGTTTGGGGATGGAAAATCTTTGAAGATTGGAGTCAAACTTTCTTTTGAGTTCAGAGAAAGGTTGATTGCGTTTTTATCAGGAAAGTTAGATATGTTTGCTTAGTGTGCACATGATGTGACGGGAGTACCACCAGAGATAATGTGTCATAAACTTGCAGTATGGCTTGATGTCTGACCTATTGTCCAGAAAAGAAGACCAGTTTCTCAGGAGAAGTCTGCAGCTATTCTTTCGGAAGTAGAACAGTTATTGAGCATAAGCCACATTCGAGAGTCGCAATACCCCGTATGGGCTTCAAATCCAGTATTGGTAAGGAAAAAGAATGGCAAGTGGAGGATGTGTGTGGACTTCACAGATCCGAATAGAGCTTGCCCCAAGGATCATTTTCCGGTGCCTCGTATTGATCAATTAGTTGACTCGACTTCGGGCAACCGATTATAGTCTTTCATGGATGCTTATTCGGGGTATAATCAAATCAAGTTAGACGCAAAAGATGAAGAGAGCACATCGTTTATCACTGGGAGAGGATTATATCGTTACAAGGTCATACCTTTCGGCCTAAAAAATGTAGGGGCAACTTATCAGCATTTGGTCGACAAAACTTTTGAGAGACAGATTGGTAAGAACGTTGAAGCCTACATCGACGATATGCTTGTCAAACGTTTGCGGGATGAAGATCATTTCTCTGACTTAGAGGAAACTTTTAACAATCTACGTAAAGTCAATTTGAAATTGAATCCAGAAAAGTGTATTTTTGGGGTACGATCGAGTAAATTCCTTGGCTACATGATAAGTGAGAGGGGTATAGAAGCTGACCCGGAATAGATAAATGCTTTAACTACCATGAGACCCCCTCAGAATATCAAAGAAGTCCAAATCCTGACAAGAAGGTGGGCAGCGTTGAATAGGTTTATTTCTCGGTCATCGGACAAATGTGCACCTTTCTTCAAGGTATTGCGGAATGCAAAACAATTTAATTGGACCGAGGAGTGTTCAGCCAGTTTTTTCCAAATTCAAGCATATTTGATGTCCCCGATAATACTGTCTAAACCATTGGTGGGGGAGAAATTGGTTGTCTACGTGTCGGTATCAGATTGTGTAGTCAATGATGTTTTAGTAACAGCTGCCCGAAAAATGAGACCGTACTTCCAAGCACATCCTATTATCGTTTGAACGATATTCCCCCTGAAAGGTTTATTACAGAGGCCCGATGTATCTGGAAGAATGACTAAATGGTCAGTCGAGCTAGGAGATTTTGACATAACATTCAAGCCTCGAACGGCGATAAAAGCTCAGGTCTTGGCTGGTTTTTTGGCCGAATTCCACTCAGAAAGAAGCGACATAGAGATTGTTGACCCCTCGGATCAGACGGAATGGTTGGTTCGAACGGATGGGGGGTTGAATAATTCTGGAAGTGGTGCAGGTGTACAATTAATTTCTCCAGAAGGAATAGTTATCTTTCAGGCTATTTGATTCGGTTTCAAGGTAACCAATAATGAGGCAGAGTATGATGTAGCGTTGGCAGGTTTACGGTTGGCTCGCATATGTGGGGCTAGAAGGATTAAATTGATCAGTGATTCACAGTTGGTGATAAATCAAGCTTTGGGCGAGTGTGAGGTAAGAAAATATAAACTGATCCAGTAGTTACAAGCGTTAAAAGATTTGGTTGCTAGATTTGATAGGGTCCAATATGAGCATGTTCGGAGGGAGGCAAATGTTTTCCCCGACTCTCTGGCTACAGCTTCACGATTGGAGGGTCATCCATGGGTCTTGATTCAGGAGCACCCTTCAGTTAGAGCCGGTACAGAGCATTCGATGAACATTCAAGAAGCAAGTGATGTGATAACAAATGATTGGCGATCAGAAATCATCGATTTCTTGGAAAAAGATAGTTTACCCACAGAATATTCCGAGGCCAGAAGGGTCAGATTTAAGTCTCACGGTTATATCTTGTTAGGAGGAGTTTTGTACAAGAAATCCTTAAGCAGACCATTATTGAGGTGTCTGGCCAAGGACGAGTCGCAGTTTGTCTTGTCAGAATTACATGATGGAGAAGGTTCGGCCCATTGTAGTTATAAAGCGTTAATCCGATGAGTGTTATTGGCCGAGTATTATTGGCCTACTATTTTTGCTGATGCGAAAGATTTGGTAAAGCGTTGCGATACCTGTCAGTGCTATGCAAACGTAATACACAAGCCTGGGGTGTTCTTGTAAAGTATTTCAGAAGCAGTCCCATTTGATAGGTGGGGCATCGACCTAGTTGGGCCTTTACCAATGACGTCTGGTGGAAGACAAACTATAATTGTGGCCGTGGATTATTTTTCCAAGTGGGTGGAAGAGGAACCTCTAGCAGGGACGAAAGCAAAAGATGTTATCAAATTCGTTGTCTCGAATATTTACTATCTTTTTGGGGTACCAATACGACTCACAACGGATAATGAACCTCAATTCGACAACAAAGAGTTTAAAAGCTTATGTCTCTCTAGGGGTATACGATAATGATTTTCGGCCCCATATCATCCACAGGATAACGGTCAGGTGGAAGTAACCAATCGAACCATTTTGGATGGGTTGAAAACGAATTTGGAAGTCAAGGACAGGAAATGGCCCGACTATTTACAAGAAGTGTTGTGGGCCTATAGAACAACGCCTCGAACTACAATTGCCACATCTCCATTTTCATTAGTGTACGATGTGAATGCAGTTGTCCCTTTGAAAATTGTTTTCCCATCATATCGAGTGACAGCTTATACGGAAAATTTGAACGATCAAAGCAGAGCCTTGGAATTGGATTTGGTGGAGGAAAAAAGACGACGCGCGCAGTTGAAGTCCTTGCACTATCAAACGTTAATGAGGAATAGGTATGCCTCTACAGTAAAGAAAATAGATTTCAAAGTGGGGGACAAGGTATTACGTAAATTTTTTCTGCATACTAAAGAGAAGAGTCTTGGGAAGTTGGGGCCAAATTGGGAGGGCCCTTATGAGATAATGGATAAAGTAAAGCAGGGAACGTATCAATTAAAAAACAAGGAAGGGCGAAGTCTTAGACATCAATGGAATATCGAACACTTAAAATTGTATCTAGAATGAGGAACAAGTTAGCATGTCATGTTTGTTTTTTGTGTATTTCCAGGTTTACGAAAACAGCGAGGGCATACTCTTTCCTACCCTGTTAGGCACATGAAGGTTTTAATGAGGTGCCACTATAAGCTAATCAATACAACTGCATTTTTTGCCTGGTACTATTCTTTTGGTGACAACTTTTTGGTGCCTCGAACTATTCTTTATGAGGCAATGTCTCATGCCTTGGACTATTCTTTGTGCAACACTATTTCTCGCTTCACAAATCTTTTAGTGACAACCTTTTGATGCCTCGAACTATTCTTTATGAGGCAATATCTCATGCTTTGAACTATTCTTTGTGAAACGCTACTTCTCGCTTCACAATTCTTTTGGTGACAACTTTTTGGTGCCTCGAATTATTTTTTCTCAGCTAGCCTTAGCGCAACATATACTGAATATTACGATGCAAATCGGTACAAAAGCAACCATTCAACGCAAGTTGGCACACTTATTTTTTCATATGAGAAACATGAAGATTAACAAGTTATAAAATTGTCATTTCAACAAAGTGGCATATATAAAAAGTCGAGGAGTTACAAGTTATAAAACGCTCCTCGGAGAACACTAGATGGGTTACAAAAATTGCCTTACAATGACTTATACACAAAAATCGCCACAAAAGACTTAACATTTTTTCCTAATCAGAATGTTTTGAGGAGTTACTCTCCCTTGAGTCTGACGCTTCACTATCACTCACCATAATGTTAGGAGGGCGAAGGTCGGGGGCGACAAGCTTCCAAAAATTCCCCAAGTCATACTCAGGATGTTTTGCATGAATTTGGGTGATCAGCCTTGCTCGAATTGTAGCATCTCGTGCATTCAGGTTATCTGTACACTTAGCCGCATAGGCATTCACGGCTTTGTCCTTCTCCTCCTCAACTTGTCGAGGAAAATCTTCAATTCACTTCACCAACTTCTTTCTGTCCTCCGTAACTTTCTCATAATCATCACAACAGTCTTTAAAACCTTTGCATGCCAGTTGGTGAGTCTTTTGAAGTTCTGTCAAGAGTTTTTCTTGAGCCCCCATTTTATTTTGGTAGAGGTCATTTTCTTCTTGGCAGCATCTCTCGAGAATAATTACGTAATTTTATGAGGCTGACAGTTTCTCGTAAAGTGCATCTGCTTGACTTTCAACAATGGCATATTGTTTCTTTGCCTCGTCAAATTGCGAGGAGACAAGCGATGCCTTAAACTTGTAATGATTTTTTCGGTCTTCTAGATGCTGCATTATTTGTCCCATGATGACAGAAGAATGCAGAAGGCTGCGAATAGTTAATGAGAATTCATCGTGTTGAGGAATTTTGAAGGAATTGGAGGGTGAGCCTAGTACTGTGGGATCGTAATCCGAAGTCTCCCCCGTTAGAATATTAAGATCAACGTTCTGGGAGGATGGCTTCCGGGAATTGGGAGTGGTGCTACTACTGGAGTGTCGTTAAAATGAGAAGGATTTGAAGCTTGGGTAAGAGGAGAATTGGGTGTTGGACTAGCATTTTCTCTGATTTCTTTTTCCGGCCCACTTGACACCTCCTCGACATCATCGTGAGGCTCTATACCTTGAACAAATTCTTGGCCATCATCTTGTGTTTTACCATCTTCGAATAATTCTTGGATAGGCTCTAAGACAACCTTTTTCTTCTTTTCTTTTATCTTGGGATCTTTTTTCTTAGAAGGATGGACCGATTTCTTTGGAGTGGAAATTGAACTAGGTGCAACAGCGTTGGACGATGCGGGTGGCTCTTCATTAGTAACTAACCCTCAGTGTCTGGCTGAAGGTCTTTTGTGGAAACATCCTCGTCGGATCCACCCAAGTGACTTTTCGCACGAGAACGCTACAGAAGATAAATTACTATATCCTTCTTAGTCACTCGCTCTAGAACTTCTTCTTGAGAAAGGGGGGTCATCGGTTCTTTCAGGGTCAACCGGTCAACGGGGTTTAACCTCTAGAGTCGACTCATAACTACGTTGTTTTTCATAAAGCACAAGCTGAATCTATTTCCCAGTGTTCTTTGGCCCATTTGCTCAGTTTGGTGAAGATGGTGGTGGCACTCTCCATATAGTCTGCGTATGGTTTTGAGACACCAGTCATAACTACAAAGACCTTAAGTTAGAACCTAATTATTCGAAGAGTCAATATAAATAAAACAGTTCGTGGACTTACATTTGTTGGTCCACAAGAGTGATAGCTTGTGAGGATTCAAAGGGGTTGACTCTGAGCCTGTCTTCCAATGGCCTGAAAAGTAGATGAATTGCTGCCTCCATGTGTTGTCAGCCTCTAGCAACTCCTTTAACACTTTTTGCCTTCGACCAAAAGTCAATGAGTAAAAAAGGAAGAACGGATTTCTGGCTAGGCCAGAAAATCCGATGAGCTCTTCCAAGGAAAATTCTTAGCCTGAAATTCTCGAAGCCATGCTGCATGCCATCAGTGTTAACCACATATTGGAACCGGCTTGTCAAGGGCATAGGTCAATCTTGGCAAAATATTCAATAAAAATGGGTCTAAAGGAAATCTTAGTCCCCAATTCATAATTTCAGTATACACAACAAGCTCATTATCCCTCACTGATAAATGAGTCTCACCTTCCGAGGGGAACCTAATGTCAATATACGAAGGAATGCACCACCGGGTCCTCAGCATAGTTTCTTCCGAAGGCAAAAAGTACTTGTAAGATATGTTGTACAGGGCAACCATATGTTTGTTCTCGATCCCTCGAATATTGTTGCCTGCGATGGCATCAATTTCCAAGGGAAGCGTAATGTCTCCTTTAGATTTTGGGGAAATCCGGCTAGCTTGCTCTTCGGATATCGTTGGAGGAGTGGTGAGCCTTTGACTAGACGAATCTGAGGGAATTTCGATGACTTTGCTCTGGTCAGCAATAGGAATCGACTGAGTCAATGGATCAGGACTATCTGAGGCGATTGCCTTTCCATTGGCAGCGAAGGCTTTGTTTCTCATTGCCTGTACTTCGTCTTCGGTAATGGTGGTTTTCCCCGGAGAGAATCAAGGGCTCTCGGTCGCCGTTATTGAAGGGGTGGCTGGCAGGATTGACCCAGAATTATCGGTCTTCGGAAGAGGGTTATCAACCACAAAAGTCAGAGGGGGTTCTGGGGTATCCGAAGGCGTCCCTTTGGTGCGTTTGCGCTCTTGCGAATTTTCTCTCTCTTTATGGTGTCTTTTTCTTTTCCCAGATGAGTGCTTGTGGTGCTTATCTTTACCCATCAGTTTGAGGGGGCTGAGATCGTAAATTTGATTGTGTTGAGATATTTCGAGGGGAGTGATGGCAGCAGAGTTTTCTGGAGGAGGCCACGAACCGTAAAACGTAGTGACAGCAGGTTGAGGTTGATGCTCAATGTATTCACCAGCAGCAACTCTCTCTTCGAATTTTTTACTTATAAGAAGCCACTCTGGAATCCGACGAGGTTTATAAGCCAGCTTTCTCTCTCTAGAAATTTTAGGGTGGAAAGGTGGGAATGTCAATGAAGGAGATCAGTATATATAGAGGATAATGGGCTTTTAGGGTAAGTTAGGCATGGGTACATTTTCTTTTGTCTTCCTAGGGGAATTATGGGTAACGTAGGTGCAAGTTTGTTGATTAAAAAAAAACTCGGGAGAATATACAGAGATAATCCAATGATACAACATCTTGGGAATAGGAAAAGATCTCTAGAAAGATTTGCTGACAAAGATTTACGACTGCTGACAACATAAGTTTTTGATCCAATCCTTGCAATCTGTTAGCCTAGTATTGGAGGCTATGGTGTGTTGATACATTTAATTCCGATGAACGATATTGACGAGGCCTGGTTCAAGTCCTGCTAAAACATTGCAAGGATTGGGGGGCTACTGATTAGTATAGCATCAAAGGTATTCTGTATTCGAAGGATACGTTTGTTGGAAAGACATTTTTCATTCGAAGAGACGTGGTATTTAAAACGTGTTCAAGAAAGTGCTTTTTCAAGGACATTGTTCAAGAATGCATTTTCGAGGAGAAATCTTGCATTTGAAGAGGAGTTCTCAGAGGAGAAGATATTCGAGGAAGCAAATTTCCGAGGAGGATTGAAATGAACAACGGAGGCGCCTTCACAGTTCCAGCAAAAATATTTTTACTAGGACTGGGGGCCTACTGATGAGGGAGAATAAAAGATGTATGGAAAAATTGTACAAAAGTAGTTTTATTAGAAGAGAATTGTAAAGAAGTAGTTTTATTAGGAGAGAATTATAAAGAAGAAGTTGTATTAGGGGAGAATTGTAAAGAATACAATAGAAATAGTTATTATAAAGAGGTGGAAAGATATAGGGACCAAAGATGTAATAAGTGGGAATTAAAGCGTGAAGGACCCATAATTGTACTATAAAAGGACCAAACATGCTTTATAGATTCTAGGATTAAGATAATATTACTTTCTCTCTCTATTTAATCTCACTCTCACTTTCTCTCTCTAAAAAGCTCCTTAACAAAGAACTTAAAGACTATTCTGATACTAAAAGATTCTCGTAACACAAAATTACCCTCTAGCTATTCTTGAACTCTTCAGATGTAGGGAGTAGTGTTTGATTTCGTAGATAATCTCTCAAGCCTTGTAATCAATTTCAGGTTGAAAATATTTTGGTGATTCTCTAAAATTTCAAACCCATAAAATTAGAGTTTTATTTCGAATAAGAGAATGAAAGATTATTACATACTATTTATGGCTACGTCCCTTGTGTTAGAGACATTAGGCATATACCCATTTGTTCATATGTTTTATCTATCAATAAAAGCTTTATACTCTATGTAATTTATAGTTTTTCTAAATAAACAGAAACCCTAGCCGTTTCTTAGCGACTTGTTCGTCTTCTTCTCTTTTATCACTCTTTATTTGTTAACATAGTACCAGAGTCTATTCGATCATTGGAGTTCGTCAGGTATCCTACTTCAATTTGATTTGTTTGATCTTATTTCAGATCTGATTGTGCTTAGAAATTTGAACTTCATTTTGGGATTAAGAGTTTTTTGGAGTTGTTTTGTTTCAGAAGTATTACTACTGTGTTGTTATTTAATTTTTTTATATTATTTCAGATCGAGTTGTGCTTATAAATTTGGACTTTACTTTGGGGTTAAGATTTGTTTGGATTTGTTCTGTTTCAGATCTATTAATATTGTTCTTCGATTTTATTTATTTGATGTTATTTCAGATCTACTTTTGTTTAAAAGTTTGGACTTCAGTTTGGGGTTAATAATTGTTTGGAGTTGTTCTGTTTTAGATATATGTTTTTGGAGAATTTGGAATTTGTTTGGCATATATGACATGTTAGGATGACTCTATGCAGTCCATAAATACCCAACTCGATGGAAAAAACTATTCTTACTCGAGTAATGTAATAAAAAAGTTTCTTCGTAGCAAACATATATGAGATATGTTTCAGGTACAAAGCTTCAACCTTCTGATACAGTTAGAGGTGAAAATTATACTACGCTCCTTGACACATGAGAGACAGAAAATGCAAATATCATCACTTAGATCAATAACTCTGTAAATAACTCAATTGGTACTTATTTGGCCAAGTATGAAAGAACAAAATAGGTTTGGAATCACTTGAAAAGATTGTATACTCAGTCCAACTTTTTTGGGAAATACAATTAGAATTAGTATTCGTTATTTACAAAAAAATAACATGCTTATTTCAGATTTTTATGTTGATATGTCAGATTTGTCAGATCAATTGGCACTTAGAAAATCTATAGAAATGAAGGTATTCAAGTCATATGCTCTTAGAAGAGAATAACAAAGATAGTATAGTTTTTAATGACATTACAAAATGCGTTTGAAGGATTGCGTGAAACAATTCTTCATCAATCCCCTCTTCCCACTGTAGGTTCGGTTGTTCATATATCTTATTACAGAAGAAACACGACTGAAAACTCAAGTTGACAAGGGTTCTAAAGTAATCAATGCTCCTATTGTGTTTGTTGTCCCAAACTAAATACCTGTTATTCAAAACCATTAACACCCAGTCGAGCAAGGGTTGCATTTGATAAGTATGTTTTTTGTAAAGGTAAGAATGGTTAGAACTTAGAATGCCCAATACTGAGAGGAAAACAACAACAGTCACCTCAACAACAAACACCTCAGCAACGACCCAATTAGCAATGTTTTTTTTTCAAACAACATACAAGTCTAATTCAACAATATTTCCTCTATTTCGTTCTCCATATTTTACTGCTACTATTGCACGATTAGAAAATACTGATAATACTATTCTACTCTGTGTAATGGACCCCTAGATTATGGAATATTTTGGATACTTTCTTACTTCCAATCATGAAACCATGAATAGGTCAATGTATAGTCCTTTATCTTTGTGGATTTTCGATTCTAGCGCGTCTCGCCATATATCTCCTTACATGTCATTATTTGCTTCTTTGTCTCCCATTTCACCAATATCAGTATCGTCTGCTAGTGATACATGAATGTCAATAGAAGGTGTTGTTCTATTTCTACTTCTCATATATCGCTTCCTGATGTTTATTATATTTTAAAACTTGCGTCAAATGTTGTTTCGGTCAATCAGTTATGTAAATTTGGTCATTTAATCTTCTTTTCTGATTTTGACTGTACTATACAGGATCAACATACACAGAAAGTGATTGGGATAAGCCGTGGATTGGATAACTCTATGTCTCGGATTAAGTTAAAGTCATTAAGGTTGCAACTTCTAGTGTCGATTTGTCTTCTTTTCGGTTGAGTCCTTCGTTATCTGATTTTTATCTCTAATATTCTCGTTATAGACATGTCTCTGCGTCATGTAATTTTTTTTAGTCTTTACATGTATTTTAGGTCAGTTAAATACTTGTAATATTTTTTATTTTAGTGGTTGTAAACTGGAAATTTTTTCTCGTTTACTGTTTAATCAAAGTGTTTCCTATTCGGTTGCTCCTTTTGATATTATTCACTATGATGTATGGGGTCCATCTCATGCCTCCACAAAAGGTGGTTCGTCCTGTTGTGTATATTTTATTAATGATTATACGGGATACACTTTCGGTTTATCCTATGAAACAAATATCAGATTTCCTTGGAATTTATAGAGAATTTCAAGCACTTGTTAAGACTCAACATTCTGATATAATAAAATGCTTCAGGTGCGACTTAGGGGGTGAATATACGTCCAACGATTTTACTCAGGTACTTGCATATGATGGTACCATATATCAGTTGTCTTGCACTAATACCCCTCAGCAAAATAGTGTTATAGAAATAAAATATCGTCACCTTCTTGAGACTGCTCGTTCTTTGCTTTTATCTAGATGTGGTTCCTACTATTTTTTTAAAAGAATAGAATTTGACTACTGTATATGTGATTAATCAAATTCCCAATGCATATGATTTTGGGTGTCTCCCTTTCATAAGTTATACGAAAAACCCCTAGATTATTCGTCCTTACAAGTGTTTGGATATACATGTTTTCTCATTCGTCCTCATGTAGAAGGAAACAAATTAGTTCATAAAATTATAATATGAATTTTCTTGGGTTATGGTGTTAGATCGAAAGGTTATCATTAACTTGATCCCACCGGTTAGACACTTTATGTATCTCGACATGTTTCATTTCTTGAGCATATCTTATTTTATTCGATTCCAGTAAAATCACATGATATTACAAGTACCAAACTTCAGACTATTGATCCTTTTAAAAATAATAGCGATATCCCCATTAACATTGATGTACCAGCTCATCAGAAATCTACGAAAGTTGGTACTACTTTGGCTTCAGAAATGCTTGAGTCAGCTCTTTCATCTAATGAACCAACAACCCCATCTCTCAGAATATCTACACGTATAAGTAAGTCTACTAAACTACCATATTTTGCATATTCTTCTTAGTCAGCTCATTTTGCTTCTTTCATAGCAAACATACATGATTTATATAAACCTTAGTCGTTTAAAGAAGCTGTTTGTGATCCTTGTTGGTAAAATGTTATAGCTAAAGAGCTTATTATTTTTTATCAGACTCATACATGAGATATAGTTAAACATCCATCCAGTAAGCATATAATCGGTTCTAGTTAAGTTTTTAAAATAAAAACAAAGTTTGATGGGTCTGTTGAAATATATAAGGCTTATCTTGTAGAAAAAAGGTATTCACAGAAGTATGATATGGATTATGATAAAACATTTTCCCCAATGGAAAAAATGACAACAATTCGTCCTTTTATTGCGGTTGTATCTGTTTGCCAGTAGATGATCTTCCGAGTAGTTGTAAAAAATACGTTATTGAATGGTGATTTTCATGAGGAGGTTTACATGACTCATCCCCCAGGTGTTTCTCACCAACAAGGTGAAGTCTTTCGACTTATAAAATCTAGATATGGTGTCAAACAATGTCCTCATAATTTTCTATGATTATGCATGGTTTTCTTGCTAGTATTCATGATTCGACCTGTTTATCAAATGTACGAGTGCAAAAAAATTATTTTATCTCTATATTTAGATTATATGACCATTACATGTGATAATATTTGATAAGGTCGGATATTGTTGATACTACCCTTATATCAATCCCAAGGGAAGTTCAGACAAAACCAATACCATGTCCAACCGAACAGAATACATTAGTGGAACATAACTCAGCTAGGTACTGGTTTTTTCATCTCTTGGGCTAATGGGTTCTTAAACTTGACCCTAGACCATAATCCGACCTAAAAGGCCCATGGATCATTAATTAAGTTTAAATACCCCAACTACTTTCATTAATGAGGGTGATTAGAATTTACTGCTATCACATACTTTAATTATCTCTCTATATTTCACCTTAAATATTAAATTTAAAAAACACTTTAAAAAATTACCCTTAATCAGAAATAACCCACACCAAATTTGTGACCACAGTGGGAGCACAACGGTGCCTGAATTTCATATTCAAAACCAGCAAATAAGGTAGTTCGTATGGATCTGAATGCATAGAATGTTCCACCTCCTGAGGTGGAAGTAGAAAAAGAAAATAATGAATACACTGTCGAGGAGCGCGATCAGTTGAGGGCTGAGATAGAGGCATTGAGAGCACTAAAACATCCAGAGAAATGGATTAAAGAAAAATCTGGTGCGTTGGTGCTTCACCATACTGACAATCCTGGGAAAAGGAACATTTTCTAAAGACTCATCTCAGCTCCAAGAAAACACATAGATCTAAACATGTGGAGATCCACTTCGGAATCCTCCACTAGCTCATCTAATGATGCAGAGCTTGAAGATTCAGTTTCCTCCAGCAGTGATGCAGGACGGTCAATAAAAAGAGAAGCTTACTAAAAAGCATTCAAGAAAAAGAAATCGGTATGGCAGGTTCAAGAAACACCATGGGAGGATAAAGGGTTCAGCTGATCAACATATTGACCGCTTGTTGATTGATTTTTTTTCCTTCCAGTCCAAACCAAGTATTTTTGCTACTCCAAATGAGGATAATGTGTTTAGCCGTAACAAGAACTTGAGGCAATTGCATTTATCTACAAAAATACTCTCCGAACATCTTCCTAAAAGGTTTGACAGGTCGAAGATGGAAAAATACGACGGGAGCAAATATTTGGACAACCATCTTGAGTAGTTTAAGAACTTTGTGATGAACTTTGATGATGACGACAAACTGTTGTAAGGCCTTCTCCTAGACCTTCACAGGAAGTGCCCTTAAGTGGTATAATAGTCTCCCTCAAGGATCTATAAATTTTCTATAAAAAATTTGACGTATTTTGGGTTGCCTTCCGGAGGCATTCCGTTAGAAGCAGGGAGCGTAAGGGTAATTGAGATACCATCATCCATTGCACTTAGGAGCCAAATGAGTCTATAAAAAATTACATCAACCCGTTTGTGAATACTAAGAATAGGTTATGAGACTACTTTGAACAAGTTGTGATTGCTTTCCTTAGACAAGGTTTGCTCCATGCAACTTAGCTGATTCAGTGACTCGGAAGAAGGTCATGACCTGAGGGGGGGGGGTTGTTGAATCAGGTTGGAAAACAGATTAATGTTGAGGAAACAAAGAAATCCAGAGTACGTCGCTAGATTAGGTCCACCACTATAGCATCAACACCTCAAGTTGCTAATCAGTCCGGTTACATATCAAAGAAGACTAGACAGGGATCTAACCGATCAAGGCAGAATCAGTCTAACCAGAACCAAAACTAACAAGTTAGAAATAAAAGGGGACCTTGGATTCAACCTGAGTGGTTTTCTGAATTAGGAGAAAGCATGACTTCAATATACGACAAAACTAAAAACAAAGTATATTGTAGAAAACCAGTAGCTTTGCAGTCTCCTAGAGAAAACTAGAGTACCCGCTCTGCAAATACCATAATGACATTGGGCATGATACCCATGATTGCATAGCTGTGAAGCAAGAGGTATAGAACCTCATTGAAGAGGTAAGTTGGGGGACTATGTCAAAAAACAAGAGGGAGCAGACAGGATAATACACAATCCAATGCCAACACTACCAGAACTACTCATTCAAGCAATCGTGGAACGTCTAGACAGGAAGATACTATGGTGATTACTAAAATATTTGATGTAGAATTTGAGTACCTTGATCCGGATCCGAGTCGGAATCGGGTGTAGGTCATAATAGACAAGACTACTACTATTTCTGGTTTGATTAAGTATTTTGAATCTTTGTCCATTTTTGGGGTGGACACTGTGACTGCACCTTCTAGTTCTTCGAGAAAGAGGCATGTCAACAGTTTGACCACCCAGTTGGATGGAAAAATGTCCACACACATGTACCAAACTCCAGCTCCTTTCATAATTTTCGATGAGGATAACCTAAGAGACATTGCAGGGCCTCATGAAGACGCTGTGGTAATAGGGGCCTCAATAGGGGGAAATGATATACGTCGAATCCTGATTAACAAAGGAAGTTCGACAAACATCTTGTTTGTAAGCTCCTACAAACATATGAGAAACCCTTCTGTTATACAACGTTCGAACATAACCATTGTGGGCTTCACTGGGAGTACAACAGATCTGATTGGAAAATCCGAAGAAAAAGTATTGTTGGGCAACGGGCCTTTTAAAAAAATTGTGAGGGTATTGTTTGTTGTGGTGGATTTCCCAACATCTTATAATGCAATATTTGGGAGGTCTTGGCTCTCCAGAATGCATGTTGTGGCCTCTACGGTCCATCAATGTTTAAAATATATTGTCCATGGACAAGTAGGTTAAGAATAGAATAATGTAAATCAATATTCGAAAATAAACGAGATGTAGAAAGTCAAAATCGATTTGAGCTAATGACTAAAACTCTGCAACTTATTACTAAAAAAATTACTTTGAAAGATAATGAAAAATTAATTGAAAAATTAGATAAAGATGAATTACTGAATACAAAAATGCTTATTTTAAGATATAATAATGTGAGAATAAATTACTGAATCAATTAATAAAGCATCCTAAAAAATGAATAACGATAATGAAGAGGTGGCTACTACCGAGCAAGTTGTTATTGGCCAGGATATGACTGTAAAGTGGCATGGACAATCAAGGAGATTGGCCTAGCAGTGTTATACCAAAGGGATCCCATGCTATACCGAGGTCGCCTACATATAAGTTGTGTACAAGTATCATAGTTGAGATGTAACCAAGGAAGACTAACGACATCTGACCTATGAGGTCCTCGGACTATAGTCGACACTCACGACTCACGACATCTGACAATGACCCCTAATTGCAAAATTCTATCCTGACAACGTTCTGTAAGGGTTATTGTATCGACCATCATTTCCCCACCCCCTACTATCCCCAAGAAAATGGGTAGGTCAAAGTGATCAACCGCTCCAATTTATATGGAATAAAAAAAGGCTCAAAAGCATAAAATGGTAGTATCCTTATAAGCTAATTGAGGTGCTATGGGCTTATCGCACCACCCCATGCACAATAACTGGCGAGACCTCTTTTGGGCTAGTCTATGGTCTAGAGGCAGTAGTACCAGCAGAGCTCATCATACCTAGCCATAAGGTGGCCAAGTACTCTGAGGCCACAAAGGAGACTGATCGCGCAATCATCATTGATCTTATCGAGGAGTGTCGTGACCAAGTACAGGTTCGCGTCGAGCATTATAAAAGTCTGCTGAAAGGTCGATTCAACTTTAAATTATGGCTACTTATACTATAAGTAGGTGATTTAGTCACGACGAAAAGTTTCCAAGGAGAATGTGATAAAGTCACTGGAAAGCTAGTTCCTACCTAAGAGGCCCTTACATCGTCATCGCCAAACAACACCACGATACCTATCACCTCGCCAATGCTAACGGCCATGCCCTACTATTGGAATATAAGTCATTTAAAGTTGTATCACAAAGCCATATAATTTAGAGATGCACTCTTTTTTCCTTCTGATGATGCGAAGGGGTTTTTTAACGACGCATCCATCTATTATTACTTCAATGACATTTTATTGCTTTCGCCGCCTTATGTGTTTATTAAATACTCTTGTCCCTCCTTACAAAATACAACCGGGTTAATGACCATGTCTACGGGATAAACAAGGGGTCATACTAAGCCAATACCACTTTAGTCTAATAAAACAAACGGATATATTAGCCACGCATTACGAGGCTGCATAAGGGTCCACACTGAACCCAATACCTTGTACTAGTATAATACGTGAATTGGTAATAAACTAGATCTATAAAGACCACCCAAAACACAAATCAGTCTCTCCTATGAATAAGTTGATTGGCATGTCTTTTAAAAGCTACGCAATGAGCCATACTAAACCTAAATTTTGTAAGGAAAAAAAATTCGGCAAAATTTTTACAAACACATAACCTTCCACCAAAAGACGCACGACTATTCTGCTACTACTTCAAACAATAAAAAAAAATCTCATATTCAACAAGAATACTCCACATTCAAGCACAAAAATGATTACTCTTTTCCACCATTATTATCACCAATTTGATTTCCATAAGGACAACTTTAAAATATTCAAACAACAAGACACAAAATTAAAATTAAAACTTTAAATTATAATATTATGCTTTGTTTGGAGTGGAGTGATCCCTACCTTCGGCACTACACTTGCAAGAGGTACTTCGGTTAGCCATGCTTTTGTCGCCGGCGCAACGGACTTGGAAGCATCTTACTTTAGTTTCTTCATCCAGGGATCAACAACTACCGCTACGGTACTCTCCCCAAACAGCTACTCTCATCAATAGGAATAAACCCTTTCAGTGACCCCAACACCATCTCGGGGTTTAATTTTAATAATTCTAGAATGGTATATTTCTTGTTCTTGTCAATTATTCCCATCATCACCTTCATAAATTGGCTCTTCCACTTAACTAAATCCAGCTCGGCCTTTTGAAAAATCCCTACCCTCTGCTGCTTCTTTTCGGATTTGGCCTTTACCACTGTAACACGGTAAATTACATTTTCAACAGTCATCGCAACCACCTTCTCCGGTTGATTTTCCACTCTCTTTGCTTGGGACATGTTTTATATTAGTAGGCCAACACTTTGAGGCATCGCTTCGTCGTTTTTCTTTGTAGCTCGTTATTTTTGGAAGCCAACAGAATCCTCTCATTAAGCAGCTCGAAGCACTCTTTGCGGCACGCGTTTTGCTCACACCAACCCAGATCAACTCACGACGCAGTTTCTCATTCTTGTGTACCGCCTTCCCATGGTGCGTCGTCACCGACCCATATGCATCCTTAAACTTTGCAATCTCCGTTGTTAGCCCTCAGCCACACGCGAAGAATAAGGCTCTTGGTTGCCAGTTTTCAATTGTTTGGTAATTAACGGGAGACATGCATCGGTACGCAAGCACCACAGAATTATGATAGTCTGTCATATACGTAGAAAAATCATTCATTCAACAACTACCAAAATAGATATACTAACCTCAATCGCCAATTCTAGTTTCCTTTGCGGTCGGCATGTTTTCGTAAAAGGAAAAATATGGGAAGCATTTTAATTACATAAGCATCATTGAGAGCAGACAAGGAATAGTCATGTTCACAGGGGGGATATCTTCTGTATTAGCAGCTTCCCAGACAGCCTCAGCAACGCGGCCCTTCCATTGTACCAAATCTGGCCTAACAATGTTTTCAAACGAAGAGCCTGACCCTACGCTCTTCACAAACTCCTCCGCGTGTCATGCTACCCCATTGGGTAGCACCTTACCCTTTGCTGGTACACCACCATCACTAACAGGGTTTTTTGCACCCTCACATTGTTTCACATTTTCTTCTGACGCCTCCAGCACGCCCACCTCGTGTACCTTTCCCTTTTCTTTACCAACTTCTATTACTAATGTTTCACCTACCTCCTTGTCTATCAGACACCCCTCAAGCTCTCACTCTTATCCACCAACACCAGCTTGCCCTGTGATATTGATATCGCGTCAAGTATTACACGATTCCTCTTCAAAGGATGAATGACCTCCTCATCATCTTTGGATAGGGGCATACCCTCATTCTTATCCTCTTTTTATCCAGACTGCTCGCTGCCATCTTCTTGGTGGCTACTCTATCCAACTTTTGTATCTCGATCTTCTCCTCCTCCTTCCTCCTATTTCCTTGGGAAGGCGATGACTCCTCATCCTTTTTAACTCTGCGACTCTATGGTACAATCAGTCCTACCTCAGTACTGTTACGATCCTTCAATATATGTTCCATCAACGCTTGCAGCTGATCAACGGTTGTAATCTCCCTACTGCCTTTTATTTTTACCTAACCGTCCTTGGTAACCACTAATTCAGGCACACGCCACAGTCCCGACGGTAAATGATTCCCTTGTATGAACAAGCGGGATGCATCTAGACCTCATGCCGTGTTAGCAGTCGCTGAAAAACTTAAAAATGGATTCATTGCACACTACGGTCACCCTTCCCTACACTACTTTTGATGTTTACCTTCACCTGAAATAAAAGATCACATTTAACAGCGTATCACCAAAAGAACGGATATGTGAACACGATCTAAGATATTCGTCCCTTACACTTGCCTCCAACTATATATTTTTTACAGTTGGTAGACCTGAAAGAATGAAGCGTCGCGCTTCACTCTCCTCTAAGATCCCGCACTTGTTTTTTTTTGAATTTCTTCTGTGATTCAATCTCTCAATCCTGTTTATTCTGTTGATTCCTGCGATAATCTTATTTTCTTCTCTTTGTTTTTCTTTTATCAATGGAAATTTATAACAACTTAATGTTTGAATATGATGACCACCCTGTCCTGCCTTCAAGAACAGAGCTCAAGAAACAGATAGAAATCTGGTTAAGAAATCTTACCTTGAAGCTGTTAAGCCTAAATTCAACCAAAAATGTCCAAACTCCGAAGGAAGATCATATATCTTCCTTTACAGCATAATTGTAAAGGAAGATTATATATCTTTTCAATATAAAAAGTCTGTCAAAGGATACTCTCATTCACGAAATGAAGAGTACTTTGGTTGGGAAGTTCTCACTAGAGGTACCAAAAAAAGATGTCTTGAACAATTTTCTTAATTATTTCAAGTTTAAAGGCAATTACAGTGTTCATATCTGGGATTCTTGACACATATTCTTCGAATTTAAATTAAAAGAGGATGTCTGCAGAATCTCGGTTAGGAAGGTGTGGAATTTTGAAAACTCTGTTATGAGGCTTCTGTATTGGACTCCTGAGTTCAGTATGAAGAAAGAAAGTTCTATTGCCTTAATCTAAGATTACAATTGAAAAATTACCAGAATATCTATACAATTCCAAGATCTTAATGATATAACATCTTCTCTGAGAACTTTATACAGAATCAATATTCCAGACAAAAATAGAGCTTCGTCAAATGCTTATCATGCTTTAATTGAAATTGATGATCAGAAAAAAAAAATCAAAATCGTACCTGGATTGGTTTTGGATCGAACGATGGATGTTGGTTGAATATTCATTACAACAATCTTCCTAATAATTGTGATTGTTGTTTTCATATGGGACACAAAAGTTTGAATTGTAAAAAGAACCAGACCCGTAATTATGAGAAAGTCATGGAAAAGGAAAACAGAGAAGAAAAAACAACTCGCAATATAGGGAAGAACTATCAAAACAAGAACAAGGAAAGAAATTGTATAAATACAAATCTTGTGTAAAAACCAAAAGTGAACTCGATTGTGATTCAAAATCAAGAAACTCAGCAAAATGAGATTGTTTACATAGAGGACACCCCTGACACCATAAAGTTAATCGAAAAGAAACAAAGATTTATCTACACCAGAAGATCTTGAAATCACTAGGGCTCTTCAAATGCTGGAACAAGGCTACTCTCACTACGATCTTAATGAACATGGCAGAATCAACACTAGAAAGAACTCTCCTCAACAAGAAGACATAGAATGCACCCCTGCTACTCCAGCTAGGAACGTTTCTTATTATCATGATCCTGACTTCAATGTTCTCCTGAAAAGGAAGCTAAAGTTTGTGAGAAAACTCAAAAACCAAATAAAATTATAATCAAGTCTCTAAAATTTTCAAAGAACAACAAAATCCACAAATCTTTCTCTGATATAAAGATTCTTGACTGGAATCTGCGTGGTATTCAAAAAATTTCAACAGTCAATAGACTGAATTCAGTTATCAAAAATGAAAAAATAAAAATATTTGCTATTCAGGAGCCTATGGTCAAAGAGGATAAGAGAATTAGGATTGTTTCTAAGCTGGGTTTCAATAACTCTGTTTCTAATTGTTCAAACAAAATTTGACTTTCTTGGGATGAGGATATTAAAATTGATGTTCTCATCAATCATCACCAATGTTTACATTGTGAATTTACTGATATTAATACTAACAAAAATTTCAATCTCACAATGATTTATACTAAATGTCAAAGGGTTAATATGAAGGCTTTATGGGACCTGCTAAAATGCATATCTATTACTGAAAAATGATGGCTTACAGTAGGTGATTTTAACATGATTGCCTCCACTGAAGAGAAAAATTGTTGTACTGCTCTTTGTCAACACAATATGGAAGAGTTCAATGAGATGATTATTAGCTGCAATCTTAAAGATTCTGGCTACATTGGCTCCAAGTTCACCTCGAAAAAAACAAACAAATGGGAAAGGTTAGATCGTGCCATGATAAACAACAACTGGGCTGATATCTTCAAAAATAGAAAATGTTTTAAGTTCATGAACATGTGGACAAATGATGAAAAGTTCTTAAGTATTGTAGAAAAGAATTGGAACTTAAAGATTTCTGGGCAGCCAAATTAGATCTTCGAGTTTAAAATGAAAAGGCTAAAGTTTTGTCTTAAAGAATGGAACTCTAGCCACTTTGGGAACATTTTTAGTAAGGTCAAAGATATTGAAATGGAGGTGAAAATGCTTGAGGATCGACATCTCACCTATAACAATCCTACCACTAAAACTGAGTTAGATCAAGCTAAATGTCTCTATATGCAAGCTCTTAGGAATGAGGAGGTTTTTTGGAGGAAAAATGTTTCAATAACTGGATCAGAGATGATGATATGAACACCAAAGCTTTTCATGATTACGTCTGAAAGAAAAGGAGGAAAAACAAGATTAAAGCCATCAAAGAGGGTAATATCTCGATTCTGGACAAGGACAAAATTAGGGATTCTACAGTCAACTTCTTCAAATATTACTTAACTAAAGATCCTTATAACTGATGAGTCCGAATTCTGCATGCTCCCCGGACAAGGACAGATCGGTCCAAGGCCTCCGGACCGGACAGATCACTTCGAACACTCAGGCCATAGGACTGTTCAAACTATGACAAAAGTACTAAAAAACCTAAACACTACTTGACTAAGCTACTTGCTCTCCTACTTAGAGCTCATGGGTCTTTGAACATGACCCGGGTCCATTAAACATGACCCGAAAGCCCATAAGGGCCCAAACATCAGGGTATAAATACCCAACCACCTGCATTAAGTGTGGGTAATGAGAATTAACTGCTACCAGCCAGCTTAATTATCTCTCTACTCTCTACACTAAATACTTAACACCCACATACTACTAAACACCAACCAAATTACAAGCCTACCCTCAGGCGATAATTATCCACACCAATAACAGCAAAGCGGAAGAGTTTGAGCTTATGAAAGATGAAATTCTAGTTATTATTCCTAACATTGTCACAAAAGATGAAAATTCTAGGCTGTTAAAAGCTACTCATGATAAAGATCTCTGGAATATTATCAACAACATGGGTCCTGCTAGTGGTGCAGGTCTTGATGGGTACAACATTTATTTTTATAAAATTTGCTGGCATGTTATTAAAGTGGACTTATGACTTGTTATTAACTCTTATCTAAAGGGTCATAACATTCCCAGTGGCATCTTTGCTACTGGCATATGCATTATCCCTAAGTCTACAAACCCTGTTTATTGGAGCAACTACAAGCCAATAAGTCTTTGCTCTATGATTAACAGAATCTTATCTAAGCTTATAAACACCAGACTTGCTGATATTCTTACTAATATTATCTCAAAGAACCAAGTTGCTTTTGTTAAAGGAAGATCAATTCATGAAAACATAATGATAGCAAAAGAAATGGCTCGTGATTTGAATAGAAAGCCCAAGATAGGAACTATGGTTATAAAAATGGACATGTCGAAAGCTTTCGACATAATGTCACACTCTTTTATAACATAAGTCCTGTCTCTTTTTGGTTTTTCAAATTAATTTTTCTCTCTAATTAAAAAGCTAATTACCGATGTCAATATCTCAATGTTGCTTCAACCATAAAAGAGGATTGAGGCAAGGGGACTCCTTGTCCCCAAACCTCTTCATTATTGGGGATAAAGTTTTAACAAGAGGTCTTTATAAGCTAATAAGTTAAAATAACAAAATGAATTCTCCTCTAGATCAGATTACATGATTCCATGTTTGGCTTTTGCTGATGATGTTCTTGTGTTCACTAACAGTCTACAATCTTCAATTGATTTGTTGAGTAAGTTTCTTGACAGATACCAAGCTATTTCAGGTCAGGCTATAAATAACGAGAAGACAAAGATAATTACCTCTAACAAACTTCAG
Organism: Limnanthes douglasii subsp. nivea; assembly: GCA_036936605.1. Taxonomy (NCBI): domain Eukaryota; kingdom Viridiplantae; phylum Streptophyta; class Magnoliopsida; order Brassicales; family Limnanthaceae; genus Limnanthes; species Limnanthes douglasii. The sequence goes on along the minus strand of JAUPFV010000005.1, from coordinate 159,621,213 downwards.
CTATCCAGAGTCCACAAAATTGAATGCCAAACTGGTTTTTCCTATGAACTTCTTCCTACAAATTATCTTCGTGTTATTCTCAATAACAACAACTACTCTAGATATTATTATGGTATTCTTGAAAAAGTTAATGCTAAAATTCAAGACTGGAATAGTAAACAATTATCTTATGAGGTAGACTCACATTGATCTCCTCAACCCTTATGTCTATCCATTATTTCTGGATGAAAAATCTATAATCCCTTCCTGCATTATTAAAAGACTGCAATTAATCATTAATAGATTTCTTTGGAAAATCAACCGATGATGAAAAGAGTATGCATTGGTCGTCATGGTGTAAGCTATTTAGACTTTTTGTGAAAGGTGTGTTTAACATTAGAAAATTGTCAGATATCCAACCCACCTTCTATTAGAAGTTATCTTTAACTTCAGGAAAAATGAAAGTTTGTGGGAAAATATTTTACATAACATATATTGTAACCAAAAGTATCCTTTAATATCTAAATTTAACAAGAACTCCTTTTTAAGTTGGAAAAGAATTGTAGGTGCTAAAAGGTCTGTAGAGTACAATATTAAATGGCTGCTCGGGAAATGTGAAATGGATTTCTGGAGGAAAAGGTCAACACCTTCTGGAAGAATGGTTGGTGGGACACTAATCAAATGGAAAGTTTTATATCAGATTACAGAATCAACCAAATCCATAAGTTTAGGGTGGACTGCAATAAGGAACACATCTTGATTTGGACTCTTTCTTTGGACAATAAATTCAATACTAAGCTAACATAGAATAGCATTAGGAAGCACTTCAACAAATCTGGTCTATTCAAGAAAGTTTGGAATCATCTCACCCCTAGGAAGTATTCTTTTCATATGTGGAAATTACTTAAGAACTACATATCTATTGATTCTAACTTACAGAAAAGACATGTTTATCTAGCTTCAAAATGCCAATTCTGTTCTAACTTTGAAAACGATGATCATCTTTTTGTTAACTGTGATTACTTTTGGAGTATCTGGATGCATTTTAGTAGTTTATTCAATATTCATATAGAAAAACACATGACACTTATTCATATTGTGAGAAACTGGTTTTGGTTTTCGAAATCCAAATTTCATTTAACACATGTAATTCTTTCAATTATATGTTATATGATTTGGAACAATCGCAACAACTCCAAGTTCAATGGATTTATGACTCTGTTAATATAACCATTTACAATATAAACAGAGTTATTACTGGTCTTGATGTTTCAAACAAGCTTAAAAGCAAGAACTGGAAAAATACTTTGAAGGCAGGGTCTAATTTAGGTTACTTATCTAATTTCAGCATACTCTGTCCGCTGAGAGATGACACCCGTGTTTTGACGACACTGGGGATACATACCTAATTCTAAATTCACGATGACCATCTCTGGTCATATACACATACTTCTGAGTCATATGTGCAAAGTACTTTTCTAAAAACGAGGGGCTTTCAAATTCTTTATCAATATCGTCGTCGGTGGTATTATTTTCTTTCTCTTTCTTCTTATCCTCTTTTTCCAAAGCTATCAGGATCGATGAGTGACTGCAATATTTCAATAGTGATTATCACAACATGATAATAGTTAAATTAGCCTGCACCATACAGAACTACTGGTCGGATGGATACTTCAGGCAATCGACCAGTTCAAGTTGGGTTATCTAGATGGTTTTTGGTGAAACCTAAAATTGACCCGCCTTACATTCTATACAGACAAAAGCATAAAAAAATTGAATTTTTAATATACCTTTTGCACGACGTGATCTACGACGAGGACGGTGGTAAGTTTTTGCTTTCGACAAGTAACATGAGTTCTTTTCTCTCCAAATACACCTAGAATAAAGTTACAATTAAGTTGTTAAAATACTTTTAGTTTGTTTAAAATTGAAATCTGGAACAATATTCTACGTGTCATAGAATTTATGTTATGATTACGATTAATTAAAGTTACATTTCTTATGGTAATGAAGCAGCACACTCATGAACCATCTACATGTTACCTTTGTATCAAAACCACCGTAAAGAGATGTTGCGTGATTGTGACACGTGTGAAGGAAGCTACGCTTGATATTCCATCATATTTCCTACTAGTGTCCTATGAAACTAAGCCACAATAATCGCTATACACTTAAATCATCACATCTAGTTTGCCCAATATAATTACTCTAGTTACTACCTTTCTTATTTATTTGATTATGGGGGAGCCCTAATGAGGTGGCTACTACCGTGAAGGTTGCTGTTGGGCAAGATATGACTGCAGAGCGGCATGGACATTCAAAGAGATCGGCATAGCAGCATGATATCAAGGGATCTTGCGCTATATCAAGGTCTATTACCGGTAAGTTGTGTGCAAACATTACGGTTAAGACCTAACTGAGGGGGTTTCGTTTTATGCCGAGGTCACCTAAAAATAAGAAGTATACAAGTATTATAGTTGAGATGTAAACGAGGACGACTCATGATATCTGACCGAGGGGACCTAAGACTATAGTCACGACATAACAGAGGAAGATTCATGACATCTGACCGAGGGAGTCTTTAGACCATAAACCAAAGAGGTTTTGATTCATGACTTAGTTGTTCTTAATCGAGCAGCACGAACTTGAGTGAGGCTTACCAAATCAAGTTCCACCTATTACCAAGGCCACATATGATCAACAGTTTCATTGCATCATAGCCGTTACCGGCGCATTATATATATCAAGCATTAAAGGTGGTCAAAAGGCTTTGAATATGGTGCCCAAGCGACGCACGTATTTAACTGATCATGACTGATTTAAAGATTATAGTTGATAGTCCATAATAGCAATGAGTGGGAGTAATGGGTTAAGTGAGAGAGAGGGGAAAACACATAATGAATGAATTGTATAAATAAGATAACAATTGTGTAAATTATATTTTTTTCTTTTTAGATAAATAAAACTACTATATATTTGTAAGATTTTTGCTAAACACAAAAATCAAAGGAAAATATGTTAGAAAAAAATCTAAAAAAGGATGTAATACTAGTAGTAGCAATGCACACTCTACTTGAATCTCTATTAGCACGTATGATTTTAAAAGGAAATTTACCAAAAATGTTTGATCCTCACTTATAAAGATATAAAATGTTGAGGGCTTAAATATAATGAATTAAAGTCTTATATGATTAATTGTGAAGATATAGGATAAATTTGAGTATAATTGTAAAGATGGGGGGCTAAAGTGCAATTAACCCACTTTTGTAACTAATTTTGTTGTACTACGTCTGTTTGCCGATAAATAAAGACTGAGGCTCTTAATACCACGATTGAGATTTTCTAAAGTGAAAGCTACTTTTCACATTTACTTTCTCTCTCTAAAATCAATCTCTCTTTTACATTGAAGAACCAAATTCACACATATTAAATTGGCGACCACCGTGGGACATTTCAATCAATCGGTACTTTGATTTTGAAATCTAAAACCAGAGAAAATCAAATTTCTTAATTTGTTATAGTAGTTTTTGACTGATAATGGAGTCGGGGAATGGAAATGATCATTTGGTTTGAAAGGAAATCGAAGCGTTGAGATCTGATTTGTGAGGAGAGGAGAATAAAAAAGATTATCACATTCTAGTTCAACAGACTCATTCAGTCATTGAAGCTCAAATGAGCAAGTTATTGGATAAATTCCCAGCTCTGAACGAGAAGTATGATAAAAAAAAAGATATTCAATTAGGTCGGCTGAAGTCTAAGGTACGACAAACGAAGGAAAAGAATGATGTGAATAACCAATCTAATCGATCTTCTATAGCTCGTCAGATTCGAAGTGAGCAGATAAAAACACATTTTGAATCTAATAAAGAGAATCAAACTTTGCGAAAAGAACTAAATAAAAAACAAAGGTTTGTTGGATCGAGTGATGATGAATTTGACAGTTCGGCATCTGAGCAAAAGAGATATAGGGGATCTTCGAAAGAAGAAAAAAGACGGCCTTGAAAATTGCGTAAGGACTATAAATCACAAAGACAATATACCACGTTGTTTGAGGAAAACATAATGGTGTGAAGGAAATACATCAAATCAATATACATAATTGGATGATTGAAATTTGTATGCTGTCATGGGAACCAAATGAGATAATCAGTACGTTCAAAGAGTTGACTGAAGTTTTTCTCCTTTAACAACTGAGATACGGTCTAATGTTCTTTTGAAGCAGTTTGATATTTCTAAGGTGGAGAAATTTGATGGAATGCAAGATCATGATGATCACATCGAACAATTTAAGAACTATATGATGAACTTCGAAGATGAAGATAGACTGGTATGTAGGGAATTTTCTGAGACCTTTAAAGGCACAACTTTGAAATGGTACAACAGGATTCAGAAGGGATCTATTTCTGATTTTAGATATTTTTATACAGCTTTTTGATGATAATTTGTGGGAATTAAAGACATACGAGCAAATGGTGACACTATCGTATAGTGTAAACAGGTTGTGGGAGAGAAGATGAAGGACTACACAAAACATTTTGTGGTAACAAAAAAAGAATTAGATAATTGTAAAGAGTTGGTAACTATGGATGCATTTCGATAAGGTTTATTACCAGATGATTTAACAAATAAAACAACAAAGAGGAGAGCTTTGAATTTTGGAACACTGATGGCTCAAGTCGATGATCAAATTAAAATTGAGGAATCAACTAGAGTTTGAGGAATGGTTGGACCTAGTCAAAATAATTCAGGGCAGGTGTCAAATAATTAAGGGCACTCTTTGAATTTGACACAACCATCTCGTTCAACGAATTATAATAGTTTTCCTCCTTGAACTATAAGGTACCTAACTCAAGCTACATGGTATCAATTTCAAATACCAAGGCCAAATCAGTGGACAAGGCTAGAATATTATGTTGATTAAACTGAGAATATTGTTGCTATTTTTGAAAAGGCTAAAGGATATGTGACCTTTAAAAAGTCAGCTCCGATAAATAGACCCAGAGAAGAACTCAATAACAGGTTCTGTAAGTATCATAATGACATAGGACATGATATTGCAGATTCTATAGCTTTGAAAAAAGAGTTGCAGATTTTAATTGAAAATACAAAATTAGATGTTTTTTTAAGGGTAGATCAGTGTGTCAAAGGCTCCAAGTGCATCAACTTCGCAAGCAGCAAATCTGAATGCAAAGGAAGAAATCTCATGATTCTAGACTCTACGATCGATGAATTTGATGCAGCTTCAGAATATTTGGATATAGATCCAGATCGGTTAATTTTAATGGGTGTGGATGAACCCGTGGAGCAAGGATGACTTCGAAGCTTATGTGAATATTTTGTGTCCTAGGCAATTTTTTAGGGAGATTCTATGACAGGTAACACCAATAGTTCAAGGAAAAGGCATGTGGTAAGTTTAGCTACTTAAGTAGAAAGAAGGATGTTTACTCACTTGTATGGTAAGAAATATGTTCCTTTTATTTTTTTTAATGAGGATAATTTAAGAGGCATTGCAGGTCTTTATGAAGATGCAGTGGTTAGTGGAGCAGAAATAGCTGGTATTGAAATCCGACGTGTTTTGGTAGACACCAGAAGTTCCGCGAATATTTTGTTCAAGTCAACATACGATATGATGTGTAATCCTCCTTGAATTTGTCAATCATACCGAACTATAATTGGTTTTACAGGTGTGACAACTCAGGTGATTGGAGAATTCGAGGGTGAAGTGTGTTTGGGAAATGGGCCTTTTATAAAGAAGGTTCAAGTTTTATACATGATGGTGCATTTTTTAACCAGTAATAATGTTATTTTTGGGAGATCTTGGCTTTCAAGGATGTATGCAGTTGTATTCACAGTTCATCAGTGTTTGAAGTATGTCATCGGAGACCGAGTTGGGGTTGTTCAAAGTGATCAAAATGTAGCTAGAGAATGTTATGCAACAGCTCTTCGTATTCGAGGTCCTAACGGTGAATATTCAATGGTTGAATAGCAATCAAGGGGGTTGACCTCAGACAAAGAAAAATGAATTGATGATCCCAGGGAAACCCCGGGTTCTTTAATGGTAAGTGAAGTCATAGAAAAGTATTATTTTCCCGATGAGAGGATTTTTCGAATAGGGACATTACTGTCACCAACTTTGCGTCAGCAATTGTTAGGATTTTTGTTTTCTAATTTGGATGTTTTCTCTTGGAATACAGAGGATGTAGTGGGGGGTTCCAGCTGATGTGATGTGTCATAGCTTGGCTATAAATTCGATGATCAAGCTAGTTATCCAAAAAATATGTGTTTTTTATATCGAAACGTCAGAAGCCATTGTTGTAGAAGTGGATCGTTTAACTAGGGTCAGACATATTAGGGAGGCATAATATCCTTTATGGACAGAAAACCCAATGTTAGTTAAAAAGAAAAATGGAAAATAAAGGATATTTCTTGACTTTACATATTTCAATCGAGCTTGCACTACTTCACAGATCAACTCGTTTATTTTACTTCATGAAATAAATTTTTATATTTTATGGATGCTTTTGCAGGGTATAGCTAGATTCAGATGGACCGAAAAGACCAAGAAAGCCCTACATTTATCACTAATCAAGGCTTACATTGTTATAGGGCTATGCCTTTTGGGTTGAAGAACGTTGGAGCAACATATCAAAGGTTGGTGAATGAAGCTTTTTCTTTTCAGATTAGAAGAAATATGGAGGTGTACATTGATTACATGTTAGTTAAAAGTTCAACTAATAATAGGCCCTTGGAGGATATAGAGAAGGATTTCCTAAATTTAAGAGCCATTCGTTTGATGTTGAATTATGAGAAATGTATTTTTGGTGTTCGATCATGAAATATTTTAGAAAATATTATTAGTGAGAAAGTAATAGAAGCAGATCCTATACAATTAAAGTCTTTGGTTTCGACGACATCACCTCGAACTATTAAAGAGGTGCAAATTTTAATATGAAGGTTAAGTGCCCTTAATCGATTTATTTTGAAGATCTCTGACAATGCTTTTCATATTTTGCAAGTGTTTTGAATGACAAAGGAATTTCAATGGACATCAAATTGTGAAGCAACATTTTCGAAGATTGAGAAACTATTATTGTCACCAGAGATATTGTCCAAGCCTCGAATTATAGAGCATTTGTTTTTATACATAGCAGTATCTAACTTTTCTATGAGTGTTGTTTTGTTAAGTGAAGATGAGGGAATTTCGAAGCCATTGTACTATGTTAGTAAGAGTTTGTTAAAAGCATAGAAAGGTTATTTAAAACTTGAAAGATTGGCTCTATATTTGATAATTGCTGCAAGGAAGATGCGCCTTTATTTTCAAGCTCATACTATTGAACTTCAAACTTTTTTTCCATTATAGAATGTGTTGTAATGCCCAAATATTTCTGGGAAGATAACCTAATGGTCAATACAATTGGGAGATATTGATATCACTTTTGGTACTTGTGCGACCATCAAGGCTCAAGTTTTGGCTGATTTTCTTGTTGAATTTCATTCATGTCGATCCAAGGAGAAGAAAGATAAAGAAATCTTGCCAGAAACTTCAATTGGGTAGTTCGAACAGATAGTGGCTCTAGCATAATGAGATGCAGCTTAGAAATCAAATTGGTTGCTCCTTCTAAAAGGCTATATATTAAACCATTAGATTTGGGTTTTGCAAGCCCAATAATGAAGCTGAGTATGAGGTTGTATTGGATGGTTTTAGACTTTCTAATATTTGTGGAGAAACAAAAGTTCTGGTTAGAAACATATTCAAATCTAATAACCAGTCATATGCCAGGTGTTTCTGAATCTAAGAAAGATCATTTAATTTTGTATTTGCGTTAACTTCAAAATTTGGCTCTCCTTTGATAAAGTGACAATAAAAAAAATTAATTGAGGTAATAACACGGTTGCTGATTCTTTAGCAATTATTTCTTATACAGAAGAACATCATCGAATATTATTATATGAGAGTCATTTCATTCTAACATGATCAAACCAATGTAAATATAGAGAGGAGGTATTTATTACTCTAGGTATTATTCGAGGTGATTGGAAGTCTGATATTCTTCATTTGTTTCTAAAAGGAATGTTGTTTCAAGATCTACAGGTGGCTAAAACATTAAGGTATAAAGCTCATGGATATATTGTGGTAGATGAAGTATTGTATAAGAAATCCTTGAGCAGACCATACTATGTTATTTTTGAAAAAAGAGTCTCGAGAGATTTCGTTAGAGCTACATGATGGTGAAGGTACATCACATTATGGTTTTAAGTCTTTAACACATCGGGTTTTGTGGATATTATTGGCCTTCAATTATAAATGATGCTAAAGTTGTAGTTTGGGGTATGATACTTGTCACCGCTTTCCCCATTCTATTTACAAAACAGTGGTACCACTTACATCTATTTTTTAAGCTATTCCTTAGACATATGGGAATATATTTGGTAGGACCATTGCATATGGCTTTTGGAGGGCGTCAGATGAACATTGTAGCAGTGGATTATTTTTCGAAGTGGGCAAAGGCCGGACCATTGTTTGGAAAAAAAGCAAAGGATTTTATTAAGTTCATTGTGAATAATAATTTTTTCTATTTTGAGCTTCCTCGGAAAATCACCACAGATAATGGTCCTCAATTTAACATTGGAGAAATGACTTCTTTTTGTGCTTTAAGGGGAATAACATAGTGTTTCTCTACGCCATTTCATCCAAAGCAAATGATAAAGTAGAAGTGACCAATAGACTTATTCTAGAAGGTCTAAAGAAGAATTTGACAGGTGATGTGTGAAAATGACCGAACCATTTACAAGAGGTGTTGTGGCTTATCGGACAACTCCTAGAGAGGCTACCCAAGAAACCCCTTTTGGTTTGGTTTATATTATGGATGTTGTTAGCGTTGCAGAATTTACTCAACCTTCTTATAGGGTACTTTAATATTCTGAAGCGGTGAATGAAGAGGCAAAGAGAACAGATCTAGATTTGATCAAAGAGAAAAGAGTCAGAGCTCATTTGAATATGACTCATTATCAAACGCTGATAAAAATCCGATATAATTCGAAGGTGAGAATGAGGGGTTCCAAAGTATAAGACAAAATCTCGTGGAAATTATTTCTTCATACGAAGGACAAACCCCTCAGAAAGATGGCCCTAAATTGGGAGGGTCCTTAGATGGTTGTGGAGATGTTGAATCTGGGTACATATAGCCTTTGTGATGAGCAAGGTAGAATGCTTGAACATACTTGGAATAAAGAACAACTGAATTTGTACTCAGAATAATGTTTTGTTTTGAATTTTTTGAATAATTGGCACACTTTATCCAACCTTGTTGGCCCTAACGAGGTTTTAATGAGGTGTCGTGTAAATATTCAAAGATATTAATAAAAGTATTTTTTTTTTGGATAATGGTTGTTTAAAACACAAGTATTCCAATAATTTTGGTAACTAGTCAAAGACTTATCATCTTTTGAAGTTGTTAACCAAGAGTAATTGTTCTGAAGTGTTAAATGTTCATTATTAACACTTTTCGAAGAGACAACCATATTTGAAGTGCTTCATGTTTAAGCTCACTAGAGCTATTCAAGGTGCTACATTCTCTAAACGTACTATATATATTGGAGGTCTTTACATTCTTTAAATAAACTAATTATTATTCGAATTGTTACATTTTGTAAAGACATTTTTAGGATATTTTGGTTATTCAAAGTAAAAATGACTTTATTCTAAAAAAAGTTATTATAATTCATGAAAGAAAATCCGATCTTACAATAAAATATTTTGAATGCTAAAATAATTGAGCATTCATACAAAACAAGTATTCACAAAACAATTAAGTGAATTTAAGACAATAAAGCCTTCATACAAAACAAGTCTTCTAAAAAAGGGATAGAACAACAATTATTTGTTCCCGAAATTATCTTGTTGACAATCTCCTTCATCATATTCACCTTCTTCTGATTTTGTATCATCGGAGGAGTCGGTATGGATAGGATCAAAGGCTTCAATAAGTCGATTGTCGAGGGGGATTTATTCCCATAAGCTAGATATATTTAACTTGAGAAATGTTTCTTGAATTTCATGAAGGAGATTGATTGATTTATGTTCTTTGGCATTTACTATAGCAACCAATGCGTCTCTCCTACACTTAGTTTTGGCAGCCTCCACAATAATTTTATTTTTCTTTCCCAAGAGTAATGTTCAGATTATCCACATCACTTGTCATCTTTTTCTTCTCTTTTTCAGTCTTCTTTAAATATTCTTGAAGAGTGGAATACTTTTTTTGCTCCTCGGATAATTCCTTGGCATGCTTCGTTTTGAGTTATTCTATCTTAGCTTCATGAGAAGTCTTGAGCTCTTTCAGTTGTTGATCATGCATAATGCAAATATGTCGTCTAACTTGGATTCCTCCATGGATATATTGTAACTTGTCAACTTGGAATGCACAAAACTGCTCCTCGATATGTCTCTCAAAACTTTCTTACATCTTCTTCTCTGCATCAGAACCATTATTAAATCGAACCATTTATGTAGCCATTTTCTCCAAATGACATCGAGAAGGATTTACTTATGTGCATAATGCTTTGGTTGCTGCTTCGAGTTGGTGGAAAGGTTTCAGAACAAGTAAGACCTCTTCGGATAGTTGCTGCTGTTGGATATAAATGAACCTTTCATTGTTGAAAGGAATGATAGCTGATAAGGAAGCTAAGGGAGTATCTGAAGAAGGAGGAAGTTCATGCAACCGACAAACAGTGACTTGATGACCAATTTGTTTAAGTCTTTCTTGGATTTTATGAACCTTTAGATTCATATCCTTGTCAAGAGCTTGAAACTCTTCTTCACCAACAGGCTCATCATGAAGAAAAAAGTGGTCCTCGCCTCGGTGATCGTCAGCTGCCATTTTTCCTTGATTACTGTTGTAATTCCTCCTCGATGATCTCTTATTACAGTGTTTTCAGTTTTGGTTGGAGGAAGTTCAGAAGCACTTTCTTCAGATGGCTTTACTGATATCTTAGTAGGAGAAATTTTCGAGCTGGTATTTTTCTTTTTTGGGGCAGCAGTTTTCTTTCTCTTCGAAGAATGTTCTTCCTTGATTCCTTCTTCAAAATATTAGGAAGGTTGGTTTCAGTTATCTTCTTTTTTTCTTTCTTTTGAGGGCTCATATATTCTTATGAGAGAGCACCAGATGTGCTAGCTGATTTTTCCTTTTTCCTTTTCTTTTTTGTGGAAAGATGACCATCTGATCTGTTCCTCACTAGAAGAGTCATCTTACCGTCCGGTGCTATCAGTCTATTTATAGCCAAATTTGGATTTGGTGGCTCCATCATATTTTTGGGTACGTCAGCTCCCAAGGTTATCCTCCATAAGTGGCTATTGATAAATTTGATGGGTAGAAAATCTGAGTGAAACTCATTGCCCACTCCTTTTCTGCTTAAGTGGGTAGCTTTACAAAAATATCCTTCGCTTATTTCTTGCATTTTTTATATATATTTGAAATTTCTAAGAAAAGTGATAATATAAAGGAAAAATAAGCACAAGGTATAAAGCCAAAAGCAAAAATGAATATCAATCAGAACTACGGTTACTCCTCCAAACAAGGTTGAGTTTTGAAGGGTTCTCCTCGAATATCTCCATCCTGTTCTCCCAAGCTCCATATATGAAGACAAATTTTTATTTCCAATATTTAGAAGCTTCGAGCAAGTCATCGATGATTTTAAAATCATCATCAAGGGTTAGTTAGTAGAAGGGAAATATAGGTCCCTTCGAAAGTTTGGTTAGGGAAATAAAATCTTTGATGGAAAGGGTTATTTACCTTAGTCTGGAAGTCATGATCACTCATAGAAGTGTGAATCATTTATTGGGTGTTTCTTGTGTTTGGCAAAGTTTCAAGAGTTCGAAATACTCCACTATCATCGGATCTAACGGGAACCTAGGGCCCCAATTGATGATCTTAGGGTAGACCACCAATTCATATTTTTCACATTCAAGTGAAGTCTCCCCCTCTTTAGTCAGTCGAAGTGGGATATTATCTACCACTCCCTATTGTTTTTTCAGAAGACTAGCTTGAGCCTCCTTATATTACATGTAAGACACGTTTTTTCAGCACCATGATACATTCGAGGACAAGTGGCTTTACATTTACACTTACTGATGCAGCCACATCCTCGAGAACCTCATTTGGAGCTTTTTTATCTTCCCTTTTTCCCCGTTCCTCTTGTTTTCAAGGCATCATCTTCATTATCAACCTCGATGTTCAATTGAGTGGCTTCTGAAACAAATTCTTCATCAGAAGCTTCATCTATAAGTCGACATGGATTTGGATTTGGATTTGGATTTTAGGTTGGGTTCTCTGGTTTATTGTTTGAAGGATTTTGTTGTGACTCTGTGATAGTCTCAAAAATCTCCCTCAGAGGAGGAGAAGATGGTGAAGGGTTGATTGTAGCATTTGGTGAAGTACTGACATCCTCAAAATCTCCCATAGTTATGAAACGTTTCTTTTTCACACGATGACTTTAGGGAGGTGAGTTTTTGGCTGGACCTGTGGAGTTTCTTTCCGTAGTTGTCGAGGCAGATTAGAACTGATAAGAGATGGGTTTTCCTCTGATCTTTTTGAAGTAGATGAACTTTGATTTAGTATAATTGTAACGATGTGGGGGCTAAAGTGCAACTAACCCACTTTTGTAACTAATTTTATTGTACTACATCTGTTTGCCAATAAATAAAGGATGAGGTTGTTATTACAAGGATCGACATTTTCTAAAGTGAAAGATATTTTTCACATTTACTTTCTCTCTCTAAAATAATTTTTCTTTTTACATTCAAGAACTAAATTCACACATATCACCTACAAAATAGAATAAATCGACGAGAAAACATATCTGTAGCATGACCTTGAGATGTTGGCATGGTTTAATAATTTTTTTACTAAATCAATTGGCATTTTTTTAGAACTATGGAGTTCATTTCGAAATTTTTTATTGCTCATACGGTAGTAAAACGTTAAGTGGGTCATATCATAACTTTGTTTCAAAGAACTAAATAATCTCTAAGGGATTATGTTCAAAGGTTTATAAGATACATGAGTGCATGGAAAGGTTGCAATGAGGCACATTCAAAAGGGGTTTGCCTTATGATAGCAAGTTGTTGGAAGATCTGTTCAAGTTTCATATAGAGTGTATGATGGATATTTTGGTAAGAAGATAGATGTATATTATGGTGGAAGATACAAAAAAAAGGAAAATGAAAATTAAGCTTATAGAAAAATGGATTATTTGGAAAAAAATAAATTTGGTAGTCACTAGAGATCCAACAAATATATTATGTTTTTCTTATTATGAAAACCCACACCGACAGTTTACCCAATGAGACACGCCCATAGCAGCTATGTATGAAAAGACAAGGGATAAGGTGAACTATCAAACTTCTACAGTCATTTTAAAACCATTTAATGAAAGAAATCGTTAGTATTATTATGCATATCAGAATGATCATAAACAGTCTACTAGGAAATATTTTTAGCTAAAATATGAAATTCAAAGATTGATTGATAACATAGAGTTGGTAAAATTAAATGAAGAAGGTGATGAGAAACTTTATAAAGAATGGCAAAACAAATGATGTCCAAAAAGATATAAAAAAATAAGAACAACAAAAATTATGCATTATTTTTTGAGGATATACATTATCAAGAATTGTTAAGACATCGATAAAAAAATAAATAAAGTTTTTAGAATATTATTTAGTTGATGATTTATCTCTATATTTGCACGAGAATCTCACTTTAGATTTGGTTTTTACGAACGATAATTTGAAGGATGTTATAACACATTATGAAGATGCTTTATTAGTGACCTTCATAATAGATAAAGTAATTTTAAGGAGGATAATGGTTGATACCGTAAGTCGACCTAATGTATTTTATAAATCTATGATCGAATGATATGAATTCTACCATTAAGAGGTATCGATATGAATCTAGTCATTTTTACAGGACAAATAGGGACTGTTATTTATTATCTTTGGCGACAAAAAATATAGTAGCATAGTATTGAAGGAAATTTTTAGGGGTTCTGCTGATGAAAAAATATTATAAACCTTTAAGTATTTGTGTAGTATAATGAAGTTGGAAGTAAAAAAGAAAAAGAAATTATAATTTAGAATAAGGTGTTTTGGTTATAAGTGATTTGGAAAGAAATTAAAGAGTGTGGAGTATAATTGAGTGAAAATAAAGAAAATGATACAAGTGTTGTCATGTGAAACATGATATTTGTAACTGATACGTGATAAGGTTTACGGTAGTAAGATTTATAAATCTAAGAAATTACAAATTGCATACATATTTATTTCTTGATGAAATTTTATGTTAGAAAATATTACACCACAACCATTACTTAGATGATGTTAACTTCGAGGTAATTTCAATTTCAATTTTTTTTTGTTCATAAAGATGTTTTTATGATGCATCGTAAGAAGTTCGATGATAACGAGTATTAGTAATTTTCAAAGAATAAAGTAGTAATTGTCGACATATTAGTTATAAGAAATAATCATTTTAAGTGGAATATTATATGGATATTGATCACTACATATTCATTTTATAGTTATTAATTTTCATAAACAAATTATATTCCCAAATAAATTCTTAATAAATAATTATTTTATGCGACAGATATCATCTAACAGTTAGCAAGTGATATGAGATAGCACGTTATAATATGATTGAAAGTAGTAAGTGAATATGGTGTTAAACTAAATCTAATTGGGAAAGGTAAGAAGTTACATTCAGTCAAAACGAATATGGTGATAAGCCAAGTTTAGCTGAAAAGCGCAAGATGCCATATTAAGGTTGTAAAGGTCTTAAGTTGGGATCATGATTATAACTCATGTCTAGCTTTTAAAAGTAAAAATGCTACACATCCCAACTAAATAAAATATGGTTATAAGCCAAGTCAACCTCAAAAGATTAAGATGTTATTATATTTTTCTAATATATGTGATGATATTCAAATTGAGGGTGTTGAACAATTCCAAAGAATTTTTAATAGCAAACATGTTTTTGTGTCTAGTAAGAAGTTTTTGAAAAAAAAACGGTAAAACCACTTGGAAATAAAAACATGTATCTTAATAAGAATTAATTATTAACATTGTATTCGTCCTTGATAAGTTTGAAAGTTTTTACCATCAATAAAAGGGCATTAGTTATATAAAGGATAAAAATGACAGTGGGAAAGAAAACATCATTAAAATATATAATAACAAATATAATACCATCAAGAAGATCAATTAGTTTTATGCATGGAAAATAATATATTGACAAGTAGATCACTGTATATGAGCTATGAAAATTAATTTATGGTCCTAACAATGAAGTAAGTAAAATATGTATGTATAGTAATAAATTTTGATATGTTTTTCGTTAGAAGAGATACAATTTTCGTTTTTCGGATCTGTTGTGTGCAACCACAATAAAACGGTCTGATAAAATGGCACACAATGTCCGATTTTGCTAAATGTTTTAGAGAATGTTCGGGACATCGAATACTTAAATCTAACTGGTGAGATTATGATTTGGCCCTATGGTTAAGAACAAATCACTGTTGGACCAGTGCAATATTTTTTTTGGTAAGAGAGGTTTGATTGTAAAGATAAATTAATATTTGGATTTGATTCAGATTAAGGTTTGATTGAGTATTCTATTTGATTTTGATGGACCATTGAGATTTTGAATTTGGACTTGGTTTGATTTTATATTTGGGGTTTGATTAAGATTTTGATTCGATTTTCCGATTTGAATTTAGTATCTTTTGATTGTTTAGTTTGGTTCGATTAGAGATTGTGGATCTTATTGTGAATATGATAGAAATTTTTATTTTCTACTAAAAACTAGTACCAAGCTAAATGAGAAGAACTTTTTTATCTCTACATCTGCATACCATTCATGTATGTCTTTGTGTTATACTTCAGGCATTGATTCATCATTGTGGATTTTGGATTCAGGTGCGTCTCATTATATGTCACCTCACATATCGAACTTTGTTTCGTTGTCGTATGTTTCACCCATATCTTTTTTTCAACTTTTTCTACAACAATGTCAGTAGATGGTATTGGCACTATTTGTACCCCTCATATATAGCTATCTGATGTTTACTATGTTCCCACCTTTGATTTTAATCTTGTTTTAGTTAGTGAATTGTGTAAATCTAGTTATTGGGTCTTGTTTTCTTATTTCAGCTTGTGCTATACAAAATCAACAGACTCATAGAGTGATTAGGACTGGTCGGAAAATAGGGGAGCTCTATGTTTTATAAAAAACTCAAAGTAACATATTGGATGTATATGGTATTGATAGTGAAAAACATACTTGACTGATATTGTTGCCTCTGGTGTTGATTTGTCTTCGATTCGTTTGAATTCGTCATTGTCTGAGTTTTATCTTTGGTATTCTTTGTTGAGACAAGTATCTGCATCGCGTTTGACATTTTTAGTCAGGTACATGTGCTTTAGGTCAATTAAACAGTTGTAATATCTCGAATCGTACGGGTTGTAACCTGGAAAAAATTACGGCGATCCGTTTAATGAAAGTGTCACTTCTTCTATTGCTCTGTTTGATATTATTCATTCTTATGTCTAGGATCTATTTTCTATCTACACAAAGGATGGTTCCTCATATTATATATCATTTATTAATGATTATACTCCATATATATGGATTTATCTAATGAAACGAAGGTTAGATTTCTTTGTAATTTATAGAGAATTTAGAGCACTGGTTAAGACCCAACATTTTGTTGTAATAAAATGCTCCAGGTGTGACCTAGAGGGTGCATGTACCTCTAATGATTTCAAGAATTTACTTGCATCTGATGGTACTATACATCAATCATCTTGTACTGACACCCATCAGCAAAATGGTGTTTGCAGAAAGAAAATATCATCGCCTTGTTGAGACTGCTGGTTCTTTCCTTTTGTGAGTTGAAGTTCCAATCTTTTTTTAGGGAAAAACAATTTTCACTACTATCTATGTGATTAATCGAATTATTATTGCTCATAATGCATGACTTTCTCCATTTGAAAAGTTATACGGACAAATTCTATATTATTCTTCCGTTATGAGCGTTTGGATGTACTTGTTATGTCATTTGTCCTTATATTGAACGCAACAAATTGGGTCTTAAAATAGCTATATGTATTTTTTTAGGTTATAGTGTTACATAAAAAGGTTATAGTTGTTATGATACCGCCAGTCAAAAGATATATGTATCTCGTCATCATATTCTATGAGCATATCCCATTCTGACAAAATCATATGATGTAACAAAGGTAGCATTGCAAGTTATCGATCCTTTTGAAACTGATAGTGACACATCTTTTGACATTGATATTCCATCTCATGAGACATCTATAATAGTTAATAATACTTCTGCTCCATTAATGCATGACTCAGCTTCATAAATTTCTGAGCTAGCTCCTTTCTCTCTAAGAACAACAGATCCTCCACCTCTCAGGAGATCCACCGGTATAAGTAAGTCCACTAAACTACCAGATTTTGCGTACTCTTCTTACTCAACTAATTTTTCTTCTTTTATATCAAACATACATAATTTTGTATAAAATATACATAAGCATTTAAATCCAAATGACCATAAAATAGGTATCAAATTAAAATGCACTGATAAAATTTAACAAAAATAATAAAACGAATTGAGTTAATAAAAAAATCAACAATTTAAACAGTACACGCAAAAAATCAAGCATTTTCGTCAGCATGAGACCATTTTTGAAATTCTTCAAATTTCTCGATAATATTGTGACTAGTTTTCGATGATCTTTTGTTTCCTTTGGTATTCATGTCATAACGAATACTCATAGTATCGTTGGGGATAAAAACGTTAGTTTGAAAAGATTTCTCAAGAGTAAGATCGTAAAGATTGATGGATCTGTGACACATGTCTTGACATTTTTTGGGGAGGTGTTAATATCAATATTTATCATTCTTTTATAAGTTTCTTAGCGTTATTTAAAATTACTTTTCCGTCTATTATTTTCCATCTTTGAGTATATTATTTTTTTCTTCCAATTCATTTGTTGATAATTTAAATTTTGATATTTTTATTATTATTTTATGACAAAATTTGTTCAAAAATTCATTTATCTTTTGATCTTTCATTTTTCTTAAGATTCCATTTGTCGAAAAGATTGTCTCGAAAAAAAAAATTCTTGTCGAAATTCTAATATTCATTCTCCAAATTAAAAAGGTGGTATCACTTGATTATTCAAAAAAATTAAATCGTCAAGAGAAAATTATTTACTAGGAAGTAGAAAGAAATTAAGCGAACTTTATGAAAAAATTATGAGAAAACAATGATAATTATATATTATTAGAAGAAATAAATATAAATTAATTAATAAAATATTATATTATATCTCCATTTTTAATTAGCTTACAAAATCTTAAAATGTATCCTACCTTAGTTGCAAAAAAGCTCAGTTGTTCTCTTTTCTCCTTTTTAACTTTGGAATGTATCGAGTGGTTGGAAGCCTTTTCTCCTATAAACTTTAAAATGTATCCAATTAATATCACCTGCACGTACCTATAATATTGGGCCATTTAAGGTAATTTTATATTTATATCAAAATTTTATAAATTAATACGATTATATGATAGATTAGGAATGAACTAATTTTAAAATAAAGAGTTAAAGAATTTAAGATCACTATTTTTTTGGAGTATCAATTTTTTTCTTTTCATGCTATTAGGAATATGTAATGAAAAAAAAAAACTGGATTCAATTGTTAACGTATTGTATCAGATATATAAAGATTAGAATCATAGCGGATGGTTTCATAAAATAATTATAAAATTCTACGATTTCTTCCATCTAAATCCAGTGTGATTTCCATCTAAAGTAAATGTGATCTTTAAATTTCAACATTTTGTCGCTTTGAAATTTAAATTGTCTTCAACTAATACATATGGTAACTAGTACAAAATTAAGTGGTGATTTCCATCTAAATTAAGTGTGATCTTTAAATTTCAAAGTTCTATGTACTAGTTAGAACAGATACATTTAAATTTCAAAGCTACAAAATGTTGAAATTTCAGGTGAAGAGAGGAAAACATAATTAAACACGAATCTAAGTAAGTTAATAAATATAAATAAAATTTATATGATTGCATATCTGCCTTAGAAAATTTCAAGGATTGCTTTAGACCTTTCATGTATACTGTTTTTTGCTTTTAAAAAACTGAATGTCAACACTAACCTAAGTAAGTTAAATTCGAAAAATCCAACATATACATGAATCAAATTAATAAAGAAAAATATTCTTACTCCAACACTTGAACATTGACTATATCATAGATTTTTCCTCTCAATTCCTACATATCTCAACACAATCGAAGACATGTCAAGATAAACACACAATACACGAAGATAAGTAAAAAAAATAAGATAAAGAAACCTAAATGTGAGGCAGTATTGTCAAGCCTGATAACCTTGGTGTGCTTTATAGATTGAGAAAATATTGAAGAAATAACCACTACATAATGGATTCATAAAAAAAACACTAGTTAACCAAAGAAACCAAAAACAAAAAATCATACATGGTGCATAAAAGCCTAAAAAATACTGTTTTCTGCTATTTCATTTTTGGACAATAACCAGGACCCTATAAGAATCAAATCCTGGCTACGCCACTGCTCCAGCTGAAGTTTAATTTGGCATTGAAAAAGTTGTACAATGACCAAAGGACCAAAGATTTGATATTGATGACTCCGCAAAAATGAACAATGATCATCATAAAAAATTAAAAAAAATTAAAAAAAATAAATTGATATAGCAAATATAATAATACTTACGAAATTCCAATGGAGTAAGAAGACCGTTAAAACTAACATGAAGTAAAGTTGTATAGCCATCAATATTAGTGGCAGTAGTACTGATTAAGGATGAAGTGTTGCTAGCTTTGATTTTTTTTATTTTCAATAGTTTAAGGTTTTAGCTAAAATGGGGTTTAAAAAATGTTAACCATTCCCAAAATTTGATAGTTTTTGGATTTTTACCATTTTGTCCTCCCGACGGGTGAATACTTCTCATCCGTCGGGTGAGACCCTCTCATCCGCCGGACCACTTATATTCACCCGGCGGGGAGCTTCTCCGCTAGCTCAACCGGCGGGGATTAAAGGGTATTTTTGTTAAGCGTTAAAAATGGTCAAAATTTTGGAGCTGGTTATCCCCTTTGGCTCCGATTTAGCCAAAACCTAGTTTTAATACCTTTAGAATAGTTGGTTATTATAATAGAGTTTCGATTTTACGAAAGTTGGTGGAGTTTTTAAATAACTATTTTTATCGCAGTTTGTTTTTCTTCATTTTGATCAATATTTATTACATTAAGAATCTTAATGTCAATTTATGTGTCTCATTTATATTTTTCCCAATAAAATCTATTAGAATATTGGTATAATTGTTTTTTTATCTCAACGATTTTATTAGATGGATCTATTAAAACTATATAGTTATAAATTGTTTTAATTAATAGTATTAGAAAAGTATAATAGGTTTTTGCTCATTAAAAGCCGATTGTTTTTAAATAAATAAATAAATAAATATCAAAGAGAAACTTTCGCCTCTCTTTAAAAACTCTAATTAGGGTTTGAGACCTCTGCGGGCAATAACTATTTTTATGCGGTTCAATTCTCCTCTTTTATAATCCAGATTTTTCTTTTTGGAGTTTTGAATCTTGAGTTTACCCATTCCTCCTCTTTGGAGTTATGATCGTCTTCTGAGTAAACTTTATGTTTCTTTTTGTTTCATCTTCCTATTTTTTGGATTTCATAGCTTTGGTTTCCGATGATCCTCTTAGCGGGGATAACCAAACTTTATGTTTCTTTTTGTTTTATCTTCCTAAGTTTTGGATTTCATAGCCTTGATTTACATGGACTCCTATAATCGAAGATTGATAAGTATCACAATTGTTGGATACTTTGCTGGTCGTGGTTTCACTGTGAAAGTGCATGCACAAGTAAAACAGGCGACTCTATCAATTTTTCGGTACGTTTTTCGCTCGGTACTCTGTTGGGAATATTGTTTAGAGATTTCCGGATAAACTCTGAAGTCTTGTTTTAACAATTTCAGATTGAAATTATTTTGGTGGTTCTCCAAAATTTTCAATCGGATAAAATCAGAGCGTATTCTTTTGAACAACGAGAATGAATTTGTCGTTATTTTCTGTTCAGAACCATACTTATTTATTCAACCAAAATACTTCAACCGTAAAACAGTTTTATGTCCAAAAACGGTTAAAAAATTTCAAATGATAAACTGACTAAAAATTCAAATTCAAATTCAAATTCGAATTATTTTTTCAAATTCAAATTTCCATGAATTTTCCCAATAGTCTTATCATTCAAAATAAATCTAACCCGAACAAGGATCCGTCCATTGGACACACTAATCATAATATATTCTAACAAGCGTGTACTCCACACTCTCCGACTTGCTCGATAATATATTATGACTACATTGGTCGACTAGTTAATCCAATTACACTAAAATATCCAACAATCTTCCCCCATTTTAGTGCAATTCATGATTAACTAAAACAAAATCACAACAAATAACAAATTTATGCATAAATGAAATGTCGTGACGATTGAATTTCATATTAGTATATTACACATTCCAAATATTCGAATATCAAGGTATCACTAAGGATTGAACCTTTACTATCCATAATGAATACTCGAAGATAATATACACATAAATTTACATTCTCAAATGTTCTTACTTGACACTATCTTTTACTAGCCTTGTGTCCTTATCCTTCTTAAGCATATCAAAGCCAAGTCCTAGCTTCTTGAAGCGGCTAAACTTCATGCTTAAATAGGTAGATCTTTTACTCTTGCACATGCATATGCAATTTTTCAAAAGAGCTATTAAGAAGATAAACTTCAACCTCCACAACTTGCATGTCTGAACACATACTTTGGGATAATAATACTAATGTGTTCCAATCTCTAGATGTTAAGCTTTCCACATTGAATTCAACACCTAATGTCATATTAGATGGGAATTGGGTATCTTAACATGAGAGATTTTAAATGGACTTTAATCTCATCCCAATAGCCGATTTGTGCACAAAATCTCTACTTTAACCTATTGGTTAAATGATCGGCTAAATTATATCGAGTTCTCACAAACTCTACTGATATAATATCATGGATGATGCGCTAAAAAAATCATAGCGTGTCTAACACCTAAGTGTCTAGACATGCCTTTGTAAACTTGTCTATAGACATTGGCCAACGCAGTTTCACTATCACATCTGATAGATATAGGTGGTATCGGTTTGGGCAACAACATAATTTCATACATTAAGTTTCTTAGCCACTCAGCTTCTTTACTCGCTGCTGCTAATACTACAAACTTTGATTCCATTGTTGAATCAGTAATACAAGTTTGTTTCTTAGATACTCAAGAGATAGCACTTCCCCCAAGTAGAAATACCCATCCACTTGTGGAAAAGTGGTCTTTCATATTCAAAAATAACTCGCATCCGAATATCCTTCAAGTACAGAAGGAAATCGAGTATAAATCAAACCATAATCCATGGTTCTTCTCAAATAATTGAAACACTCGATTTAAAATTTGTCACTGATGTGAACTAGGATTGTTATCCTTCATCTCAAACTCGACGATAAAAATGTCTTAATTTCATCAACTTAATTTGGTCAATGCCAAAAATCAACATGTCACCCACGTATAAACAAATCATAACTCATTGACGAATAACATCAAAATTTACCCAAAATCGTAAATTATATTATATCTAAGCAACTTAATTAGATATAATGACTTCCACGTGGAGATGTTATTATATATATTACTATCTCTAAATTGTAGGAGCAGTAATCATATATATTATATCATAATATAAGTTCAAAAGCTGCCTGGACATTTTGTTTAAATTTATTAAGGCAATTTATACACTTAACTGAAATAGTTTCAGTTTGCATGCAATTAAATTGTGTTAATAGCAACGTCTTTAATTCCTATTTTACTTCCACAAGAATTCCCTTTTAAATTAATTCTTATTTATTATAATAACTTTAATATTATATTGTAATGACTGCATTTTAATTTCAAGACAGTTTGCATGCCAATAACTAGACAGTTTATTACCGGTTAATATGGCAACTTTTTCCCATTTCCCATGTATATAAGAGCCTCTGTACTTGGTGATGAAAGACTGCAGTCATTTGCGTCTGATCTATAATGATTGCATGGGCCATATCCAAACACTTATTTTCTTCTTCACCTGATAGCAGACTGCCAACTGTAGGAACAAAAAATTCTACAACAGCAAACAGAAAATCAAGCGCAACAAGAAGTTGCGGCCTTTGAACACATACAGAGACAAATGTCAAGGTTCTGCCAAATTTTGCATCAAGAATAAGCATAGAAGGAATGGGCTATCTCCTTCAGTAAGATTACCACCGACCATAGACAGGCTTCCAGTAGCACTTGAGGAACTTAAATCAGCATAAACAATGCTTGATGGTGTGCCTACCGCCAATCTAAATTGATTTTCAGTTCCTTCACGATCATCAATTACTGTGAATCCCTTCAATGTCGCAGAGAGGAAGCCCTCATCTAGTGTATTAGCTTTATAGAGCAGCCATGCACCACTGATCTGTACAGTAGCTAGAGACACATCCCTTGCTGAGCCAGTATACAAACACAGCTCGACCAGGTCGATGATAAGAGAAACCTTCATTGTTATCCATGATTCGCCATTGCGGAGTTCAACAGCAACTGGATCCTGTGGAGTAACAGGTTCTACCTTATCATATGAAGATGTCTCAACAACATTTTTCAAAGGTGGCGCAAAATGTGGAGTTTCAGAAATATTAGATTGTGCACACTCAGTGACAATCTGGTATTCCTTATTAGTTAGGGCTGCTCTTAGCTCCTCTATCTTGATTAGAACTTCCATACTTGGTATCTGATGCAACAAGTCAGTAGTGACCTATGAATGACCACAGAAATCCCCTTAACATCTCGAACAATGCTTTCACGTTTAAATTGATATCTTCAACCATTATGGTCAGTATATCCAAATGGACAGCACCGAGTTCATGTTTGGCATCACCATACCAGTCATGACAGTCCAAGTTGCGACGTTCCTATCTCTTGGAGTAACTGAATCGAAGATAACCCGTGCTACATCAACTCTTTTACACTTGGCATACATGTCAATTAGAGCATTAACCACCATAAGATCATTCCCAGAACCATCACCCTCCAAGTTCAGGATTCTTTTAATGACATAACCGTGAGTCTCTTGCCCATAAAGCAGCGCTCCAACAGCCGCACAACCTGAAAGGAGTGATATAAGCGTAACCTCATTTGGTTGTGATCCGCAGACCTGCATTTGCTTAAAAACAGAAATTGCTTCACAGCCAAGTCCTCTCTGCTCATATCCTAAAATGATTGCACTATGAGTCACTACATTCAATTCAATGTTCTGCTCTCGCATCTGCTCAAACAATCAAAGAGCCTCGTCAAATCTTCCAATCTGAGAGTACCCAGTAACAATCGCATTCCAAGAGACAACATCTTTCACCTTCATCGTCTTAAAAAACCTTACTAGCCTCATCAATCATCCCATCTTTATAACAGACGCGCAAGCAGGAAGCACATCAACAAGACCAATAGCCTCAGGACGCATCTCATACCCGTTAACCATCTTATCAAACAGCCTTAACGCTGTTTCAGCATCCCCACTCTGGACATATGCAGTCACAATCGAGTTCCATGACACAACGTCAAAAACACTTCTCTCAAGCATTTGCTCGAACATCTTCCTCGCATTACCCAATGCTCCACACCGACCATTTCGATGAACAACTTCCCATCTACCAACAAATCTTCTGACTTTTTCTTCACAAACATCGAACTTATCAAGCAATCTCCACCGTCCATCTTTCCAAACAAATCTAATCCTTTCTCAATCTCAGCAGTTTGCATGCTGAACAACAAATTACACAACAACTACTTTGCCGAACAACAAATTACTCAACAATTAGATAAGATATGCATGCCATACAGTTAAGTACATCAGAGAGTATGCAATTGATTTTTACACTTGCTTTGAAACTGCAGTTATGAAGTTATTAAATGGCAGTTGTTTGGCGTATAATAATTTTCATTATATATTGGTAAGCTTTATGCAGTATGCTACTTACATATAATAGCCCAAGCAAAACATTGCATTAAGAAATGGAAAATGCATGACTAACAATGCAGACTAATTAAAACAGTTTTAATACCAAACAGATTTAAAACCGCATGCAAACCGAAACTTCATTAGAAAAGTATATATTGATTTTCTGACCGAGATCAACACAGGTTGACGATATACATGTATTTCAACCAAAAACTTCTGTGAAAACAACTTCTATTTTTGAAATTACAGAAAACTGCGATTTCATGCAGTTTAAACACAGAAACACAGCATGCAGTTCAGAATTTCATGCAATTTTATATATTATTTATATAATTGAATATATAAATAAAATTGCTGCTTGAATTTTGAATCAGTTAATTGTTATAAAGGTCTCCACATATAATTTTACAGATTTTTTTTTTTTTTTTCATATAAGAGATCAAATTCAAACATTTCCAGTGATAACACTTCTAACAACCATTTTCAATGATAACACTTCTAACAACCAAAACAACAATTAATCCAATGTGTGTATCCTTTACAGAATTTAAAAGAATCCACAAATTATCACTATTTTTATTGTCTCAAAAAACCAAACATCCTTAAGTAACAGATAGGGGAGATCAACTTACAAGAGGATGATACCATAGTTCCATTGATACTTCAATACTTGATTATGGATTCTTTTAAAATTGATAACCGGTCTCTTCATTTCAATCTTCATACAAATCATAAAACAAGAACATATAATTTCAATCTTTTGTTGGGAATATTGTTTAGAGATTTCCGGATAAACTCTGAAGTCTTGTTTTAACAATTTCATATTGAAATTATTTTGGTGGTTCTCCAAAATTTTCAACCGGATAAAATCAGAGCGTATTCTTTTGAACAACGAGAATGAATTTGTCGTTATTTTCTGTTCAGAACCATACTTATTTATTCAACCAAAATACTTCAACCGTAAAACAGTTTTATGTCCAAAAACGGTTAAAAAATTTCAAATGATAAACTGACTAAAAATTCAAATTCAAATTCAAATTCGAATTATTTTTTCAAATTCAAATTTCCATGAATTTTCCCAATAGTCTTATCATTCAAAATAAATCTAACCCGAACAAGGATCCGTCCATTGGACACACTAATCATAATATATTCTAACAAGCGTGTACTCCACACTCTCCGACTTGCTCGATAATATATTATGACTACATTGGTCGACTAGTTAATCCAATTACACTAAAATATCCAACATACTCTTCGTTCTTAAGCCTGAGAGGATAGTTTCCATCAGATCTGGTTCGTACGGCACTGTGTTTTGTGTCTACTGCAAGATTCCGTTTAATGTTTTCATAGTTTGTTTTAGATCTAGTCCAATCTATTTTCTATGTACTTCTGTCGTAATTGGTGTCTAGTTATTCGTTGTATTTAGGCGCCGAAATCTATCTGTGTTTTATTTCCGTTGTATTTATATACATGAATTGGTTTTTATAAATGTGTTAGGATATGTTGTATTACACTGTAAATCTTTTTATTATAAATTTAATCTTTTTAAAAACAAAAAATAAAATAAAATATCACCTATACATCTTTCTTTATTTTTTATTCAAATAAAACATATATGTGCCAAAGATAAATACAAGAAAAACATTATAGTTTTACCAAAATTTAATAATGGTTCATGATTTATGAACAGGTATTATATTATCAAATATAAAATAATTAAATATAACATTCATTTTTAAGAATATTGATAGTGTTGGTATAATTTATGTGTTGTTATGATTTATTTCATAGTTATTTAAAATTTTATGTTTTAAAAAATATATGAAGAATCAATAAATAATTGGAAAATAATGATGACAGAAAAGTTAAAATAAAAATTCATCTAATATGAATTAATAAGATCTAATATATCTTAACATATAATTGACATTGAATTTACTTACCTTAAATAAAAGATAACTAGACATAAAAAAAGGTAAACTTTTGGTGGAAGAAATTGAAAGCCGTGAAAAAGAATAATTGAAAATAAAAAATATGTAGATAAAGTGTAGTATTAAAAGTAAAAAAGGAGATATGAGTGAGAGTGATTATTTTCTATAGAAAGAAATAATAAATATTAGTATGATATATATAGTAACATAAGTGGTTCAGATATTGTAACAGAAATATGAAAGTAAACTTCAAACGTTTATTGGAAGATAATATGTATTGATTGATGTTATTATTTATTTATTTATTTTATAAAAATATATATAATTAAAAATTATGTATCATATTGAAAAATATTAGTTTATGAGGTTTGTGTATATATTATTGAGAATATATAACCAATAGTATTTTGTTATTGTTGTTGTTATTAAAAGTTATGAGTAATATGATAAATATTTTTTTTATTAAAATACAAACGTGTAAAAAATATAAAAATATCATCTGTTATATACAATGAAATTTTATGATCAATGATTAATATCGTGTGAATTTTTTCTTTTTCATTATTCCTTAAAATTATTTATTTATTTTTAAAAACCGTAGTCATTCCGGATAAAGTTATATATAAAATAATATTTCAAGATTAGTGTCAATAATATTTATCATGGCTCGATATTGAGTAAATGCGGAAGACATTAAAAAGTAAAGTAACTCACTAATAAATAAAACATCGATAAAAACTTAATATGTTGGCAAAATGACAAACTAATGAGGAAAATCATCAACGAAATGACCCACTCGAAATAAAATTCTTATAAAGACAGTAAAAATTTCGAGATATTAAGATATTTATAAAAGATTCTATGTAACTAAATTATCCACGAGAGTTAAATGATAATATAGTAATATTTAATAATCATTTGTGGCTCACACGTGAAAAAAAATACATGCATCTTTCATCTTTATAAGTTAGACTAAAAATTTATATTAATAGAATATCTAACACAAAAATCGATTCATTGATTAATAAAATTATTTTCGATCATTTTGAGTCTTTTATTTTATAAAGAAGAAAATTCCATCATTCCTGCGATCAATATGCAATTATCCCTAGCCCCCACCGGGGTAGCCGAGTTGGTTGAGTAAGACATGCTCGTGACCAAAGGTCAGGAATTGTATGGTTTATCTTCTGGCGTTGGTTTGCAGGCTATTGCGTCAGACTGAGAGTTTACTTTGTGCGCACTTATTGCACTCTGAGTGGCGACTTTGGATTCCTTCCAAAAAAAAATATATGCAATTATTGCGAGTAAGATGATTTTGTTTTGGGCAACACCATTCCTTTTATATTTGGGATAGAGATATATGATTACTCACGAGCAAGTGAGAATTTTATTACTGAACAAACGTATTACAAAATATCTGAAGTTTAATTTGCCAATGAAATGGGGAATATTAGGGCTCTAATGGTTTTATCATCTGTAAACTAGTATTGCTAAATTATTCACGAGAGTTAAATGAAATTCACCTCGATGATGGTAATCTCTATTACATTATTTGTATTGATGATCTAACAAGAACATGTTGGATTTATTTTTTAAAGCGAAAATCAGAAGTTGCTGGTGTGTTTTGGAAATTTAAATCAAGAGTTGAGAATGAAAGTGGATGTTTGATTTAGACTATAAGGTCTGATAATGGGGGGGAATAGACGTCAGAAAATTTTAACAGGTTTTATGAAGATGCTGGAATTGAACATCAACTGACAGCACCATACTCTCCTCAACAAAATGGAGTCAGTGAAAGAAGAAATAGATTCATAATGGAGATGACGAGATGCATGCTTCATGAAAAAAATCTTCCAAAATGCTTTTGGGGAGAAGCAGCAAACAATGTTGTGTACTTACCAAATCGAATTTCGACGAAAGATGTAAAAGACTTGACGCCATTGGAAGCTTGGTATGGTTACAAACCTTCTTTAAAGTTTCTTAGAATATTTGGCTGCCTTTGTTTGACTTATATACCACTAGTCAAGCGAGATAAGCTTGATAAAAAGGCAGAAGCCGGAATTTGTATTGGGTATAACACTATATCCAAAGCTTATAAAGTTTTCCAGCCACTTACTGGTCGAGTTATAGTGAGCCGAGATGTTCATTTTATTGAAAATGAGTAATGGAATTGGGAAGAATCAACCAAGGTGAAACAGATTTTTCATTCACAAAACAGTTTAATCAATGGTAGCATGATAGAATAAGAAGAACCTAGAGATGAGGGGCAAGATGTTTCAGTTGATGATGCTCTGGTAAGAGGTACTAGGTCTCTGTCTAATATTTATCAAAGGTGTAATGTAGCTGTCTGTAAACTTACAAGGTTCTGTGATGCAAAAGACAGTCAGCATTGGATGACTGCAATGCTGGAGGAGCTGTCGACGATCGTAAAAAATTAAACTTGGTAGTTGGTTGATCGACCGCTAAACAGAAAAATAATTGGTGTAAAATGAGTTTTTAGAACAAAGCTAAATCATGATGGTTCAGTTAACATATTCAAAGCAAGACTTGTTGTAAAAAGATATGCACAAGTGTTTGGAGTGGACTATTCAGAAACATTTGCACCTATTTATAGGTTTGACACACTAAGATTACTGCTTGCTCTTGCTACTCAAAATAGTTGGAAAGTGTTCGAACTTGATGTTAAATCTGCGTTCTTAAATGGAGATTTTCAAGAAGAAATCTTTGTTGAACAACCTGAAGGTTTTGTAAGCAGAGGGAATGAAGATAAAGTCTATTTGTTAAAAAGGGTTTATACGGCCTAAAACAGGCTCCGCGAATATGGTACATCAAGATTGATGTTCATTTGGTGGGTCTTGACTTTTGTAAAAGTCAATCTGAACTCACATTGTATGACAAGAATGAAGGTACAAATACCTTAATCATTTCTCTTTATGTAGATGATTTGTTAATTACAGGGAACAACCTTGATCAAATTAATCAGTTCAAACTCGAAATGGAAGAGGCTTTCGAAATGACAGACCTTGGTCTGATGTCATACTTCCTCGGCATTGAGATCAAACAAAGCCAAGATGAAGTGTTCATATGTCAAGAAACGTATGCAAAGCATATACTTAAAAAATTTCAAATGGAAGATTGCAAAGCAATGAATACTCCTATGAATCAAAAGGAGAAGCTGGTCAAAGATGATGGTTCTGTTAAGGTTATTAAAGCTGAGTTCAGGAGTTTGGTAGGTTGTCTGATGTATTTGACAGCAACCAGACCAGACATATTAAATATTGTAAGTATTCTCTCCAGATTCATGTTTTGTCCCAACGAAACTCACATAACAGTTGCGAAAAGATTTATCAGATACGTAAAGGGGACTTGGTATTATGGAGTTAAGTGTTTGAAGCAGAAAGAGATGGAACTAATTGGTTTCTCTGACATTGATTGGGGTGGCTCGATTGATGATATGAAAAGTACATCAGGTTACTATTTTCCCCTCAGATCAGGTATATTCTCTTGGAGATCAAGAAAGTAGGAAACAGTAGCTCAATCCACTGTTGGAGCATAATTATAGCTGCTGCAGCTACTGTTAATCAAGCTCTTTGGTTAAGGAAACTTCTAGTTGATCTAAACATGGAGCAAGAACAAAAAACTGAAATACTAGTTGATAATCAAGCTGCCATTGCGATCTCAAACAATCCGGTCTTTCATGGAAAGACTAAGCACTTCAATATCAAGCTATTCTTTGTTCGAGAAGTTCAAAAGAGTGGTGATGTGAGTCTGCGTTACTGCAAATCTGAAGATCAAATTGCAGATATTTTCACTAAACCTCTGCCACTAAGCAAGTTTGAAGATTTGAGAAAAAGACTTGGAGTTTGCAGCTTCTAAACAAGGAGGAGTGTTAGAATTATTTAGAAGCTGTTATTTTATGTTAATAGTGTCTGTTTCGTTTGCTTGTCCTCATCATGTCTTTTGCATGTCCTTTTTTGAAAAATTCACTGTTAAAGCTCTCTAAACACGTTTTACTTTACTTGTGTTTTTTATATAACTTATGTTAGTCATTTAACGTGTGTTAGTGACTTTTATGTGTATTTAAACCAACAATTTTATTAAATCAATGTAGTCTTCACTTTTCACATTCCAGTAACTCCTCTGCCTCTCTTATTTTCATTTACTCTTACTGTTAAACATTTGTCTTCTGTACCAACAATAACCTAAGAAAGTAATTGTTGTTTCTCCAATGAATTTAGAGCAAACCTTTTCTCATTCATTTTGATATTGAACAAGTCTTTGCCACTAGCATCTCTAATCGAACATCACTTATTTTTAAACAATATTTTATAGTCTTTATCTTGTAACTGACCAACACTGAAGAGATTTTGATCAATTTTAGGTACATATAAAATGTCTCAAATAAACTTTGTACCTTCGTACCTTGTTATAGCTACTCTACAATTCCTTTTGACATCTAAGTATTCACCATTTTCGATTTTTACTCGTTTAACTTCAGTGTTTCTTAATTCCTCGAAAAGATCATTGT
This sequence comes from Limnanthes douglasii subsp. nivea, assembly GCA_036936605.1. Lineage (NCBI taxonomy): Eukaryota > Viridiplantae > Streptophyta > Magnoliopsida > Brassicales > Limnanthaceae > Limnanthes > Limnanthes douglasii. The sequence continues at coordinate 159,589,568 of JAUPFV010000005.1, read as the reverse complement.
CATATGTCATGTGACTTGTACACCTAATGTCAATCAGTCAGCTCTCACTTGATATTCTATCTGAGAAACAAGTAACCACGAACAATTGATACTTTTTTTTTATCAACTACTCGTGCGTCTTATATTTAACTTTGCAAATTACAACTTCATATCCTAATTGATTGTATTTGAAGCATTTGGCGTTAGGTCTCCTCCTATAAAATATGGTGGATGGCATTTCCTCTCACAATGACAAAAAAAATAGGATTTCTTGACATTGATCAATTTTTTAAAAATTTATTCTTTCAATACCTGTTCTGTTGTTGTCTTGATGATTTATAGGTAAAGCATCTACGGTCATCCTTTCGTAACTTATACATTTTTTTTTTGTTTTTGGGCTTGTAAGGCATCTAAGGGTTTTGTAGTTCTCTGTAGAATAGAAACTTACATGTCTTTCGTAATAGTATATGAAAAAACATTTGAACTTTACCCAACTGATTATCTCCTCTAACATTTGAGTTTTGTCTCATCATTTAATTAGCAAGTGTTTACAGGGTGGATCCACTTTTACAAACAACCACCATAGACTTACCTAACAAAGTCTGCCACAAAAAATACAAATACAAAATATAATATCACCAATAATTTTCAGTCTTCTTAATGGTAGCTAACATATTTCATTATATGAACATGTTTCGGAAGTAGACAAACTAATTTAAAAGGCAAAAGTAGACAAAAAGTACCGGTTCGAGCTGCCTTCCAGTTTGCAGTAACAACACTGAAATCGATGGTTTCAAAATAATTAAATATGTATTGAATACATTTAAGGTGTCCTCGTTTGCCATCAAAAGGAAGATATGGCAGTATAATTGCTACCGGTATAAATTACACAATTAAAGACCGAAGGGAGGTACCGTTTGTTTATTTTCCTGTGCATTAATCACAACGTTGGACATAACCAGATTATATAGACGATTACTATTATTATTCTATATTTTATCTCTCGTTTATCATCATGTATTTTTTGTAATAAAATTATTTAAAGATACAACGTTCAGGTCCGTTAATTCTTTATTTAACTATAAATATGAGCATATTCTTTACGTAATTCGTGCACTTACTAATAACACAAAACCCTAGCCGTTTTTTTTTTATTTTTGTTTTGAGTGAGAAACCCTAGATCTACTGGTTGAAGACTGAATCAAGATAGAAAATGGTTGTCTCGATAAAACTCTTCTTACTTATACAATTATTTAACGAGACTCACAACAATTGAACATGTCAAGTTTATGGTTGGTTTGGACACTCAGGTGCATATTGCTACTATAGAGAAGAGCTGACAGTGATGGGTGCTCTAAACAACAATCAGAATAAAACTGACAGTGAGCCAACTGCTTTTCTTACAACACAAGGCTCAAACTTAGACTCACATATAGAGGATGCATGATATCTAGAAAATGGGGAAACACACCACGTTACAGGAGCCCTAAAAATGATGGAGCAGAAAGAAGAGTATTATGGTAAGAACACTATAACAGTGGGCAGTGGTCATGAACTAAATATAAATCATTCATGAACATCTTCTATTAAAACCAATGATAATAACAGTCTTATTCTAATAAACATTCTTCATTCCCCAAAAATAAACAAAAATCTACTTTCTCTCCATCAACTTACATTATCTAATCCATTTTTGTTGAGTTTTATGTTAATGGTTGTTTTGTAAAGGACAAGGTCACAGGGACAGTTCTACTCACAGGGACAACTAGGAATGGTCTCTACAGACTGGAAAGTGCAGTAGGTGCAGGTCATTCCAGTAAATTGGGGTCAAGTTATTCTTCTAATTCTCTAAGTCTTTGTAGTCTTTCTAAGGAAACTATTATTGTGTCTAAAAGTGTTGTATCTATTAACAAAGACTGGCATAGACGTCTAAGCCACCCTTCTAATAGAACATTATCTTCAATACTCAAGAAATGTAAGTCATCCTTTCAAAATATCAATGCAAAATTCTATGATTCATGTTAGTATGGTAAATCATATAGTCTTCCTTATACTAGATCAGAAAAATAGACTTCCTATGTTTTAGATTTAATTCACTCAGCCATATGGGGACCAACTCCTATTCTATCTAAACATGGTTTCAAGTTTTATATTATGTTTGTTGATGATTGCACAACATTTACTTAGCTATATTCTATCAAACACAAAAGTAATGCTCTAAAAACCTTTAAAGACTTTAAAGTTTTTGTTGAAAATCAGTTTGGGAGAAAGATTAAGTGTTTTCAGTCTGATTGGCGGGGAGAGTTTCAATCTTTTTCTCCTTTAGCTAAAGAGTGTGGGATCCTGCTTCTACATATTACCCTCACACCTCTGTCTAAAATGGTAGAGCTGAGAGAAAGCATAAATATATTGATGAAACATGTCTAACACTATTAGCTAAAGCTTCATTACCCTACTGTTTTGGCCTGAAGCTTTCCTAACTGCTACATACCTTATCAATAGACTCCATACTACAGTTTTAAAAAATAAATCACCTTTTGAAACACTTTTCTATACAAAACCAGACTACTTCTATCTAAAGGTGTTTGGGTGTTCCTGTTTTCCATGCCTAAGGCCATATCAAAATCATAAATTTCAATTTCCTTCCACAAAATGCATTTTCTTAGGATACAGTGATACACACAAACGATACAAGTGTCTCAGTTTTACAAGCACATTATATATTTTACGAAATGTGGTTTTTAATGAAAACGATTTCCTTTGATCTATAGGTTTTTTAAACATAAAAGTTTCTGAAAAAACTGAGTGTTGTTGAATGACTACCTGCTTTTCCTAAGTTACCTATATCTACATGTAATAATTCTACTGCAGGATCAATCTATGTTTCTAATGAGATACAGTTACCTATGAATCATGTTCAACAAAGAGCAACAACCACAAACATTCAACCATCAAATATATTTCCTTTTTCTAACACTAAACAACCATTATTTCTTACTTCTCCTGATAGTAAATCTACCAAATCAACCTCAAATATACATTATCCTGACAGACATTCAGTCGCACCTACCGTGATCATTTATCTACCCTTACCATAAATTACATAAAGCACTGGATACATTGAAAACACATAAAATACAGGAAATACAAAAATTACATAAAACTCTACAAACACAAAAACACACAAACCACAAAAATATCCAACACACATAATATGATTACTAGAGCTCAACATGGCATTCAAAAACCTAAGAAAACTTACACTAGTCTGACCACTGCTCACTCAGTTATCCTATCATAACCTACTAGTCTTTCTGCGGATGTCAATAATCCCAGTGGGTTCAGGCTATGGAAAGAGAATTTTGCTTCTCTCATCAAGAATAAAACTTGGACACTTGTTCTTTACAAACCTAATATGAATGTTTTTTTGCTGTAAGTGTGTCTATAGAGTTAAATATAACTCTGATGGTTCTATTCAGAGATATAAATGAAGGTTGGTGGCAAACGGGTTTTATCGAACCCCAAGGATTGATTTCACTGAAACTTTCAGTCCAGTGATGAAACCCTTTACAATTAGGCTGGTTTTTACACTAGTTGTTTCAAAAGACTGGGTTGTTCGACAATTAGATATAAACAATGCTTTTCTCAACGGGGAAGTCACTAAAGACCTATACATGACTCAACCTGGAGGTTTTGTAAGTTCCAGACATCTGGTTTATGTCGATAAACTCAACAAATCCTTACATGGTCTTAAACTGGCTCCCAGAGCCTGGTTTTCTAAACCACGGGAGACTCTAACTTTGTGGGGATTCAAAAACGCAAAAGCTGGCAGTTCTATGTTTTTCATTGTGACTAACCATGTTATTTTGATCCTTCTGGTTTACGTGGATGGCATTATTATCACTGGTAATGATCCTAACTATTTATAGTATTTGATGAAGAAGTTAAACCTGAAGTTTTCTCTAATAGACCTGGGTGACTAACACTACTTCTTAGCATTGAAATCATCAGTGATTCTACTAGAATTTATCTAACACATCAAGCATATATTGAAAATTTACTTGCAGGTGAATGACTCACCGCAGCAAATATTTGCACCACTCTAATGCGTGTTTCTCTTGCTCTCTCCATCTCTGAAGGTACTCCTCTCATGTAACAAAAAACATATCACGGTCTATTAGGATCTCTTCAGTACTTACTTCACACGAGAGTTGACATAGCATTTTCCGTCAACAAACTCAGTCAATTTCAACAAAACCAATTAATATTCATCTACAGGCAGTAAAAAGAGTCTTAAGATACTTATCTAAAAGTCTAACCCTTGGTCTTCATATCAAACCGAGCCTCAATCTTCGACTCAGTGGGTATACTGATGCTGACTAGGCCTCTTCTCTTGATGATAGAAGGTCTGTAGGTGGTTACTGTGTCTACTTTGGTGATATCCTTTTATGTTGGTCCTCCAAAAAACAACAAGTAGTTGCTCGATCAAGCACTGAGTCCGAGTACCATGCTCTCGCCAATAATTTTGGAGAACTCATTTGGCTTCGTGCTATTCTTCAAGAACTGAAATTTCCTCTTCCTTGACCATCAATCATTTGGTGTGCCAACCTTGGATCCAGTTACTTGCTTCGAATTCGTTGTTTCATTCTCGAACGAAGCATATCAGGCTTGATATCCATTTTGTTTAAGATCAGGTTCTCAAATCCAAGATTGACACACGGTATGTTCCTTCGCATGATCAAATTGCAGATCTTCTGACGAAACCTCTTTCTCACAGTCGTTTTCTTTTTCTGAGAGACAAACTCGGGTTGGATATGGCAACCCTTCATCTAAGGGGGATATTAATAAAACCTAGATCTACTGGTTGAAGACTTAATCAAGATAGAAAATGGTTGTCTTCATAAAAATCTTCTTACTTATACAATGGGCTTAACCCGACTCGCAATAATTGAAGACTTGGGTCTTTCAAACTCATCTATGGCCCTTTACATTAACAATAGATCCAATGCCTGACTCTGTGTCAAAACGACGAAGTTTTGAATTCTAACAAATTATGTTAGACTTGATTCCTTGTAGATAAAATTTACAACTGTGCATGTGACTCTACCACCAGTCAAACAAACCTTCAACTCCCTATATATACTGACCTCTAAAACAGAATTTTTCAGAGAATCAATATACATAAAATATACTGAAATTAAAATACAAAACTCTCTCAGAATTTCACTTTTTGCTCTTTTGTTAACATGGTATGAGAACTTATAGTAATCTGATCGAGGAAGCTTAGCGATCCCTCTTGTTTCTGCGAGGTATTTGATTTTGATTTTCTATTTGGATTGCATATTAGTATATGATTTCGTATTGGTATTCGATTTCATCTTGGTATTTCGATTCACTGTTTGTATTTTCTTTCTGTTAGGTATTCGATTTTGATTTTTTGTTTGAATTATTCGATTTTGTATTGGTATTGGTATTCGATTTCATCTTGGTATTTCGATTCGCTGTTTGGATATGCTTTCTACTAGATTTTCCATTTCGATTCGTTGTATGGATCGGTTTTTGTTGTACTTCAGACACTAGTTATTCTTCTTTTCATGTTATACTTCAGTTGGTGCTTTCTTCTTGTTGTTGTTTTTGAGTTACTAGTTCTTTATTTTGTTTTGCTTCAGCTGCTAGTTATTCTTGTTTTTGAGTTCCCTTGTATGTGATGTGTGGTTGTGATTGTTCTTCTTGTTTATTTTGGATATGTTTTTGGTTGATTTCAAATTTATTCTCTTGTTTTCTTATAAAATTTGTTTGGAAATTTTGATATGCTTTTCGTAGGAAAAGATACAGTTTCGGTTTTCGGATCTGTAGTGTGCAGCCACAATGAAACGGTTTGATCAAAAGGAAAATTGTGTTAGTTTTTATTCATTTCAGAGAGTATGTTCGGGACATCCAATCCTTCAATCTGATCGATTTGACATCGTCACCTTGTCGAGACTGCTCGTTCTTTCCTTTTATGAGCTGAAGTTCCAACTATTGTTTTTTGGGATAAGCAATTTTGATTGTTGTTTACGTGATTAATTGAATTCTCACTACTCATAATGTAGGAATGTCTCTATTTCAGAAGTTATACGGACAACTTCTAGATTATTCTTTCTTACGAGTGTTTGGATGTACATGTATTGTCCTCCATCCTCATGTTGATCTCAATAAATTGGGTCCTAAAATAACTATATGTATTTTTTTAGGTTATGATGTTACACAAAAAGATTAGCATTGTTATGATCCACCAGTCATAAGCTATATGTATCTCATCTTGTCATATTTTGAACAAAGACAGACCTTCAGGCTATTGATCATTTTGAATGAGGGACATTCAAAAGAGGTTTGTCTTGTGATAACAATTTGTTGGAAGATCTTTTCAAGTTTCATGTAGAGTGTATGAGGGATCTTTTTGTAAGAAGGGAGATGTATATTAAGGTGGGAGATACAAATGAATAAGGAAATTACAAATTAAGCTTACAGAAAAAGAGATTATTTAAAGAAAAAAATATTAGAATTCATTAGGGATCTATCGAATATATCATGTTTTTCTTATTATGACAACCCAAACCGACAGATTACCCAGTGACACACACCCATATAAGTTATGTATGAAAATACAAGGGATTAAGTGAACTATCAAACTTCAGGAGTCATTTTAAAACCAACCAATGAAAGAAGTCATCAGTATTATTATACATATCACAATGATCATAAGCATTCTACTAGAAAACGTGTTTTGTTGAAAGATGAAATTCAAAGATTGATTGATAACCAGAGTTGGCAAAATTTATTAAAGGAAGGGACAAAAAAAATAAGCACATAGAAAAAAATGAAGTCCAAAGACACAAAAAAGATGAACAACAAAAATTATGCATTATATGGAATTGTTAAGACATCGATGAAAAAATACAGAAAGTATTTAAAAGCGTTTTTAGTTTTTGATTTATCTCTATATTTTCTCCCGAAACTTACTTTAACTTTGGTTTTTACGAATGATAATTTGAAGGATGTGATAACAGCTCATGAAGATGCTTTATTAGTGACCTTCATAGTAGATGAAGTAATTTTAAGGAGGATAATGGTTGATATTATAAGTTCAGCTAATGTGTCTTATAAATCTATGATCGAATGATAAGAATTCCACCATTCCGAGCGACTGATATGAATCTAGTCATTTTTGCTGGTTGATCAAATGATTGCATTGGAGAAGTGAATTTGAATGTCTTCGTTGAGAAAAGAGAAATAAAAAAAGTTGTGAATACAATGTTTATGATTGTTAATGCTCGAAGTTCTTATAACACTATTTTATGCAAAACTTTGTTACATATTTTGGAGGTAGTGACATCGTCTTATCATTAGTGTATCAAGTATGTGATTAATACAAGAATTGAAGTAATCAAAGGAAGTCAACAGACGACTAAGGAATGTTATTCTTTATCTTTGGCGACACAAAATATAGTACCATAGTATTGAAGGAAATTTTCAAAGGTTGTGCTGATGAAAAAATATTATAGATCTTTAAGTATTTGTGCAAAATAATAAAGTCAGAAGTAACAAAAGAAAAAAAATTATAATTGAGAATAAGGTGTTTTGGTTATAAGTGATTTGCGAAGAAATTAAGAGTCTGAATTATAAGCGAGTGAAAATAAAGAAAATTATACAAATGTGGTCATATGAAACATGGTATTTGTAACTGATAGATGATGAAGTTTTACCTTTATAAGATTTATAAATCTAAGAAATTGAAAATTGCATACATATTTGTTTCTTGATGAACTTCTATATTAGAAAATCTTGCACCACAACCTATATTTAAATGATGTTAAGTTGGAGGTACTTTGAAATTCTATATCTTTTTGTAAAATGTTTTTTATTAATAAAGACGTTTTTAATGATACATTGTAAGAACTATAATGATAACGAGTATTAGTAATTTTTAAAGAACAAAGTAATAAGTGTTAACATATGAGTGGTAAGAAATAATCATTGTAAGTGGAATATTATATGGATATTGATTAATAAATTTTTATTTTATAGTTATTAATTTTCATAAATAAATTATATTTCCAAAGGAATTATTAATAAATAATAATCATTTTATGGGACAGATAGTAGTCAGCAAGTGATATAAGATGACAAGTTAAAATATGATTGAAATTAGTAAACGAATATGGCGTTAAGTTAAATCTAATTGAGAAAAATAAGAGGTTACATTTAATCAAAACGAATATGGTTATAAGCCAAGTTTAGCTGAAAAGCGTATGAGGCCATATTAAGCGTAAGGCCTCAAATCTAGCTTTTAAAAGAAAAAATACCAAACATCCCAACCAAATGAAATAAAGTTATAAGTCAAGTGCATCTCAAAATATTAAGATGTTATTATATTTTTCTAATATATCTAACAATATTCAAACTGAGGGTGTTGAAGATTTCTAAAGAATTTTAAATAACAAACATGTCTTTGTGTCTAGTGAGAAGTTTTTGAAAAAATATAACTGTAAAACTACTGGGAAATAAAACATGTATCTTAAAAATAATTAATTATTAGTATTGCATTCGTGTTTGATAAGTTTAAAAGATTTTATCATCAATAAAAGGGAATTCGTTAGATAAAGAATAAAAATGATATGTGAGAAGAAAACATTATTAAAATATATAATAAGAAATATAATTCCTTTAAGAAGATCACTTAGTTTTATCTATGAAAAATAATATATTAACAAGTAGCTCAATGTATATATGAGTTATGAAAATTAATTTATGGGCCTAACAATGAAGTAAGTAAAATATCTATTGTTTGTGAAAAATATCTGTTGTTTTTTTTTCAGAAGAGATACAATTTTTGGTTTTCAGATCTGTTGTTGGTAACCAAAATCAAACGGTCTGATCAAAATGGCAAACAATGTCCGTTTTTGCTGAATTTCGAAAAACATGTTCGACAAATTGAATCCTTCAATCTGACAGATTGGATTGTGATTTGAAGCTATGGTTTAGAATAAATACCTGCTCGAGAAATGCAGTGTTCTTTGTTGGTTCAAGAGGTTTGATTGTAAACAAATTAACATTTGGATTTGATAAAAATTTGGATTTGATTGAGTATTCGATTTGATTTTGTTGGACTACTGAAATTTAAAATTGGGACTTGGTTTGATTTTGGTTTTGAGGTTTGAATAATAATTTGATTTGATTTTCCGATTTGGATTTGACATCTTTTGATTGTTTGATTTTGTTCGATTAGGTATTGTGGATCTTATTGTGAATATGATAGGAAAAGATAGTTTTCAACAGTTTAGTGGTACCAAACTAAATGAGAAGAACTTTTTTCTGTCTCCATTTGCATACAATTTAGGTATGTCCTCGTCTTCCACTTCGGGTATCAATTCATCATTGTGGATTTGTGATTCGGGTGCGTCTCATCATAAGTCATCTCACATGTTGAACTTTGTTTCGTTGTCTCATATTTCACCCATATTGTTTTTCTGATAGTGCTACAACAATGTCAGTAAAGGGTATTTGATCTATTTTTACCCCTCATATATCGTTATCTGATGTTTACAATGTTCACACCCTTGCTTTGAATCTTGTTTCGATAGTCAATTGTGTAAATCTTGTTATTAGGTCTTGTTTTCTGATTATGGTTTGTGATATACAAAATCAACCGACTCATAGAGAAGCTACATGTTTTTGAAAAAAATCGAAGTAACAGATGTGGATCTATATGGTGTTGATAGTGAGAAAACATACTTGACTGATATTACTGCCGCTGGTGTTGATTTATCTTTGTTTCATTTGAATTCTTCATCGTCTGAGTTTAATCTTTGGCTTTCTCACCTGAGACATGTATCTGCATCGCATTTAAATTTTGTAGTCTTTACAGGTGCTTTAAGTCAGTTAAACACTTGTAGTATCTCAGATCGTAGTGGTGGTAAACTGGCATAAATTTGGCGGTACCGTTTAATGAAAGTGTCACTTCTTCAATTTTTCTGTTTGATATTAGTCATTTTGCTATTTGGGGTCCATCTCCTATCTCCACAAATGGTGGTTTTTCATATTATGTATCGTTTACTGATGATTATAGTCGATACATATGGATTTATCTAATGAAACGAATGTTAGATTTCCTTGTAATTTATAAAGAATCTCGAGCGCTGATTAAGTCCCAACATTCGGGTATGATTAAATGCTTCAAGTGTGACTTAAAGACTGAATGTACCTCCAATGATTTCAAATATTTACTTGCATCTGATGGTATTATATGCTAATCATCTTGTACTGACACCCCTCAGCAAAATGGTGTTGCAGAAATAAAACATCATCACCTTGTCGAGACTGCTCGTTCTTTCTTTTTATCAATTCAAGTTCCAACTATTTTTTTAGAGAAGCAATTTTTACTACTATTTATGTGACTAATCAAATTCCCACTTCTCATAATGTAGGAATGTCTACATTTCAAAAGTTATACAGAAAACTTCTAGATTTTTCTTCCTTACGAGTGTTTGGATGTACATGTTTTGTCCTTCATCCTCATGTTGAACGCAACAAACTTGTTCCTAAAACAATTATATGTGTTTTTCTAGGTTATGGTGTTACGCAAAAAAGTTATCGTTGTTATGATCCCACCAGTGAAAAGCTATATGTATCTCGTCATGAAACATTTCTTGAGCATATATCATTTTATTCGATTCTAACAAAATCACAAGATGTAACAAAGATAGATCTTCAAGTTATTGATCATTTTTGGCGAGGTTAATTATTGTTTAGGGGTAAATTTGTAATTTGTTCGGTGTTTTGTGGAAGTATATAGGTGTTCAATATTTAGAGTAGAGAGTAGAGGGAGAATTAAGCTGGCTGGTTGCAGTTAATTTTCATTACCCACATTTAATGCAGGTGGTTGGGTATTTATACCCTTACATTTGGGCTTTATGGGTTTTCGGGTCATGTAAAATGGACCCGGGTCATGTTTAAAGACCCATGAGATTTTTAGTAGGGGAGCAAGTAGCTTAGTCAAGAAGTGTTTAGGTTTTTTAGTAATTTTGTCATAGTTCGAACAGTCCAATAGGCTGGGTGTTCGAAGTGGTCTGTCCGGTCCGGAGGCCTTGGACCGATCTGTCCCTGTCCGGAGAGTAGGCAGAATTCGGACTCATCAGGAGCCCCTTTTTTAGGTGTTTGTTCAAATACTTTTGTCAAAAACCTGAAAAACAGTCCGACATCAAGGGAAGTTTTAATCAGGATAGGTCTGTTTGCCTTATAGTTTTATCCGGACTGATAAAGCTTCATGAATCCAAATGGTTTTTTGCCAGAGTTCGTGGGACACGTGTCGCTTTTTGATTGGTTGCTTCAGCCGTTTTTTCACCTTGAATTTCGAACCCACCTTCTTCGAAAAACAATTTCTTTATTAAAGTTGGTGACATCAGCGCCGTCTTTAATCATTACCAATCTTTTCAAATTCTCCTAGGAATCAAACTCCTTTTTCAGATTCACTATAAATTAAAACACTTTCTACTGTTTTACCATCACTCTCATATTTACTCTGCAACTCCTTAAAGCTTTCTCTCTCTAAAGCAAAAAATTTTACCCAGATAGTTTATGTTTACAGCGAGGAACGCTCTGATTAAAGGTGGGTGGCTCAACCTCTCTGAATTAGAAAAGGCGCAAAAGGTCGAAAGGGAAAGACGTATTGCGGCAGGGTTACCCGTTTCGCCTATTGACAGACCAATAACTTCAGCCACAGAGTCAGATCAAGGCTCTTCTTCCTCAAAAGGCATCAAGACGAAAAAGTTATTCCATTCTAATCTCTCCCTCATCATCTCTGGTTCTTCGGTTCAAGAATCGGAACCCGCTGTTGAGCCAGGGGTAACTGTCACCAGCTTCAACCCCCCCCCCCTCATAGCTATGGGGTCAGACATTGAGCATTCCCCTCAAAAACTAGTTGACCGGAGAAGAGGCCGGTTAGTTAAAGGCCAAGCTTCCAATGGCACCCCCTCAAAATCGGGTGCCAAAGACAGTAGTACAGGGTCAGAAGTGCCCATTAAAGTTCTTAAGGACAGGCTGCCCGTTCCGGAGGGTATCAGCTCAAGTCCCCGGAGGGATACATCTGCATCAGAGCCCCAACCGGAGGCCAGGAACCAAGAAGATACTGGAACTCAGCAGTCTGGTAGCCAGGCTGAGCCAATTCTGAACCTTCCCCTTACCACAGCTGCTGAAAACCCCTCAATAGTCATGGAGGAAGTAATGGAGGACTCCATTGAAGAGGCTCCATTCGAGTCTGAGCCCTCTGGATAGACTAGTAGTACCATTGCTGCCAAAAAAGACAAAGGCAAAAAAAAGTTGTGCTTGAGGCATCCGGATTTGCCGGAGAGTCTCGAAGGAAGGGTGGGGCCCCGTTTTCACAAGGTCCAGGTTAAGTACCTCCTCGCCATGCAAAAAATTAACTACGCATTCATCCACACAGCTGAACTGGGCCGGATGCGCACAAAGTGGGGAATTCCGGAGAACATAAAGATAAGGATCCCCACAAACCCAAAGACTCCCATGGACTACAAGTTGAGCGAAATTGTAATCTTCACGGAGCTGTTCAATTGGGGGCTTAGATTCCTTCTGGACCCTGAAATTGTCAGATACTTCCATCTGATAAAGCTCTGCCCGAGCCAACTGAGCCCCAATGCCTGGTACACCCTCATGGCCAGTATCATGGCTTCAAGGCTCTCCGGGATTCCTCTACCAATGGAGGAGTTTGCTGCTGTGGCCAGCCTCTGCAGAAACCATCACATCCCTTTCTATCATTTCAACATGGGGGATAACTTCAAAGCTGTGGACGACTTGCTGGAGTCGGAGAGGAATTGGAAGACCCAGTTCATGTTCGTAAGTGGTGCATGGGAGAATGGGCAGAAAATTAAGTCTGGTGTCAACCTAAGCCTTCTCACAAGCAGATGGAGGAGCGATCGTAAGTCTTCTGCTTTACACTCTTATCTTTTTTTTTTAAAGTTAGTTTAAATTTTTTTTTTTTGCCTTAGCAGACATCATCAAAGACCTCAAGTCTAGCAAAAAGAAGCTGTCCGGCGATCTTCTTACTACTACCTCGAATACTGCCATTTTAAAGGAAGAAAACGAGGAGCTGAAGAGAAACCAGGAGGAGAGCACCATAAAAGCCACCATGCTGGAGAACACTATCACAGAGCTCCGGGAGAAGCTGTCCGGATTGGAGAAAGATCTTGCCACTTCAAGAGGGGAGACCAAGACCAAGGACCAAATCATCACCAACTTAACCAGTGACAAGATCGCCCTTGAGAATTCAGTGTCCAAGGTTGTCGAGGAGAAAGCTACTTTGCTAAGGGAGTAGGAGGCCAAAATCCAAGCCAAGATGGACGCTTATGCCAACAGCGTGATCGACACCCAAGAGGAGAAGTATGCCAAGGTGAGGTCAGACATGGTCCTGCTTTTCCATGAGAAGTTTCAGAAGAGGAACCTAGGGATTTATGGCTTCACGTAGAGGTTGATGACCTCCCATATCACACAATGGCCGAAGGCGATCGGTTTGACTTCTCCAGTGCATCCTCATCTAATAACGAAGAACATACCGGGGAGAGCCCAAACGAAGAGAAAGATGATCCTAAGGGAAAGAAAAAGGTAGATGAAGTTGAGCCATCTTCAAAGGCTCAGCCTTAACTTATGAATTACTTTTACTTTTTATCCAAACTAAAGTCCTTGGAAGGCTAAGGCACTCTTTTTCGTAAGCGTGTCCGGTATTTGACCGGATAGGTCTTTTATTATGTTTTGACAATATGAAAGTCCTTGGAAGGCCAATGCACTTAAGTTATTTTAATGAATATCTTTGTTTTGCTCTATTCTCACATTCTTTTATAGTCTGTTCCAATTTTGTTGGCTAGTGTTTAAATAGCCCTTAGTTATTTCATAGTGAGAATGTTTAAATTCTCCGATGACGAATGTTTAAGTGGTCATCACTCTTTTATTTCAATCTGGATGGTGTGACAAGGGACAAAATTAAAATACTTCAGAAATTTTTTAAGAAGGCATCAAATTTTATTTAGAACCCGGACACCTCGTTAAGATCTCCCCGTGCCACCAGGGAGGAAAGAGTATGCCCCCAAATATTTACATGGATGTTTAAACAAGTAAATATTTACACAAACACTACTCCAAGTACATCCGGAGATGTTCGATATTCCAAGAGTGGGTCAGAACTCTTCCATCCTTGTCTTCCAGCCAATATGTTCCAGGTTTAAGCCTTTCAACAACCACATATGGACCTTCCCAAGTTGGGGCCAACTTTCCGAACAGCTTTTCTTTAGTGTGTAAGAAGACTTTCCTCAATACCGTGTCCCCCGGTTGGAAATCTCTTCTTTTAACTCTGGAAGCAAACCTGCTTCTCATCAAACCCTGATAGTGTGCAACTCTAAGGTGAGCTTTAACTCGTCTTTCTTCTACCAGATCGAGCTGACCTCTGATTGCCACTTCGTTAGTGCATTCGGAGAAGTTGTGAACATGAAATGATGGGAGAGTTGCTTCTATGGGAGCTACTGCATCCATCCCATACACCAAAGTAAAGGGTGACTCTTGTGTTGCAGCCCCAGGTGTTGTTCGGTAGGCCCACAAGACCTCTTGTAAATAAATAGGCCACTTCCCAGCAGCCTCTTCCAAATTCTTCTTCAAACCGGACAATATAGTTCTGTTAGCCACTTCAACTTGCCCATTTTCTTGTGGGTGGAAAGGTGAAGAGAAACAAATTGTATACCCCTTGAGGCACATAAACTTTCCATTTCCCTATTGTCGAACTGTGGCCCATTGTCTGTTGTTATCTTTCGTGGAACACCAAATATGCAACAGATGTTGGATAGAATGAATTTTATGACAGCTTTTGACGTTGTTCCTGCTAGAGGGGCTGCTTCAATCCACTTCGAAAAGTAATCTGTAGCAACAATTATAGTTATGCGCCCTCCGGATGCCATAGGGAGAGGTCCTACTAAATCCAACGCCCATCGAGCAAAATGTATAGGCTCAGAAATTGACTCTAAAGGAATGGCTGGGACATGAATTTCATTGTTGTTCCTCTGGCATGGGTCACCCCTTCTTACCATTTCCTTAGCATCTTTCATGATAGATGGCCAATAGTAACCGACCAGTAAAACTCTCCTTGTTAAATCCCTGAATCCACAATGGGCTGATCCCTCACCATCATGCAATTCAGAGAGGACTACTTGAGACTCTTCATCCCCCAAACAGCGCAGAAGAGGTTTACTGTAAGACTTTTTATACAAAACGTCTCTCAATGTGATGAAACCACGAGCCTTGTATTTCAATGTCCTTGCTAGTGATTTATCCGGAGGCACGATACCATCGGAGAGGTATTGCCGGAGAGAAAACCTCCAGTCCTGAGGTTGCTTCACCTGTACCTCAAAAATTTCCTCTTCTTTACCCATATTAAGTTGAATGGAGAGGCTTTCCAGCACATGGATCCATGGATATGACTCCGTGTATGCTATGGTTGCCAATGATTCTGCTAGCTCATTTTCTAGTCCGAGGTATATGCTCATAAACAATACTCTTAAATTTGAGTGCTTCATTTTTAAGGAGGAGTAAATATTTCACAAGCTGCTCCTTTTTAGCCTCAGATTGCCCTTGGGCATGGTGAATAAGAAGTTGAGAGTCACTCAGCAGCTTGACCCTCTTAGCCCCACAAATGTAGGCTAACTTCAATCCAGCTATAGCCGCTTCGTACTCAGACTCATTATTGGAAGCCCTGAAAGCAAAACATATAGCTTGGTACATTTTGTCACCATACAGAGAAGTCAAACATACTCATGCACCACATCCCATGGTGCTAGATCCACCATCTATCCGGAAAACCCAGACTTTTTTATCTTTCATGTCAGTAGTCTGCTCCGAATATCTGTCGGAGTGAAATTCAACCAAAAAATCAGCCACAACTTGGGCCTTGACTGCTGTTTGAGGAGAAAAATCTATGTCGAAGTCCCCCAATTCTACTGACCATTTAGTCATCCTGCTTGAAATGTCTGCCTTTTGGAGGACATTCTTCAAAGGAAAAGAAGTCCCGACGATGATGGGATGAGCCTGGAAATAAGGCCTCATTTTTCTTGCAGCTATCACCAGGGCTAATGCTAACTTTTCGAGTTTCAAGTAACATTTTTTTTACATCTATCAAACTTTTGCTGATGTAGTACACTGGATAGGGATAACTATCCACTTCTCTTACCAACACAGCACTGATGGCACAACTTGAAACTGCCAAATATACGAAGAGAGTCTCCCCATCAACTGGTTAAAACAAAGTTTTGGGGGAGGACAGGTGCTTATTGATCTCATTGAAAGCCTCATCACACTGTGGGGTCCAATCGAATCCATTTGCACCCTTCAAGGTTTGAAAGAATGGGGCGCACCTGTCCGAAGACCTTGAGATAAATCTGTTTAAAGCAGCTAATCTCCCCGTTAGTCGCTGTACTTCTTTAATATTTCGAGGAGGCTCCATTTGGAATAGAGCATTAAGCTGGTACGGATCGGGTTGTATCCCATGCTCACTTGTAATATAGCCTAGAAACTTCCCGGACTGCACTTCGAATACACATTTTTCTGGGTTTAACTTCAAATTCACTTTTACCAAGTTGGCAAAAGTTTCTTGGAGATTAGCCAAATGCATTTGCTCATCCACACTCTTCACCATCATGTCATCAATGTATACTTCCATATTTCTCCCAATCTGATCAGCAAAGGCTTTGTTTACTAATCTCTGATAAGTAGCCTCAGCATTTTTCAACCCAAACGGCATTACCTTATAGCAATGAAGACCTCTGTCAGTGACAAATGTGGTATACTCTTGATCCTTCGGATCTACTTGGATCTGATTGTATCCGGAGAAGGCATCCATAAAGGATAGCAGCTTGTTCCTAGAGGTGGAGTCTACTAACTGATCAATCCGGAGGATTGGATACAAATCTTTTGGGCAAGCTCTATTGAGATCTGTGAAGTCAATGCACATGCGCCACTTGCCATTTTCCTTTTTCACCAGGACCGGATTGGCAGTCCACAAAGGATATTGAGACTCCTTGGAAAAAGCCCTTCTCTTTTGAACCACTGGTGCTATGTCTTTCCGGACGGATAAGTGATGTGATATCACATCTGCTGGTACCCCAGTAACATCAGCATTGCACCAAGCGAAAACGTGTTGATGGTTCTTCAAAAACTTTAACATTTCGCCTTTCAGATCGGGTGGCATTTTGGAACCTATATTGACACTTTTTCCTTCTTCTAGACAATGTGTCTCTACTTCTTCAACTGGTATTAACACTCCAGGGGTCTCTCTGGGGTCATCAATTTCACCCTCACCCCCAGAAAGTCCCTCAAATTGCTATTGCTCGTTAATACGAGTTGCCCCCAACGTCCGAGGAGCCATGGCCGTAGCATAACATTCTCTTGCAACCTTTTGACTGCTCCGGACAACTCCCACCTGTCCCTGAACAACATATTTCAAGCATTGGTGGACTGTCGAAGCCACTGCATGCATCCTAGAGAGCCAAGACCTCCCTAGAATAGCATTATAGCAAGTGGGACAATCCACCACGATAAAACGTATCCTGACAATTTTCTTGAAAGGGCCCTTGCCCAATAGAACTTCCTCTTCGAACTCTCCGATCACATCTGCTGAGCTTCCAGTAAAGCCCACAATTGATCTGTCCGAACTCTGAATTACAGCTGGATTTTTCATTCTCTTGTATGTAGTTAAGAAAAGGATATTGGCTGAGCTTCCAGTATCCACCAAAATTCGTCTTATCTCATTGCCCCCAATAGATGCTCCTATGACAACAGCATCCTCATGAGGTCCATCTATATCTCTTAAATCATCTTCATCAAAAACAATGAAGGGGAATGGATTTTGTGACTGATAGGAAGTCATGTCTCCTTCTAGCTGGGTGGCTAAAGTATGAACGTGCCTCTTCCTCGAAGAAACAGTAGGAGCTGTCATAGTATCCCCTCCGAAAATTGTAAGTGACTCAAAAAACTTAATGAGTCCGGAGACCGTCCTAGAACATTCCTCAATTGCACCCACTCTGTTTCCAGTTGGAAGGATCCAACTACTCAGATTCCACATCAAACCTCTCAATTATAACCATGGCTCCCTCCAGAGCAACATTACTTGGACCAACCCGGTGAGTATTGTCAGGCCTGTTACCTCCTCTTCTTTTGACATAAGCCCCCAGCTTTCCCCTCTCAATCAAGTTCTGAAATTCTTGTTTCAAAGCTATACAATCATCAGTGGTATGGCCAATATCATTGTGATATTGGCAGAAAGAGTTATTGCGATGCTCTCTAGGAGATTGCAGTGTGGTCGCTCTCCTATAGTGCACTTCTTCCTTTGTTTTATCATAAATGGTGGCCACACTTTCTTTCAATTCTGCGAACCACTCCGGCTGAACCCAAGGACCTCTCTTGTTTCTGGATTCCTGACTCTGAGCAGGAGCAGCTGGCTGAGACTGAGCTTTAGCCCTACCATGCCCCTGTCCGGTCTCTTTCGCTTTGTTCCCGGACTGATTCTTACTGGGAGTTGGTGCCACTGGGGTAGACCTCACCTGCCTGTGCACCCTGGTTTTCTTTATTTCATCAACGTTAATCTGTTTTCCAACCTGATTCAGCAACTCTTCCCAAGTCATAGCCTTCTTTCTGGTCACTGAATCAGCCAAATTGCCAGGATTCAAGCCCTGTCTTAGGGATGCTATTGCCACTTGCTCGAAGCAATCAACCAACCTATTCTTGGTGTTCACAAAACGGCTTATATATTCTTTCAAGGACTCATTTGGTTCCTGGGCACAATGGATTATTGTGTCCCCATTGCCTTTTAGTTCTTTACTCCCAACGAACTGCCTTCGAAAGGCCACCCAAAAAGTATCGAAATTCTTGATACAGCCTTATGGTAGGCTGTTATACCATTTTAGAGCACTCCCCGTAAATGATTGGGAGAATGCTCTGCAAAGTAGCTTATCATCATCATCAAAGTTCATCATGAAGTTTTTAAATTGTTCCAAATGGTTGTCCAGATCAGTACTGACATCGTACTTTTCCATTTTGGTGATGTCAAACCTCTTAGGGAGGTTGCCGGACAGAATTTTGGAAGATAATGGAGATTGCCTCCAATTCCTGCCATGATTGAACACAGTATCCTCATTAGGAGTTGCAAAGATACCTGGCTCATCGTGGAAAGTGAAATGATCCATCAGCATCCGGTCTACATGCCTCTGGATGTGAGATGACCCTTTGCCGATATTCTTCTTCATCTTTCCATGCCTATCCCTTTTTCTTGAATATTTTTTTATCTGCTTTTGCTTCTTTTTAGTTCGACCCTCATCGCTGCTAGAGGAAAGGATTTTTCAACTCCCTCGTCATCCGAGGAGCTATCAGAAGATCCTCAGCTTGAGTCAGAACTCTCTACTGGTTTAGACCGATGAGATTTTTTGGAGCTGGCATGAGTTTTTTTGGTACTCACATGAGTCTTTGAAGGCTCATGCTCTTTAGGGTTATCGGTGTGATGAACAACTGATTCTTTGGATTTTTCTTTCATGCCCATCTTAGCCTTTTCTGCCCTCAGAGCTTCTATTTCACCCTTTAGCCTATCGCGCTCTTCGATAGTGTACTCATCGTTTTCACCCACCACTTCGAGCAGAGCTGGTGGTACTTCTGGGTCGTCCGGATTCATTCGGACTGAATTTCCTTGCTGGTTTTGAATGCTTGATTCAGGCACCTTCTTCTCCCACTGTGGTCGCCAATTTGGTGAGGTTAATTATTGTTTAGGGTTAAATTTGTAATTTGTTCGGTGTTTTGTGGAAGTATATGGGTGTTCAATATTTAGAGTAGAGAGTAGAGGGAGAATTAAGATGGCTGGTTGCAGTTAATTTTCATTACCCACATTTAATGCAGGTGGTTGGGTATTTATACCCTTACATTTGGGCTTTATGGGTTTTCGGGTCATGTTTAATGGACCCGGGTCATGTTTAAAGACCCATGAGCTTTTTAGTAGGGGAGCAAGTAGCTTAGTCAAGAAGTGTTTAGGTTTTTTAGTACTTTTTTCATAGTTCGAACAGTCCAATAGGCTGAGTGTTCGAAGTGGTCTGTCCGGTCCGGAGGCCTTGGACCGATCTGTCCCTGTCCGAGGAGTAGGCAGAATTCGGACTCATCAATTTTGAAAATGATAATGCTACATCTTTTGACATTGAGACATCTACAACAGTTGATACTACTTCTGTTTCATCAATGCGTGAGTCCGCTTCATCAATTCCTAAGCCAACTGCTTTATGTGGTAGATTTTGCGTTCGCTTCTAACTCAGCTTCTTTTTCTTCTTTCATAGTAAACATACATGATTTGTATGAACCTCAGTTGTTTGAAGAAGCTGTTTGTGATCCTCGTTGTCAAAATGTTACATTCAAAGAGCTTACCACTCTTTATCATACCCATACATGGCATATAGTTAAACCTTCATCTAGTAAGCATATATTCGCTTCTCGTTGGGTTTTTAAAATTAAAACAAAATCTGATGGTTCTGTTGAAAGATATAAGGCTCATCTTGTAGCAAAAGGGTATTATAGAAGTATGGTATGGATTATGATGAGACATTTTCCCCAATGGAAAAAATGACGACAATTAGTACTCTTATTGCAATTGCATTCTTTTGCCATCAGAAAATTTTCCAACTAGATGTCAATAATGTGTTTTTGAATGGTGATCTTCATAAAGAGGTTTACATGACTCCTCCTTCAGGTGCTGCTCACCAACCAGGTAAATGTTTTCGACTTGGGAAAGCTTTATATGGTCTCAAACAAGCTCCTCCTGATTGGTTTGAAAAATTCTCTATGATTATTACTGCACTTAGTTTCCTTGCTAGCAATCATGATGTGACCTTGTTTATCAGATGTACGCGTGCATGAAGAATTATTTTATCCTTTTATGTAGATGATATGATCATTACATGTGATAATATTGATGGCATTGAGGCACTAAAACGTGATTTGGCTCAAGGTTTTTTGATGAAGGACTTATGACTATTACGTTATTGGCTAGGTATTGAGGAGGCTCACTCCCAAAAGGTTATATTCTCTCTCAGATAAAATATATATCTGATTTATTTGAGTGAGCGCAAATTTCTGATAACAGGACGATGTATACCCATCTTGAAACCAATTACCGATACTCTTTGAATTATGGTGTTTCTTTGTCAGACCCAACTCTATATTTAACTCTTGTAGGAAGCTTGGTCTATCTTACAGTTACTCAGCCATATATAGCTTATGATGTTCATATGGTTAGTCAGTTTGTTACTGCTCCTACATTCGTCCATTAGGAAGTTGTTCTTTGAATATTGAGATATCTTTGTGGCACTAAGTTCCAGATATTTTTGTTTCCTTTGACCTCTTAACTTGAACTACGTACCTATAACAATGCTTATTGGGATAGTGATCCTATTGACCGAAAATCTACTACTGGTTTCTGTATTTTCTTTTGTTATCCATTAATTTTATGAAAAAGCAAGAAACAATCTGTTGTCTCTAGATCATTTATCGAAGCTGAGTACCGTGTTATGGATATGTCCACATGTGAGATTGTTTGGTTATGATGGCTTCTTGCAAATATGGGGGTTATTGTTACTAAAAACCCATTTCGTTACATTGTGATAACAAAAGTGTCATGCAGGTAGCAAAGAAATCTGTTTTTTCATGAGAGGACGAACCACATTTGCTAGCGCCAAGCTACGAGATCGAAAAGGCGGCTGAAAATACAGAGAAAGAAAGGTGAACAACAGAAAGATAGATAGCTCTAAACCCTAGGTCAGAGTAAATGAGACTTTAAAGAAAATCAAATTCAATGAAAAAAAGTCTGAGGCAAAACTAGGGTTTGAGAGCTTTTTATAAAAGTCCTCGAAACCCTAGCCCAAAATTATAGCTTTTTCCTTATGCAATAAAATAAAGCCCATCCCAATTTCAAAGCGATTGAAGTTAGTTAAGTATTTTAATAAAATCCAACAAAAATAGGAAAATGCAGAAAATTCACTAAAACAGCAAAACGAGGGTTTAAACGATGGAATTTAGGGTCTCGACTTCATAAAGTTGTGATGCTTTCGAAAATCGTTGCGCTTCTCGACGCGTTCGATTTGAGTGGTCGCATCCCCTAATTCTAATATCTGGGCCCCAAATAAAGCTTGTTTCCATTTGTCGAAAAGGGCCATATAGTCATGGGCATGTGCAACTACATCAACATTGAAATAGGTTGTCACTTCACTCGGCATCATCTCGCTTCCACATGTTCCATCAACTTTGCAGGTTGCTGATATTTTCACGAAGCCTCAGTCAACAACGCGGTTTCGTTTTCTTTGTGGCAATCTCTCAATGCTTACTACTGTTACATTGTGAGTTTGAGAGAGGGTGTTAAAGATATAAGACCTAAACCCTTTAGCACTTTATTTTATCCAATAAATATTAACATATGCTCTATGTTATTCGTACATTTTCTAAATAATACAGAACCATAATCGTTTCCTTTTTTTTTTGTTCTTTTGTTAATAATTCATATTCAATAAGATTGTTACTTATATCACAAAGGAATGACCGTTGTAGTTTTTCCTTAGATTCTTTTTGTTTTATTGAAAAACATATCAACAACATTTTTTGAAAATCCTCTTGGCAATATTATTTTTTCTATCTTTAGTAGGCCTGTCAGCAGTTTTTGAGAACCTAAAACAGGACCAGAACATAACCGATAAGAACTGGACAAAATCTTAACGGTTCGATTTACGGTTTCATTTTAAAAATCGAGATCGATAAGTAACCGAAATAATAATAATAATGGTTTGGAACATAACCGGTAAACCGATAAAATTAATTCGGAACCGAACCGATAAAACCGATAAAAAACTGAAAATGATAAAACCAACAAACCGATATACATTATATTACCAAAATTAATAGTTAATGAACCTGGATAAAAAAATAATGAAATATTAACTTCTCAAATTTAATTTTCATAGTATTTATTTAATAAAAAAATTTAAAAATTAAATTATAATTTGATTATTATTCGTAAACAAACCGAAAACGGACCGTACCAAAATCGAATTGCACCGGAACA
Source organism: Limnanthes douglasii subsp. nivea (assembly GCA_036936605.1). Taxonomy (NCBI): domain Eukaryota; kingdom Viridiplantae; phylum Streptophyta; class Magnoliopsida; order Brassicales; family Limnanthaceae; genus Limnanthes; species Limnanthes douglasii. The sequence continues at coordinate 159,566,419 of JAUPFV010000005.1, read as the reverse complement.
GCCTAACCACACCAAATTGAAACTTTAATAGTCCGGTGCAGTACCAAAACTAAAACTAAATGTTTAACGGTATGGTTCAATCGGAACCGATAACTTTAAAAAGCGGTCCCGATAAATTTGATGATTCTATCCGATAAATCCAGCTGTCCGACTTGGTTCTGTCAAGATCGGATAGATAACCGCTCCACTCCGTAGTAGCTAAGTTGACTTCCTTTGTCAAGGATTGACATTCATATAGGAATCAAAGTTTATAACGAAATCAATATTCTTTGTTTTTTTCGTCCTATTATTTTCATATCTTCATTATTGTCGCCAACACCGGATGAAATTTGATTTCGTTTTGACTGACCAAAGTTTACTAGTTAGTTTCACAGAAGTTGTTTTTGTGGATTATAGGCTGTGGTCCGGGGTTTTAATCCGTGTTTCGGATATTAAAGTATTATATATGATTTTTGACAGCATCTTTTTGGATACCGCGGTAAGTATACTTCTGTCGGACCCGAAATTGATTACATGCTTCTCTATTTCTTTACTCTATAGCATTTTGCTAGTTCGGCAATTTTAATTTTGACTGATTTGGAAGTTATTTGAAAGGTAAATCGGACAAACTAATTATTGTATTAAAATTAATTTTATATTATGATGTAGTGGGAGGTGATGAGAGGTATTTTATATAGTTATGGGTTGTGAATATTTAAATTTGGTTTATCAAGATAGCTTCATCGACCATGTAAGTTTGAGAAGTCCATTTGGTTATAAATAGGTTTTGAAAATATTTAACGAGATGATGAAAAATACCTCGTTAAATAGGTTTTGAAAGTATAAATTAAAATTAATTTGGTTTATCAAGATAGCTTTACTCTCTTTAAAACATTTCCAAGTAGATTAATTATCTTTCAACAACTCATCCAAAAATTTATTTATTTCATTATTACTTAAACAGCCTCCAAAAATCTTTGACACTATCAGTGAAGACCACAGTGGGAGGCCTATATATGTGCCCACACAAAAAAATCCCAAACCTTTGGTGTCTAAGCTTGACTTCGGAATATACCGAAGAATGGACTTTGAAATGCAAGTGGATCCTGCCTAGATGACCGATAAATTCATGATCAAAGAGGGGTGTGGTCAAATATCACATATAAACGAGAAAAAATAAAAACGGGTTCTTATGCAAGATTAGCGTGACTAGTTGTGAGGGGAGATCGAGAAATTAAGATCCTAAGAAGAAGCAATAATAACCCCTCTGGGTAAAATCTGACCAAATGTCCATAAACGCGAAAGACAAGAGGGCTCTGTTGAAGAAAGTTGTGGAATCATATTCTCAGCACAATCCAGAAAAGTATCAAAAAGCTCAATCACGCAATGACCACCGTTTTTCAAAGATAGAGCATAGGACTAGGAATGAATATAGTCCTTCAGATACTAGCGAATACTCTTTCTGAGTCTAAGAGTCTTCGTCCCCTCCGAATACAGATTATCATCATAAAAAAATCATAGTGATAAACACTATTCAAAGAAACATTCCAATCGATGTCAAACGTCGAGTAAACAACATACTACCTCGGATAGATGAGGACATCAAAGAGGTAAAGGAAAAAAAAATTGAGAGAAAGAAACAAGATTCGGGAAACCACAATATTGATTATCGAGTGCATGATTAGTTTTCTATACAATTCGAACATAGCATTTATGTGATAATTAATGATGATCACAAATATAGCGAGGGGCATAATTAGAGACAGTCTCCTCTCTGTGTGCAGATATTCTCTCAAGACATTTGCCCATACGGTTTGACCTCTTTAAGATGGAGTAATTTGATGGAGAAAAGATCTGGATAACCAAATCGAGCAATTCAAGAAGTTTATGATAAATTACGATGATAATGATAAGTTGTTGCGTCTAGATTTCTCCTAAACTTTCAAAGATAACGCTTGAAATTTTATAATCGGCTTCTACAAAGAATTTTGATATATTTTGGATTGCTTTCCGAAGATAGTTTGTGGGAAGCAATAAAATACGAGAAAATAGAGACACAGTAATTTAGTGTCATCAGTTGATTTGGGAAATTTTACAGGATTACACTAAAAGCTTCATACAAACTAATAATGACTTGGAAAAAAGCAATGTCCTTCAGCGGTTTGTTGCCATAGGTTGAAAAAGAGATTAAGGTGAAAGAGACGAAGAGATTAAAATTACCCCCTCTATAGAGGCAGGTTCCACAAACTACCACAACAGGCTCTCAACAGAAGTATGCCTAAACAACCACCAATTACCGTATAAATGACACTAATTAGAATCTACTTCGACCTAGGATAAACCAACACATACAAGGTCAGCATTATAGATACATAGTGAATAAATGGGTTAAACCTGACCACTTTACAGAACTGAAAGAAAGTGTTCCCACTATATTTGACAAGGTAAAGAATTTTGTTCAGTTTATAAAGCCATTCCCAATACAAAATATAAGGGATTTTGCAAATATCATAACGACGTGGGCCATGATACGCATGAATCTATTGCTCTAAAACAATAAATTTAGACTCTAATTGAGAATGGAAAGTGCACTAGTTTTATTAAAGCGTAATGAGGGGGTCGGTTACAAGCTTTAGTTATTGGTCAAGCTATGGTCAGAAGCAAGAGAATAGAATCTGCCCCCAAACAAGAACATACTATGGTCACAGATGAACCTTATCACGAGTTGGATGTGCATATAGAATATCTTGACATCGATTTTGACCGAGGCAGTATCATGGTGATCAAGTAGCCTGAAAAAATTGAAAGGTTAAAGATTTGTATGATTTTTTCGAGTCGTTAACTATTTTTGACGAGGATACAGTCTCAGGGCCTTCGGGTTGCTCACAAAAAATCATATTATGAGTTTGAGAACCCAGTTAGAAGGAAAATATCTGCCATCTTTTCCAAGATCTTACACTATTTATTGTATCCGACGGTGATGATTTGAGAGATTTGTTGGGCCATATGAGGTTGATGTGGTTATCAAAACGACAGTCAAGGGGAATTTGAAGGTGATGCTTTACTCGAAAAAACAATCATTCAAAAATATAAATAATGTAATCTTTATACTCGTGGATGGCCAGACTTTGTAAAATGATATCTTTGGTAGATCTTGGTAATAAAAAATGCACGATGTTGCCTCAACGATCCATCGGTTTTTGAAATATGATGTTGGGGGTTAGGTTGGGGTTGTCCACAGCAGACAAGGTATGCCTAGAGAGTGTTATGTAACCGTGCTAGCTCCTAAGACACTCTATAATGCGAAAACAAAAAAAATAATAGCCATTATCTGAAGTTAACTTTGGAATCAAACACCATAGATGATCTGAGGGAGACTCCCGATGAAGATATTGAGGTATATACGTTTCCTAATGGAAACAGAGTAAGAACTAGAGCCCTGTTGTCACCAGTTGTAAGGGAACATTTATTATCTTTTTTTTATAAGAGAGTTTACACTTGTTTTCTTGGTGTACCGAGGATATTACAAGGGGTCGATGTAACTATTATTTTCCATAAGTTAGCAATATGACGCAATGTAAACCTCGTTATACAAAAATGAAAAGATTTTTCTATTGCAAAACCTAAAACCATTGTTGCAAAGGTGGGTTGATTAACAAAAATAGAACATATCCAAGAATCTTAATACCCTTACGGATAGCAAACCCGGTACTCAATAAAAAGAAAAATAGGAAGTTGCGTATATGTGTTGACTTCACGTATCTAAACAGAACTTGTCCAGAATATCAGTTCTCTTTTCCTAGAATTGACCAATTGACCGACTCAACTTCAGGTAATAAACTGTTGTCATTCATGGATGCTTTTGTAGCGTATAACTAGTTAGAGATGACTCTGAAGGACTAAGATAACACCAAATTTATAACGGGTAAGGTTCTCCACTGCTACTGAGTAATGCCCTTTGGTTTCAAGATTGATGGGGCTACTTATCAACGTTTGGTGAATAAGGCCTTCGCTAGTCAAATAGGAAGAAACATTGAGGTTTATATTAATGATATGTTGGTAAAAAATATAAAAGATGATGATAATTTCTTCAATATGAAGGAAACATTTTATAATCAAAAGGAAATCAACTTAAAATTGAACCTAACAAAGTGTACATTTGAGATCCCGTCCGGAAACTTCTTGGGGTATATTATCAGTGAAAAAGGTATTCATGTTGATCAAATAAAGTTGAATGTTTTAATTTTCATTGATTCCCTGAGGTTGATAAAAAATACACATTTTAACTAGAAGGTCATAAGCTTTGGACAGATTTATATCAATATTTTCGGATAAGTGTGCACTGCTTTTCCAAGTATTGAGAATCACAAAAAAAATTGATTGGACTTTGGAGTGTGAAGAAACCTTTGCAAAAATTAAAGAACGCGTATCTTCTTCGGAGAAATTAACCAAACCAACTACGGGAGAGAGATTGTATATGTACTTAGTAGTGTCAGATAATAAAGTAAGTGCAATTTTGGTTATAGAAATTGAAGGGTATTCGCGTCCCATTTATCATATAAGTAAAAACTTACTAGATACTGAAAAATGATCCTTAAATGCAGAAACGTTAGCTTTGACTATAGTAGTTGCGCCTTAGAAAATAAGGATATATTTCTAAGCCGATTTAATTATTATTCGAACTTCTTTTTCATTTAAAAATGTATTGCAAAAACCCGACATGTCGGGTCGGATGACCAAGTTCTCAGTAGATCGAGGAGATTATGATATTGAATTTACCAATTCGATCAGTAATTAAGATATAAGCTTTGGTGGATTTTATGGTTGAACTCAGTTCCATGCAACCAGAGCTTGGGCTCGATATAGATAAATCTCTGAGTAAATGGAAATTTCGAACATATAAGGCTCAAGTATTTCAGGTTGTAGAGCAGGAATTCACTTGTTATCTCCCTTCCGAGATTTAATTTATCAAGCAATACGCTTTGGTTTTAATGCATCAAATAATGAAGCAGAGTATAAAGCAGCATTGACAGAGCTAAGGCTTGCACAAACTTGTTATGCTAAAAATTTCCTAATAAGTGATTCACAACTTCTTATTAATCATGCCCTAGGGCAGTCCAAATCAAGAATATATCATTTGATAAAATACTTAAAGGCATTAAGAGAGAAAACAACTTTTTCAAGGACGTTTAGTACAAACACGTTCCTCGAGCCGAATATTTTATGGGTGATTCCTTATACACCATTAATATACCAAAGGATATCAATGGATTATAATAGCAAAGTATCTCTCGATAATGACAGGCTCTGAGAATAAATAAAAAACTAAAGAAGCATTCCAAATCTCAACCACCGTAGATAAGAATTGAAGGTATGAGATTATAGAATTTATCAACGAAAGGACTCTTCCAAATGATAGCATTGACAAAAGTTCTAAAGTTCAAAGCACATGGTTTCATAGTCTTTGGGGATATCCTTTATAACAATTCTATGATTCGACCACTACTATGATGCCTCGAAACTAATGAATCCCAAATGATGGTATCTGAATTGTACGATGGGGAAGAATCTTCTCATTGTGGTTATAAAAATTTAGCCATAAGAGTTTTGTTACCTGGGTACTATTGGCCGTCTATTATGGAAGAAGTTGAACACTTAATCCGACAATGTGATCCATGTCAATGATTTTTGAACGCACTAGACATGCCTACTGTATCACTAGGGTCAATGAGGCATTGATATGATTGGACCTTTACCCGTGATATTTGGAGGTCGGTGAACCATTATCGTAACTGTTGATTATTTTTCTAAATTGGTGGAAGCATAAACTCTATCTGGAACTATATACAAAATATTTATTAAGTGTATGCATTCGAATATATTTTTTTAGACTTGGAGTCCCAAAAATCACCATGACGGATAATGACCCTTAGTTTGAAAACAGTAACATGACAACATTTTGTACTTCGCGGGGAATTTAACATTGTTTATCATTACCTTTTCACCTTAAGATAATGGTCAAGTAGAAGTAATCAATAGAACTATCATTGATGGCTTAATAATTTTTTTAAATGGGGTAGATCAAGAAGGTAACCATATTCGGTAGCTAGGATCAAATTGGGAAGGGTCATATTCGGTTATTAAAAAAATTAATCCAAGAACTTATTTTTTGGCAAATAAAAAAGGAAACCTTATTCGCCATCCTTGGAATATTGAGAATTTAGAACTCTTCCTAGAATAATTACAAGGAAAAACTCTTGTTCTTTCTTTTATTTTTCTTATATAAATATGAGAGGACATATTATTTCCTACCCTAGTGGCTAGGGGAGGTTTTAAGGAGGTGTCTGAACCACTTGATATTTATGACTCATTTTTACTTCTATGATTCTTGTGTTATGTTTTTTTTGTGATTAATATATTTTTATATCACAAGTAAAATGTTCCAAACATAGTTGGTCAAGTGTAAAGGTTTCAACACGACTTGGTAACAATTAAAAGGTTCCAACACTAGTTCATCACAATTAAAAGGTTCCAACAATTATTGGTTAAGTGTAAAGGTTCCAACAATAGTTGGTCATAATTAAAAGGTCCCAATAATAGTTTTTCAATTGTAAAGATTCCAATACTAGTTGGTTGACGTTAAAAGATTCCAACAATAATTAGTCAAGTTTAATGAATAATTAATTTATTTAAAGATGATGAATAAAAAAAAGCAATCCATTCATAGATTCTGATTACAGTTTCAAAATGTATTGGCATATCAAGGACTAATATAAGAAAAATCAAAATATTGCTACAAAATTCCTTCCTTATACCAAAAACTTACAAAAGGAACGTTAATACAAAAAACTGGTGAAATAAAAATAAACTCAATTGCCTTTGGGCTCTTTCTCTTAAGTAGCTTCCTCCTTGGATCTTCCATATTTGAAGCCTCCACCTTCACTCTTAAAGGAACTTTCATTATTAGTATCTAGATGATTGTCTAGTTTATCTGCAAAGGCCATACCATTAGGCCATAAATCTGGGAATGTGTTATAAACGTCCAAGACCATGTCGGCTTTAATTAAAGCATCTTGCTTTGATAAGAGCTCTAAATATTTATTAGTATACGTGTCTACCGCATCTTCTTGATCCTTTAAAACATGAAGTTTAAATGTATACATCTCATCCTCGACTTTATTGGTAGCTGATATCTGTTCATCTAAAGGTTTCTGTAATAGTTTGCTCACATCCTTATGGTATTTCTTGATCTTTGTGATTTCGAAATTTCTCGTGCTTGAATGCCTTAAGACTAGTGATCTTGTCTTCATATGTTTTCGTCAACCTGCACAACTTGGCGTGTCAAACCATCGACATGCTCTTTTTTCTCTTCAAAAGCCTTCTTGTGACGCTTACAATATTACTCAAGAGGAAAATATTTTCTCCGTGTGCTATTTACTCCCTTTCCAACTCAATAATAATCCTAACAAATACCAATATTTTATGAGCAACAATGACCTCTTTTATTACCTAAAAAGACACATTGTAGGCAAAACTATTTAGATTGGGGGACTGTTTTTTGAAGCTCCCAAAACCAAGCCTCTTTGTATTACATATCAGGCTTTGACTAGCAACAACTTATTCTTGTGTCGATGGAATGAAGGAGTTATGCACATCAGTTACTAAGAGAAGTGCATCTTGAGTTATGATAGGAAGAATCTTCGAGTTAGTCTGCGTCATCTTGTGCTTCTTCTTCCTATTCTTCTCATTGTTATGTTTGTCCCCTTTGTGTATTTTTTAGGTGCTTGGGTTTTTTTTCCTCTTTAGGGTAGGGAGATCTTCAGGTATGGTATCAGCCTCAATACCCACTTCAACAATAACTTGCAATGGATTATTGGGCGGATTCTCTTCCCCAAAAACCTCAGTATCTTTCTTTGAACCCAGACTACTAGCATCACCTTTATCTATTTTGTGACTGAGAGCCTCCTTCTTTGTCGGAATGTAGACTTTTCTATTGGAAGTTTCTATTCGGTCAAGAATAATCGATGGATGAAGTAGGGTATAAAAATCCTCCCATGATAAGTGGAGCTCTACTTTGGTCTGCCAAAGATGACTCCAAACTAGGTTGTTTGAAGTAAAAAAGTTATGGAAGTCATTAGGCTTCACTAACCTTTCAAAGTTTACTTTGGCAGCCTCCAAGTGGTGTTGTTGAGACTTCGAAATTAACTCGAAGAGAATAAACATGAGTTAAAAATATGGAAATATAAGAGAAGTTAAAGTTTAAAGAAAGCTCAAGAAATTACCTGGATTTTGCCACACCCTTTCAATGCGACTTAGATTACTCTTCAGGGAGTCACTAATGAAGAAGAATTGTATCTTACACATTTTATTCGTCTCCAATAATTCATTAACCACCTTATAATCATCCTTAAAAGTAAGGAAGTAAAAGGGAATCTGAGGATTCCCTTACAGTTCGGTTATAACAACAAATTGATTCATCGGTATTCTAATCTTTGAGATTCTCGATGCCATGATACATAACATCAAGGTGAGCCATGAATGTTTCCTATCCTGGTTCAGACATAAGCTAATTGAAACAAAGTACCTGACTATTTATGGGTCTAACGGAAACCAAAACTTCTAGTTCAGTACGTCAGGATAAACGACAAATTCTTGAGATGTGCAATTTATTGATGTCTCTCCGCCTTTTGGTAGGCTTATGAATACTTCCTTCAAGATCCCTCATTTGGCCCTAAGTGCGTCTAACCTATTATCCAAGTAATAATTGTAAGAAATCTTAAAGAGAACAATCATTTATTTATTGATAACCTTTTAGAAATTAAACCCCAAACAAATGGTCAACAAAAGAGGTAATTACACTTCCTCTACTACTTTGTCCATGCTTTTCTTACTTTTAGCTTTTTGGGATTTCCCCATGTTTCTTTTGGAAGCTCAGTATCAACCCTGATTTGCATGCATACTCCAACTGTTAATCCTATGTCATCCCGTTCTTTAACTTTATCCTCATCAACCAACTCCATCAAATTAGATCCAAATGACAATATTTTAATTTGAGTATTCTTCGGATCATGCTTGGCCTATTGTTTCTTCTTGATCATAGAGTCTAAAAACCGTTGATCTTTTGCTACCATAAATGTGGTAGGTTTCTTTTTTGTTATCTGAAAGACATAACCAATTAGACAAAATAGTAGCAGTAATGAACATATAAGTTCAAAAGGCGTCGTCGAAAACATATATTGTGATGGCTGATTAAACGGTGAGAATTACGGTGGTTAAATGACAGAGCTTCTCTCTTTAGAAATTATCTTAAGAATGAAATACTGTAAAACGAAATGAATAAATTATTTATAGGGAAAAATAAAGAAGCCCGATGATTCTTTCTCACAAGAGAAATAAATATATGCCTCGGCAAATTGAAGAGTCTCTAATGGTTATTTTTTTTCTAGAGAAGTGAACTTTTCTCCAAACGTTATAGTATTTTTCCATTTAGAGAGAATATCATGGATCTAACCATTCCATGACATGTGTACATGAGTACATCTGAATAACAATCTCTCAAGCATACCTATGAATACATTTGAACGACTTCATAAGTCAGTTCAAGATTTCTTCTTCAACTCCTTCTTCAAGGAAGAGACATGTTCACACTCGAGCTATTCAGCTAGAGGGAGGCATGTCTTCTTATCAATCCCAAATTATTTTTCCCTTCATTGTTTTTGATGAAGATGAACTAAGAGATATAACTGGGCCACATGAGGATGTTGTGGTGATATGAGCTTCAATTGGGGGCAACGACATCAAGCGAATTTTGATTGACACTAGTAGCTCAACCAATATTCTCTTTTTAAGTTCTTATAAACAAATGAAGAATCCTGCAATGATTCAGTGTTCGAGCAGATCTATTGTGGGCTTCACAAGAAACTCCGCGGATGTAATCGGAGAATTTGAGGAGGAGGTATTGTTGGGCAAGGCCCTTTCAAGAAGATGGTCAGAGTGCTAATCGATGTGGTAGATTTCCCCACATATTACAATACAATTTTTGGGAGGTATGCATGTTATGGCTCTCTAGGATGCATGTTATGGCTTCAACAGTCCATCAATGTTTAAAGTATGCAGTTCAAGGACAAGTGGGAGTTTTCCGGAGCAGCCAAAAGATAGCAAGAGAATGTTATGCAACTACACTTGCCCCTAAAACTCTGGGGGCAGTCCGGATTAATGAAGATTAACAGGTGTTTGGGGCCCTCTGAGGGCGAGGGTGAAATTGATGACCCCAGAGAGACCCCTGGTGTTTTGATACCAATTGAAGAAGTTGAAACCCACTCTCTCGATGAAGGAATGAGTGTTAAATTTGGCTCCAAGATGGCACCAGAATTGAAGAAAAATTATTGTCTTTTTTGACAGACCAACATGTTTTTTCTTGGTGCAACGCTGGTGTGACCGGAGTACCTGCAAGTGTTATATCACACAAGCTGTCTATCCGGAGATATTGAACCGGTTGCGCAAAAACATGAGAGATTTTTCTAAGGAGAAAGTTGATGTAATAGTTCAAGAAGTTGATCGGCTTACCAAGCTGGGGAACATAAAGGAGTCTCAATATCCTTTGTGGACAACCCACCCAGTGTTAGTAAAGAAAAAGAATGGGAAATAGCGTATGTGTATTGACTTTACTGACCTCAACAGAGCTTGCCCAAAAGATCTCTATGCAGTCCCCCGGATAGATCAGTTGGTAGACTTCATATCTCGAAACAAGTTATTATCATTCATGGATGCCTTCTCCGGTTATAACCAGATACAAGTGGATCCGAAGGACCAAGAACACACTACCTTTGTTACAGTTATAGGCCTCCATTGTTATAAGGTGATGCCTTTTGGGTTGAAAAATGATGGGGTTACTTATTAGAGGTTGGTGAACAAAGCATTTGCTGATCAGATTGGGAGAAATATGGAAGTGTATATCGATGATATGATGGTGAAAAGCTTAGAAGAAGAGTTACACCTAATTGATCTTCAAGAACCTTTTGCCAACTTGACAAAGGTTAATTTAAAGTTGAATCGAGAAAAATATGTGTTTGGGGTCTAGTCCGGAATTTTTTTGGGATATGTAATAAGTGAAAAAGGGATACAACCTGATCCGGACCAGCTCGATGCCCTATTAAAAATGGACCCCCTCGAATATTAAAGAATTACAAAGGTTGACATGAAGATTGGCTGCATTAAATCTTTTTATTTCAAGGTCTTCGGACAGATGTTCCCCGTTTTTTCAAACCTTGAAGGGTTCTAAAGACTTTAACTGATCTCCACAATGCAAACAAGCGTTTGATGAAATAAAGAAGCATTTGTCTTCTCCCAAAACCATTTTTAAGCCTGTTGACGGAGAAACACTGTATATATACTTAGATGTGTCAGAATTTGCTGTAAGTGTAGTACTGGTAAGAGACGTAGACAATTATCCTCGTCCGGTATACTACATCAACAAAAGTCTGATGATGCTGAAAAAGAGGTATCTAAAGTTTGAAAAGCTGGCACTAGCCCTGGTGATTGCTGCTAGAAAAATGAGATCATATTTTCAGTCTCATTCCATCATCGTCCGGACATCTTTTCCTTTGAAGAATGTTCTTCAAAAGGCAGACATATAAAGTAGGATGGCCAAATGGTCAGTAGAATTGGGTGATTATGATATTAATTTTACCCCACGAACTGCAATCAAAGCTCAGTCTGTTGCTGATTTCTTGGTAGAATTTCATTCGAACAGGAATACTAAGCAAGCTACAAAAGAGAAAACTAAAAAAGAGTGGGTTGTCCGGACAGATGGTGGATCAAGCAAAATGGGTTGTGGGGCTGGGATTTGTTTAACCTCTTCGTATGGTGATAAGTTATACCAGGCTATATGTTTTGCTTTTAGGGGTTCAAATAATGAGTCTGAATATGAGGCAACTATAGCTAGTCGAAGGTTAGTTTTTCAATATGGGGCTAAAAGAGTTAGATTAATGAGTGATTCTCAGCTTCTTATCCACCATGCTCAAGGTCAGTCCGAAGCAAAGAAGGATCATTTGATCAAATACTTGTTCATTCTTAAAGAAGTAGCAGCCAACTTCAAAAATGTCAGCTATGAGCATATTCCTAGATCGGAAAACACACTAGAAGACTCCTTAGAAACCATAGCATACTCTGAGTCCTAACCATGGATTCATGTACAAGAACACCCATCCATACAACCAAATCAGGTCAAGGAAGAGGAGGAGAGCTGAAGTGTACAAGTGGTTCAATCCAAAGATTGGAGATTTTCCCTTATTCAATACATCCCTAATGGAATTGTTCCTCCGGAGAAGGCTATGGCCAGGAAAATGAAACACAGGGCTCGGTGGTTTCTTAATCATAAGAGAGGTTCTTTATAAGAAGTCGTTTAGCAGACCTCTATTACCTTGTTTGGGGGCTGAAGAGTCCCAAATTGTTTTATCCAAACTGCATAATGGAGAGGGATCAGCACACTGTGGCTATAGAGCTCTAACCCGGAGGGTTTTGTTGGTCGGATACTATTGGCCTTCCATTATGGCGGATGCTAAGGAATTGGTGAAGAAATATGACCTATGCCAAAGATATGGTAACGAAATTCATATCCCAGTTATTCCTATGGAGTCAATTTCTGAGCCAATCCCTTTTGCTAGTTGGGGACTGGATTTAGTTGGGCCTCTACCAATGGCGTCCGGAGGGTGCAGGACTATTATTATAGCAACTGATTATTTCTCAAAGTGGATATAAGCATGCCCCTTGGCAGGAACTACTTCAGAAGTTGTTATAAAATTTATTTTGTCTAACATTTGTTGCAGATTTGAGGTTCCACAAAAGATAACCACAGATAATGGGCAACAATTTGATAACAAGGATATGGAGAATTTGTGTGCCTCCAGGGGAATTCGGCATTGCTTATCTTCTCTTTTCCATCAACAAGAAAATGGTCAGGTTGAAGTGGCAAACAGGACCATTCTGTCCGGTCTGAAAAATAATTTAGAAGGGGCTGCAGGGAAGTGGCCATGCTATTTGCAAGAACTATTGTGGGCGTACCGACCTACTCCTGAAGCTGCTACACAAGAATCTCCTTTTGCCTTGGTGTATGGGATGGATGAAATTACTCCTATAGAGGCAACTCTACCATCATACAGAGTCCACCATTATTCAGAACAGGACAATGAATTGGCAATTAGAAGTCAGTTGGACTTAATAGAAGAAAAAAGAGTTAAGGCTCATCTTAGAACCACCCATTACCAAGGCTTGATGAGAAGAATATTCGCTTCCAAAATCAAGAGAATGGATTTTCAATCAGGGGATAAAGTATTAAGAAATGTTTTATTGCATACTAAGGAAAATCAGTTCGGCAAACTAGCTCCAAACTGGGAAGGCCCTTATGAGGTCTCCGAAAAACTTAAGCCTAGGACATATAGGCTTCAAGACAAATATAGAAGAATCCTAAAGCACCCATGGAATATTGAACACCTCCGGTTATATCTAGAATAAAAGTTGTGTAAATATTGACTTGTTTAAAGTCCATGTAAATATTATGGGGCATACTCTTTCCTACCCTGGTGGCGCAGGGAGGTTTTAATGAGATGTCTGGTTTTTTCAATAAAATGTGATATCTTCTTAAAATATTCGGTGTGATTTTATTACAATTTCTTCAAGTATTCAATTTAATACTAAGGATCTCTAACAGATCGGATTAATCTGGTTGAATGATGACCATTAAATACATGTCATCAGAGATTTTAAACACTCTCATCTTAAATATTTCTAAAGTAAAGAAGGTCTCTTTAAACATTAGCCATTAAAATTGAAAGCAAGTATGAAACAAAGCAAAAATTGGGTAAGATAAGCCTGTCCGAGTAAGAACCGTACAATAATATTAAAACACAGAATATGCCTTGGCCATCCAAGGACTTTAAGTTTTAGGCTTAACCGGACTCAAACCGGATACAATTACCAAATTTCATTGGCCATCCAAGGACTTTAATAGTTCACAAAATAAAGAAAACAAAAAATATAGTTAAAAACCTCAGGGCTTATTCCCTTCGGATGTTCCTGTGTCTTCTCCTTTTTAGGGCCTTTGAGTTCCGCGCTTGAACTCTCCCCGGTTCCTTCTTCCTCATCGGTGGTAGAATCGATTCCACTAGAGTAGTTCTTTTTATCACCATCTGCCATTGTATGGAACGGGATGTCATCATACTCCATATATTCCCACAAGGGACCAAACGTCCTTCTCGGAAATTTCTCATAAAAGAGCAGTATTATGTCAGACTTCACTTCAGCATACCTTTTCTCCAATGAATCTATCACACCGTTGGTGTACTTGTCAATGCTGGCTTGAATTCTCTGTTCTTACTCCTTCTCCAAGTCTTCTTACTCCTTGGTTGCCTTGGACACAACCTCTTTAAGGGAAGTCTTTTCACCGGACAAAGTCTGAATAACACCATCTTTGGTCTTCACATCTTTCTTTAAAATGGAGAGATGTTTCTCCAAATTGGAGCACTTAGATTGGAGCTCTGCGTTAGCTTTCTCAAAAGTATCCAGCTTGGTTGACAGATCTTCCTTGTCTTTCTTCAACTCTTCAAGCTCCTTCTTCTGTGCCTCAATGCTATGGTTAGCGTTAAGGAGGTTAGTTAACAGAGTCTCATTGTCTGTGTTGAGGGTGTTGATGAGGGTGGACTGATTTTTCACTTATCTTTCTAAGTTAATTACTGGTTGAATATGGCCCAGAAGAGAATGAGCCACCACATCGTTCTCCCCGAAGACAGTATAGGACTTGCCATTATAAGTCACCATATTAGAAGATCATGAAGGACGGTAGGGGCCATCGAATTTATCTTTCTTAGAATCATTGAAGTAAAGATCAATGTCTTGGAAAGAATTGATGTTTACTCCATCAATATCTCCTCCGCTACCTTCTTCGGATTGCGTTCCGGTGGGAATCTTCTCTGCTAAAGTGGGATCAATTGGGCTGCTGGAGGTAGAGGCTCAGAAGGGTGAATGATTATATCTTCCCCTAAGGTGACTTTCTTCTCCTTGGCGACCCTTTCATCGCTACTGGCTCCCCGTTTACGGTCCATCGTCGAAGGCTTTTATGAGTTTTGTCTTTCCCCTGCCTCCTTGACAATTTAATCTTCAACCACTTGGAGCAAGGACGCATCAATTCCTCCTTATTTTTCCCCTCCTTGTTTCTCCGGACCGATCTCTTCTGCATCAACCCGAACTGCCTTTGCTGGAGCCTTCTTTTTCTTTCCCGTTCCCTTCATCTTGCTATGAGTTTTGGCTCTAGAGGGTAAGGCAATTTTTTCATATTTTTCCTCTGTTCATTTGAGGATGACAGATGGGGAAGGTGGTGTAGTCAATTATTCTTATAAGAGATCTCTCCGGCCTGTGGTATTCCACAGATGAGATCTCACCAAATTGCCTGAGGTAAAACAGTTGTGGAAAGCGTTCCCCCAACGTTCTGCAGCCCATGCATTCAACTTGGCACATGTAGTCTGCCCCTCCTTCAGATAATCGGTGTACTCCTTCGGTAATACTAAAAAAGAAGTCATAAATGATTCAGAAGTGAAGTAATTGTAAAGTGAAAAGAAGAAAATGAAAAACGAGATTGAAGAACTTACTTGTACTCTTCCACCTACTAGTGAGCTTTAGGGTTAGTTTGGGCTTTGATCTTTCTCCCATTCTCCCATGACCCACAAATGAATAAGAATTGAGTTTTCCAATTCTTCTCTGACTCCAACAAATCATTTACCACTTTGAAATTGTCTCCCATGTTGTGATTATCTTTGCACGGGCTTGCCACAACGGAAAATTGCTCCATAGGGAGAGGAATGGCGGACAACCTCGATGCCATTATGCAGGCAAGAATGAAGTACCAAGCGTTTGGACTTAACTGGCTTGGACAAAGTTTAATCAGGTGAAAATACCTGACGATCTCTGGGTCTAAAGGGAATCTAAGCCCCCAGTTGAACAACTCGGTGTAGATGACAACTTCGTTGAGTTTGCAATCCATCAGAGTCTCTGGTGTGACTGGTATCCTCACCTTCACTGATTCTGGGATCCCCCACTTAGTTCGGATCCGGCCCAGCTCGGCAGTATGAGTATAAACGTAATTGATGTTCTGCATGGCCAACAAATACTTCACGTTGACCTTCTGGAAGCAAGGTCCTACCTTGCCCTCCAGGAACCACGGAAGATCTGGATGAGCCAATCCAACCTTCACTTTGCCTTTCCCTTTCTTGTTAGAGGTAGCATCCTCATTTTTCCCTGAGGCTTCTGTTTCAAATGGGGCCTCTTTAATATTATCCTATATCACTTCTTCCATCGCTATGGAAGGTTTAGCAGTTGTTGTAGATGGAAGAATGTTAGCCTCTGGCTCCATAGTCGGCCCGAATGGTTGAGCACCAGTTTGTTCCAGAAGCCTGGTGTCCGGTTGGGGATCGGTTCCAGAGGACTTCGTTTGAGAAGTTACTTTGGTTGCCTCCAATCCGGAGGGATTATTTCTTGGGGCTCTTATAGATATCTCCGATCCGGAGGCTTTATCTTTGGATGTTGATTTAGAGGCCTCCGGTTTGGAGGGCTTTGATTGTGAGACAGTGGCTTGAGTTTTCACCAAGCGAGTTGTCCGGCGCAGATTTGATTTCTCTGGGGATTTTTTAATATCAGATCCCATGGCTATGAAATGGGAGGATTTTCTAACGCTCGATACGGCTTTTTCTTGGGTAGTAGAAGGTTGGGACTCCTGAACAGAGGAGCCTGATGGGATTAGAGAAAGACAAGGTTTAAACAACCGTTTGGGTGTTGGATTTCTAGTAGAAGATGATCCTTGATCAGCTTCTTGGGATGGTTTCTCATATTTTTCGCCTGAGGAGACTGGGAGCCCAGCAGCAATGCTCCTCTCTCGTTCAACTTTCTTTGCCTTCTCTAATTCGGACAGACTCAACCAGCCGCCTTTTACTAGAGTGTTTCTAGTCGTGAACATAAAACTAACCAAAAACAATTTTGAAAGAATGGGTGAAAGCTCTGTAAAATATTTGTAGAGTGATGAAGATAATGAAACAGTGAAAGAAAATGGTTTATATATTAGTGGAAGAAAAGCAACTCATACCTAGGAGAAGACGAAGAGATTCGAGCAATGATTGAAGACGACGTTGACGTGTGAAATATTAAATGTAGAGGTTACTTTTTAGGTTTAGTAGGTGCGCCGATCTAGGTAAAAAACGGCTGGTAGGTCGAATCAGAATGCGACATGTGTCCCATGATCTAAAAGAAAAACTCTTAAAATTCTGAGAAGAAATCAGTTCGGACAGACCTCGAACCAAACACACGAACAGGTCAGAAAGTATTGTTACTGACCGAGTGAATTTTTTAGTCCTGCCAAAGCCTAAAAAAGGGCTACTGATGAGTCCGGATAACTTCACCACTACTTACTGAGATTTCCGGACAAGGACAATTCGGAAAAATGCCCACTGAACTTTCCGGACATGACAAAAGTATAAAATACTTAAACACCTTTTGACTAAGCTAGATGCTAATCAGCTTATTAAGTAAATGGGTCTTTAAACTTGACCTGGTTTTATGATTTGACCCGAAAGTCCATGGGTCCATAATTAAGGGTATAAAAACCCCAACTACTTTCATTAATGAGGGTAATGAATATTTAATACAACCAGACAGCTTAAATCTCTCACTACAATACACCCAAACATTTAATACTGTTAAAACTCTCCAAAACACTTGACAAAATTACCCTCAGCTTAAAATAAACCACACAAGTTGCTTCTTCTTTCATTTCTGCCGCGTCATCGCAATGACACATTGATTATCAACTAGTATTTTACTTCTTTTTTTACTCCAAGTTTATATAAATAAAAAATTTACTAAGCCAAAGACATTGATAAATTGCAGCTGTTAGAGCTATAAGTTCCACATACAGTTTCCTGCTTCCTTGAGCTCCAAGAGAACATACCTGATCCAAGGCAAAAATATAAACCAAATGTACTATTGATTTCATCAATCGAGCCACCCTAATCACTATCAGAGCGACCAAGTAGATTATTCTCTTTATGTTTTAAAAACTTCACTTCATAATTACCATATAAATCCCCACTCACCAATTGGTTTTTGAATTATTTATTCTCTTTGATACCAGTTATTGTCTTGATGCTTTACAAGTAAGGCACTTTTAGTCACCCCTTCTTGCCTCCTAAACCTTCTTTGTTTTTATGCTTGTAAAGCATTCAAAAGCTTTATAAGAGAAATATATGATAGATCTTTGGTGCTCACCAGATTAGTAACGGTGCACTCAAATATGTTTTGGAAGAGTGATCGATGGTTTACAACAATGCTACATTCTTGTAACTCATAACCATGCCATCTCACTTTGTTGGTAATGTTGAGAAGTCTGTCAGAATATTGTTTCACTGACTCATTCATCTTCTGCAACTCGAAATATCTAAACAAATTTAGGACTTTCATTTCAAGAATCCTCTTGTCTACTATATATTAAACGTTGAGATAATCTTAGATATCCGAGGATATCATTCGTGTAAAGAACATTTGAGATATATCAACAAATAGGCAAGTTGTCGTCTTTGATTTTCTTGTTTTTTTTCGTGCTTTAATTTGTGTCATAGTAGTTTGTTGAAATGGAGAAACATCATAATCTTCTTCAAATGTTTTGCAAAAATCTGAAACCTCTAGATAAGTCTTTGCATATTTGAAAATTGTCTAAATCGAAAACCGATGAACTATCGACCGAAAATCTTGATTCTTTATCATCCATGCTAAATTTTTTAAAAGAATGTTATGATACCACTTTGATGACGCAAGAGATAAAACATTTAATAAAGACATGGTAAAGATAAAACAATAAATAAAAGATCAATTGTTCCAACACGATTAATTTGTATGGCCTGATATAAATACAGAAGATCTAAAGCTTCTAACACGTTAAAACTCTTTTATATACGAGACAAGGTTTTTTTGTGCACCCTTAAGTTAATCACTACCTCGGTTTTAAACTCTATATACCCTTGATTTGATGTGTGCGAAATAATTTCTACAGCAACTTGAGAGTTGTCCAAGTTACCATGATAAACTGTTCCAATCCTCCTTTTCCCAAAAACCTCTCCAGATTTTGTCAATTTTAGTATCTGGTTATAGGAGACTAAAAATATTGAAAAATTAAGACAAATTTAAGGCTTAAGTGAATATAAACATATAACCTTTAGCTAGTATAATTCATATTTATAAATGAACATACCTAAAATTTTCAGTTTTTTATTCTTGGAGAACGTTATAGCTGCGAATGCAGCTGCAAGAAAGAGTAGCCAAGCAGCGGATGCCGCACATAGAACAAGACTACATAATAACTTTAATTGAAATAAGAAAAAATTGAGATTAGGCGTTACAATCCCGACTTAAGATGCTTAGAATACGCTTTTAACAAACTAATTTGAAGAATGTGATGATTCTGAAACATATATTATGTAATATAGAAATTATAAATAATATATGTATGTAAAAATTGGAGTTTGAACTGAAAAGAGACATCCATAGTGATCTTTTAAGTTATTTGAAACTATTGACAAACAGTGTATTTGGTTTTAAAATCCATTTAAGAATTAGCTTCCTATTTTGCTTTTGAGTTAGTATTTAATTTTGGAAATATTACGTTCCAATTCGAATTAGGAGGGAATGGTGTTGTATATATAATCAGTTGAGTTAAGTTCGAATTGAACAACTCTAAGCATTCAGATATCTCCTCTCTGTGCAGTGAGATTAAGAGGAAATTTGGCTTTCCCTTTTCAGGAGTTTCTTTATTCGAAAAGGAACAGATGTTTTTTTCATCGCATTGATCAGGTCCGCTCTGGTGCTGAAAGTAAACAGGATATCCATCATATCTTCGAAGTCGAAGTTAAAACTGTGCAAAGTGATGTTACGAATCATGAGAATCTGTTGGTTTCAAGAAACTTTCGTTCATGGGTAGAGTTGTTAATGAGCGAAATGACTGGTGCTACTAGCATGGATATTGCTAAAGCTCGTGCTTCTACAGTTCTATAGTGTCTACAAAAGTCCATCATTGAATACTTGTCTCCAAAGCAAGGTTTAAGTATGAAACAAAAAATTACAGATGAAAGTTCAAGCATAAGCAACAACTTAAAGCATTAACAAAGGAGAACTCGGTCCTCAAACGAACGGTTGTTATCCAACACGAACGTGAGAAAGACAAGGAAAATATGAAACTATAATACAACACGTAATTCTTAAATACCAACAATAGATAAGAACCTTTGTGCTAAATAATTATGCTCTCACGATGCAACTGAGACAAGTCCAACAAAGCAGCAATCTCATGCTTGAACGCTTTAATCCAGATGTCTTTTAACAAACAGCGTCTCTAATGTCTTTAAATTTTGTTGAGTGCATGAACTCAAAATTAGTGTAGGGTAATTGAAATCTTAGCCTGTTTGGTTTGGTTGTATCGCAAATACGAAAGACCCAACAACTACAGAATTTCATTTTTAAAATTTCACGATATTATTTCTTCCCCGCTAAAATTGCATGAAATATAATATATATTAATGCTTAGCTCATGTTATTAAATCACTAAGAGATAAAAATGCTCATGTTATTAAATCACTAAGAAATTTATCACAAAATGGCTCAAGCACTAAACACAAATGAAACAATGAACAATGAAGATAGAACACAGGATATAATGTAGTTCGACAATTGTCTACGTCCACGGGCGCCGCTAGAGAAAAGTGTTTCACTATTATAGGAAAAGATTACAGATTTCAGAATGTGCTTTGTGTAGTCCTAGTAGTCTATTTATAGGGAATAAATAGATCTTACTAAATAATGGGCCTAATGGGCTAATACCACAAGACTAACAATGATACTGTCAGAACACATATTTGTATTGCCAAACACCGTACACTGTCAAGCCACAATAACACTATCGCAGACACAAAATTGTACAGTCGGACAAATTACACTGTCAAGGAACTATTCGAACCATTCACAAAAAATCTTCCCCTTTAGGCGAATATCCTTTCTTCACTATCAACAAAGAAACTTCTGTTCTTCGGACTCACCAAATTTCCTTAAGGCATTCACTCTATACTGCGAACACCAATCCAGTTTAGGCACTCCCTAAAGTTTCGAACTAATATTGCCTTGGTCATTATATCTGTTGGATTATCATGTGTAGACACTTTTTTCACATCAACAATTCCCTTTGATATTACATCAGAAAATAAAATGATACCTGAAATTTATGTTCTTTGTACACTCATGGTACATCTGGTTCCCTGTAATGTGTATGACGCTTTGACTGTCACAAAACACTTTTGTAGTAGTCTTATCCAAGCTCAAATCTGCCACCAAACCTTGCAACCATATTGCCTCTTTAACTACTTCTGTTACCCCATGTACTGTGTCTCTGTTGTAGGCAACACTACAGTAGCTTGCAACTGTGCTTTCCAACTGATCGCACTCCCAGCTAGAGTAATTACATATCTTGTCAGAGATCTCCTTTTATCCATATCACCTACAAAATCAGAATCAACAAAACCAACCAATGATCATGCAACATCATTCACCAATATCGGTCTTGTTAAAACTTAAGCCAACGTTCACAGTATTCTTAAGATACCGAAGTATCCATTTCATTGCCTTCTAGTGTTCTTTCCCAGGACATCCCATGTACCTGCTAACTACACTAACCGCATGTGAAATATCAGGATGTGTGCATACCATAGCATACATGATACTACCAACTACACTGGCATATGAAACCTTCGGCATTTGTTCCAACTCAGCATCGTCCTTGGTCGCTCTTACTGCAGACAACTTGAAATGAGTAGCAAACAAAATGCTAACTTTCTTAACATCAAACATGTTGAATCTTTGTAACACTTTCTCAATATAGCTTCGTTGAGACAAGTGTAATAATCCTACACTTCTGTTTCTCATAATCTCCAATCTTCTTTGCTCTACCCAGATCCTTCATCTCAAACTCGGCACTAAGCTACACTTTTATCTGCACAATGTGTGACATACTACAAGAAACCATAAGCATATCATCCACATACAGCAACAATTAAACATAAAACTCATCTGATATCTTTTGATGATACACACAACTATCATATGAATGTATCAAAACGTTTGTACGATTTCCTAGGTGACTGTTTCAAACCATACATTGACTTTTTCAGTAGACAAACTTTGTCCTCCATATTAGGTTTGATAAATCCCTTTGGTTGCCTCATGTAGATTGGCTCCTCCAATTCACCAAGTAGAAATACAGTCTTCACATCCAATTGCTCAAGCTCTAAATCTTGCAAAACTACTATGACTAACGAAACTCGAATTGAACTATGCTTCACCACTAGAGAAAACACTTCATTGAAGTCGATTCCTTCCCTTTGAGTAAAACCCTTAGCGACCAGTCTTTCCTTAAATCGAGATGCCTCAACCCCTGGATTACCTTCATTTTTCTTGAACACCCATTTACTGCCTACTATCTTTTGTCGTTTAGGCAAGTCAACAAGCTTCCAGATTCTTATGAAGAGATTTAATCTCTTATCTCATAGCACAAATCAATTGATCTGCCACTGAACTCGCTATAGCTTCTCTATAGCTACTAGGTTCCCGCATCTCATCTTTTTCTCCAACTGACACAGCATATGCAACTAGATTCGCATACCTTTTTGGAAGTCTAATATGTCTTCTTTCTCTGCCCAATGATATGCTATAAGGTTGTTGTTCTTGTTTGGGCGCATTATCATCACTAACAACACTCCCCTGGAGAATGTAAAGACCCTTCTGCAAACTGCATTTCATGCATACCATTGAGCCTTTTGTCATTTTAATTACATCGTCTTCTGTATATTACTTGTAACCCGGAAAGTCTAAAGTCCCAAAAGAAATTAGATTTCTACTTAACCCAGGAACAAGCCAACACGTCAAGATTCTAACAACACCGTCAAACATTCTGATTCTGACGTCATCGATACCACCAACAGTCAACGAATGATTGTTCCCTAAATAGACAGTTAATAGTGCCTTAACAGTGTATTATGTGTGACAGTACAATTGTGTGTATGTGATAGTGTTATTGTGCCTTGACAGCGTACTGTGTTGGTCAATACAAATAAGTGTTGTAACAATATCTTTGTTAGTTTTATGGTATGAGTTCATTAGACAAATTTTTTAGTAAGATCTATTTATTCCCTATAAATAGACTAGTAGGACTACATAGAGCACAATCTGAAATCTGTAACCCTTTTCTATCATAGTGAAACACTTTTCTCTGGCGGCGCCCTTGGACATAGACAATTTTCAAACCACGTTAAATCATGTGTTCTATCTTTATTGTTCTCTATTTTATTTGTGTTCCATGCTTTATCGATTTTGTGATAAATTTCATAGTGATTTAATAACAAAATTGGTATGAGAGCCAGGTTGTGAAATTAGGGCTTTTGTAATTAGGGTTTCACAATGGCGTCTACAACAAAAACATACATGATTAAAAAATTTGATGGGGGATCTTGCTTTGCATTGTGGAAGATTAAACTTAAATCTTCATTGATACTACAAGGGTTGTGGAAGGCTGTGGATAATAAGTTACCAGAAGAGATGAAAGACGAGGAGAAGCAAGATCTTCAAGAAAGGGCTTTGTGCTAGATTTTAATTAGTGTCAAGGATAACGTGCTTCGCGATATTAGTGTGAGAAGACTGATGCGTGCGCATGGAAGAAGCTATGAGATCTTAACTCAGAGAAATCAGTAATAAACCGATTATACTTAGAGGATCGTTTGTACGATTTCAGATTGAAAGACGGTATGTTCATAACTAAGCACTTTGATAATTTGAAATTAATTATAATGGAGTTGGAGAACATAGATATCAATATTAAGGATAATGATCAAGCTTTGTTTGTATTGGGATCGTTACCAACTCTTTATGAAAACTTCGAAGATACCATTATGTATGGTAAGGAAAAGTTATCACTAGCAGATGTCAAAGGGGCGCTGAAATCAAAGGAGTTGAGTTAGTTGCATCCAAATAATCAGGCTGAAGGAGAAGGTCTTATAACTAGTGGAAGATCTAGAAACAAAACGATTTCTTTAAGAAGGAAAAATTGGAGGTCCAAATTAAAGGTAAAGAACTCAAACAGTTATGAATGCGGTGAACAAGGTCATTATATGAGAGATTATCCGAAACTGAATGATAAAAAGGGAAATCAAAAGGAAAATGCAGCAAACGTTTTTTTGAAGGTGTGAACAATTCCGACGATAGTGAAAACAGTGGTTGAGAAGATGTATCCTCCGTGAATTGAGACTATGGACAAAACTTTTGGGTACTCGATATTCGCGCTACATATCACACATGTTAGTTCAAGCAGTGGTTCGATATTTACAAATCAATGTAGTCATTTTATTAGTTAAACAAAATTAACAGTAGGAGACTCTCCTTCATTGTCTTTATAAAAGGCAATAGTCGTTTTATTCGGAATTTATCGACCTAAAATAGTGTACTATAGACCCTAACATGCACGATGATTCTGGATTAAATGTATATGAAACAAAATGAATGTACATGAAATAAAAGGCTTTTCAGATTAGAGTAAGGTAACTAACATGACAATCAAAGATTTAAGTTCAGATAGGAAGTAAGGGATAGTTCACACAAGTCCCTCATATTGTCATACGAACCCAACATATTCGACTCCTCACGGTAAGCGAACATAAATAAAACCATGCTTATATCGAACGAGGCTAGTATATAATATATATTAAAAATTAATTGTCAGAAAAGCTTACCCCCCTAATGAGTTTGGATAAAAAATAAAAGAATGGGAATCGCCAAACCTCTAGAGGTGTGAGTACGAATGTCAAAATATATCCGATCAAAACCCATGGTGTTGAAGTATGGACAGTTATCAACTTATTATTCTTATTATTATTGATTAAGACAAATTTAATAAACTAAAGAATTTTTTATATAATATGATTTAACATATTTACATTTTTTTTAATATTTAAATGTTTAAAGGTTGCTATCTTTAAAACCCTCACTAAAAAATGGAAATATCATTGGTTTATTTTTTTTAAACGAACAAAACGAGATTCATTTATGATATTTTTTAAATTTTTAAAAAATAAAAAATCAGAGTACATTTATATTTTGTTTGGTTTCGCATTAGAGAAAAGTACCGGTAAATACCTTCTCAACTATGTAATTACCCGGCTGTACCCGTTTTTTGGATAGTGTCACTTGGTACCTCGAACTGAAATTTGGACAAAAAATACCCCGGACCAAATATAGGCGCGCGCTAAAAAAAAAAAACCTGGTATAATTCTCAGGATGCGAATTGCTTGCAAATTCTCAGGATGCGAATTGCTTGCAAACTCTCAGGATGCGAATTGCTTGCAAACTCTCAGGATTTCTAAACGATTCTCATGATAAGATGCGAATTGCTTGCGACTCTCAGGATTTCTGAACGATTCTCATGATAACATGCGAATTACTTGCAAAAAAAAAAAAAAACTGGTACAATTCTCAGGATGCGAATTGCTTGCAAACTCTCAGGATTTCTGAACGATTCTCATTATAAGATGCGAATTGCTTGCAACTCTCAGGATTTCTGAACGATTCTCATGATAAGATGCGAATTTCTTGCAAACTCTCAGGATTTCTAAACGATTCTCATGATAAGATGCGAATTGTTACTGGTGAAATTTTATTTTTTAAAAAAATCAAAAAATATCATCAATGGATCTAGTTTTGTTCATTTTTAAAAAACAAAAGTGATGGTACTTTCATTTATTTTTTTCGAGCTCCGGTTCGAAAGATACGGATCTTTTAAAAATAAAATTAAAGGAAAAGTAGGAAAGAGAAGGAAAGAGAAATTTTGGTTACCTGACTATTCATGAATGGTGAGGGTAGTTAGGGTATTAAAATAAAGTTAGGTACTATGTGATAATTAGGTAGTTGAGTTGGGTATTAAGTGACAATTGATCAAACTTTGGGTACTAGATGACAATAAAATAGTTTAGTAGGCACCTTTGGTACAATTTCCCTTCGCATTATGTGGTCTCTCATCATTTAGAGTTGCTTTGGTGTCACATCATTTGTAGTTTCTCTCGTTTCGCATCATGTGGTGTCTTATAATTTATAGTTGACATGCTTTCGCATCATTCGTAGTCTGTCTGGTTTCGCATCAGTGGTTTCTCATCGTTTATAGTTGACGTGGTTTCACACATGTGGTTTCTCGTCTCTCCATCTCTCATCTATCGTTTATGTGTCTTTCATCTATTGTTTCTGCGTCTCTCATATATTGTTTGTACGTCTCTCGTCTCTCATCTATCATTATAGAAAATACAGGTTTCTCAAATATCATTAGAGATGTTTGAAACTTCATATTTTTCGTGTTTACAGTTACCGTACCAAAAACCTTCTCAACGATATTTTATAAAAAACCGAAAAAACTAAAAACGAGTAAAACCTAAATGAATACAACATTTCAAGATCGTTCAGAAAATTTGATTTTTCAGTTAAAATAGTAGAATTGAAGACACTAATAGAGGATCGAAAGAGAAGGAGAGAAAAACATATTGTCTTCTATTTCAATACTCATGATAGGAAACAGTGGAAACAAATGAAAATAGAAAATCTGTTGATTTTTAATTTACGAAACTGTAGATCTACAATTTTGATCCGAAACTAGGTTTTTATTATATTTAATTAAAAATATTTTGAAAATTATAAAATATAGTTGGGATAAATAGAGGAGTTAAATGTGTATTTTTTTAGTTATATACGGAAACAAGAATTTTAAGTGGATTATAGTTTGAATTTTGAGTTTTAATCTATACCTTTTTAAAATTGAACTTATTTTATTACTTTCGAATTAAACGACATCAAAACCCTATCATCCAGGAACAATCCTGAATCAAACTCCCAATCCTTTTTTTCATTTTCAACCTCGCGATCCTTCTTTCACCAAACCAGAATCCGAAAACCTTAATCAAACCGCTTCCAACAATAACCACAAACTAAACATATGATACCATAGCTCTTTGATTCAAAGAAGAACCACACGAAACTCTAATTGCCTAAATCCAGCAACGAAATACGATCAAATTGAGGACTTTAAGACCTAAACAAAAAAAATATATATATATATATATAATATTTATAAAATATATAAATATTTGTGTGCGCGGATCGGGTATGGTTTACCCGTTGACACGAATGATTTTGGTTCGAGTTCGAAAATACAAAACTCGTAGTGGGACAGGCCAGGCATGGCCTAAGCATAAAAAAGCGGACAAAGGCATGGCCACTTGGTCCATTGCCACTCCTAGGTGTGAGTAATTAAGAACATAACCTCCTAAAACTTTTGTAGGAATTGTTTTTATGAATTACAACATAACCTTCAAGTATTGTACAAAGAAATTTGAGATTTAATTATTTTGGTTGTTTTCCGATATCCAACTGGAAATCAAATATGTTTTTATACGTTGAGCAAGAGAATGAAATTGTATGAGTTTTTTTAAGTGAGAACCATTGTTTTATATTTTGACCCACTCCCATATTGTCCAAACTGTTTTCATGCGTGTCCAAAACCAGATATTCGCAAACCGTTAACTGTTTTCATGCGTGTCCAAAACCAGATATTTTTATATTGTTAAATAACAACTAATAAATTCCAATTCAAATTTAGTTGAGTTTTTCTAAACAATAATACCATCTCGTTCGACGCTCTAGATACAATATAATCTAACAAACATGCATTTTGCATTTTTCAATTTGCTCGATAATATATTAGAATTACATTGATCGATTAGTCAATCTAATTATATTAAAATATTTATTGATTTTTTTTTTAAATCGTAACTTTTTATTATAAAGACTGGATTCATTTTCTAATCTCTTGAAAGAAATTATTATATCCGCAAGTTATTTCCAAAATAGATCCTAAATATACAATTGAATCGGTGGATATGATACCGTCCATTTCTTTGCAAAGTTTTTTTTAGACTTGTTGGCTTTGGAGTAAGTCGGGCGAGATTAGATATGTAAACAGAGGTCGGTATATAAAAGAAAAAGTTGTATATATATATTATTTATTTAAGAATATACGTAACATAAATAGATATATTGATTTTAAAGATAATAATATAGATTTATATATATTTTGATTATATTAGTAACTAAGATAGTTATTATTATATTTCTACATTTTTCTAGTCTACTTTCACGGTCCATCTCGAAAATTATGATTTTTGGCCCTTGAACTAAATAATTTTTTTAAATCAGAAAATAATTTTCA
The DNA here is from genome assembly GCA_036936605.1 of Limnanthes douglasii subsp. nivea. NCBI lineage: Eukaryota > Viridiplantae > Streptophyta > Magnoliopsida > Brassicales > Limnanthaceae > Limnanthes > Limnanthes douglasii. The sequence goes on along the minus strand of JAUPFV010000005.1, from coordinate 159,538,068 downwards.
GATTAATAGGAAAGAAATTTAATCGGATAGAATCTAATAGAATAATATGCAAAGCCGAATATAATTCATTAGGGGACTAAATAAAATTGTATATTATTAGAGTAGATTGATTAGAGTAATATATAATTATTATAGGAAACTGAAATTATTACATGATTATATGTAATTATTATAGGAAACTAAAATTATTACACGATTGTACATATTTATTATGGGAGACTTGAACTCCTATATATATTCTTTTGTCATTGTAAACACAACTTCAAATTTCAATAAATCACTTTACAAATTCTCTAAACGTTTCTTTCCCTATCAAAAAAAAAATGTATTTGATGATGGACCTGTACAAATACCTACAACCCCAATTGGATCAGATCCTCGTAAAAAAATAATTAGTTAGGCAAATAAAAAACTACCATAGTAGGAGAAGTGACAAAACCTTAACAAATCCAAATGTCCCGTAGATAGTAATTAACACAAAGGTACGAGATAACATGACGTTTTGGTTATGGCTACACTATTGTATGTAAGGTAGTATCTCTCATGTCAGTGCACTAGAGGACTAATTCATGTTGTTTTATATAAAGTTAGTGTAATGTAAAAAAGAATAAATTGAAAGAAAAGAAAGTATAGTAAGACATTGATAAAAAATGATTAGTGTGACTTATAAAGATATAATTTTAGATGGATCATCGTTGTTGTATGAGCACTTAAGACCTCCCAAAAATAATTTTAAAGAGAACATGGATCATTGTTGTTGTATGAGTACTATACTTCATTTTTACACTCATCATTGCATGAGCTGTGAAAATAATATAATGGATCAATATTCTTACAGAAACAAAACATGATTAATTACTTATGGTCGACTTTGATGTTTGGTTACATTCGAGACTGTCATTCATTTTTAGTTGACTTCATATTTTTTCCTATTAATCATTGATATGTGCGAGTTTAGTTTTTGAAAGTTAGAAAGAAATAGTCTAATTCTAGAGAGAAAGTAGAAATAACAAAGTAGTAGTAGCGTTAGAAAAAAATTTCTCTTGTATTAATAGACTTTAGCCTTTATTTATAGGTAAACATATGTAGGGTAACAGAATTAGTTACAAAAGTGGGTTAATTGAACTTTAGCCCCCCATCTATACAAATAGACTTAAATATGTTCTATATATTTACAATTGATTATATAAGATTCTAATTCATTACACTTAAGCCTTCAACATTCTATATCCTTATCAGTAGCCCATAGTTCTTATGAAAGACAGTAAATAAGAACTAGTTATCACTTCGGATTCACAACAACCAGGAAAAAATCCTTGTCGAGTTCAATTTCCTCCGAACGTAAACCCTTCATGCTTAGCCTCTTCGGATACATTTATGCATGCATTCACTTTGAAATTAGTCTAAGTCAATCTTCGCGAATAAATTGACATGTAGAAATACAAGTTGGCTTCTTCATAACGGTTATAAACATTTGGTATAATATAGTACACGTGCAATGAGTCAGCATTCTCTATTCACTAAACCTACCTCTAGGTCTGATAATTTACAAACGTCACACTCTCCCTTTTACACACAAACGTTTCATCTCTTCACCTTCTTTGACACCCTTTTCTCTCTCCTAACTTCTTCTATAAATAACCTCTCATTCTTTACTTTACAGAAACTTTCTAGAGAGATAAAATTGATTTCGCCTCAGAGAATCCCTCGCTAACCTTCCATAAGTAACCAAGCATTGGAAACCTGCGCCAGAAAACTCATACTCTACATCCAATCTTCATATCAGCATATGGAAAATCGTTCAAAAACAAAAAAAAAACCCAGAAAATCAAATTCCCTAAATCTTGAGAAAAATATTTTTGGTGCTTATGATCACTTCTGCATCAGTAAAAGAGATGAATAGTATAGAGTTGCTAGGTTGATAAGCAACGCTCCTTGATTTTCTACTGAAACCATTTATTACGTTAATTTCGAACCAAATCGAATCTCTAATGAGCTTTCAAATTTATACACCTCAGATTCTCAACAACCTTTATCAACAAACCCTCCACAATCAACACCTTGAATCTCATCTCCAGATCTTACTGGTTCCACAACTTCTCCTCTTCGAAGAAATCGCAAAGTAACTCAAAGTTTATCTACTTCAAAAATCTCAGAAGAAACTTCGTCTCCTATCAGCTCTAATCCACCTCGACAATTACGCAAAGAAACTCCTCAGATCTAGCAAAAAACTAACCTCCCCCAAAGGCATCCTACCAAAAATAAAAAATTTATATGTATGAGAGATTTTGAAGAGGTGAGCACTTCACCAAATGCTACAAACAACCCTTCATTATCTTTTCCTCCCCCGAGGGAGATTGTTGAGACTATCATAGAGTCACAACAAAATCCCTCAAATAATGAACCAGAGAACCCACTCTTAAATTCAAATCCACATCGACTTGTAGATGAAGCTTCTAACGAAGAAGTTGATTCAGAAGCCACTCAATTAAACGTCGAGGCTGATACTGAAGATGATATCTAAAAAATATGGAAGTTGATACTAAGGAAAATGTTTTGAAAATAAGAGCATTGTGGAATAAAGGAAAGAAAAAGAAACCTCCAATTGAGTTTCCCCAAGGATGTGGCTTCCGTAGTAAGTGCAAATCTAAAGCTACTTCTCCCCGAATATATCATGGCCCTAAAAAACATACCTTAGATGTAATATAAGGAGGATCAAACTGGTCTTCTGAAAAAACAATGGGGAATGGCAGATAATATTACATTTTGACTGCTAATAGAGGGGGAGACTCCACTTGACTATAGAAAAGATGAATTGGTGGTCTACCCGGAGATCATCAATTGGGGTCTTCTGTTCCCGTTAGATCCGATGATAATGAAATACCTTGAAATCATGGACCTTTACCATATATAAGAAACACCTAATCAATGGTTCACACTTCTATCAGTGATCATGGCTTCCAGACTAAGCCAAATTCTGCTCTCCATCAAAGATTTCATCGCCCTAGCCAAACTTTCGAAGAGACCGATATTTCCCTTCTACTACTTAAACCTTGATGATGACCTTAAAATCATCGATGACTTGCTCAAAGCTGACAAATTTTAGAAGCAAATATTTGTCTTCACATTTGGAGTTTGGGAGAATGCGAAGGAGATATCTGAGGAAAACCTTCAAAACTCAACCTCGTCTAAGAAGTAACCGTAAGTTCTTTTTTATATTCATTTTTACTTTCGTTGTGTACCGTATACTTAATTTTTCATTTATATTGTCACTTTTCCTAGAAATTGCAAAGAGATATAAATGTCGTAAGAAATATGCGAAGGATATTTTTGTGAAGATAGCCACCTGGGTAGAAAATGAGTGGGGCAATGGCTTCCACTCAACTTTTCTGCCCATCAACTTTATCGATAGCCATTTGTGGAGGATCACCCTGGGTGTTGACATCCCCGAAAACCTGATGGAGCTACCAAATCCAAATTTGGTCGTGAAGAGATTGATAGAACCTGACTATAAGGTAACTATCCTAGTGAGGAACATATCTGACAACCATCTTCCTGAAAAAAAAGAAAGAGAAAAAGAAAAAAATAGCTAGTACATCTGATGCTACAACTTCAAAAAATTCTAGGCCTAAGAAGAAAAAAAGAGCTAAAAACAAAAGGAATGTAGCTAAAGTTTGTATGCCTACAATCGAGGAGGGAGTCGAAGTAAAACCTTTTTAAAAACAAAAGGACTTATACTACAAGGAAAAAGAAAGCTGCAAAATCGTCATCATCGAAAAGAGTAGAAGAGACTCCTGAATTAATTGCTTTAGATATTCCTCCAAATGAGGCTGAGAAAATTACAACAGACAATCCTCAAGGAAAAATTGAAGTAAAATATAATCTTGGAGAAATGGTGGCAGATCATCACCAAAGGGATGATCAATTATTTCCTGATGAGCCTCTAGTGAAGAAGAACTTCAAGCTCTTTACAGAGACATGGATCCAAGAGTTCAAGAAATTCAAGAACGACTAATTGCCTTGCATGAACTCCTAACTTCGTCAGATGCTCATTGGATTTCTTATCTGCTATCATGCCTTACAACAAAGAAAGATTCACCCATATCCAGGAGCAACAACCATCCGAAGAGGTCTTACTTGCTATGCAACATTTTGCCCAAATCAAAGCAGCAGCTAAATCCTTATTCGCAAAGTTATCTACTTCTCGAAGCCACTTAGAAAATATGGCCAGGAAAATGGGTTGATATAAAAATGATGCAACTGCAGAGAAGAAAATGAGAGAAAATTTTGGGAGACATATAGAAGAACTATTTCATGCATTCCAAATTAACATGGCGCAGTATATCTATAGAGAAGTTCAACTTAAAAGGCATCTTCGTTCTGTGCATGATCAAGAACTGGAGGAGCTCAAGACTTCTTATGATGCCAAGATAGAAAAACTAACAAACAGGCACGCGAAAGAATTATCGGAGGAGCAGCAAAATTATTCTACTCTTCAAGAATCTTTAATGAAGAGTGAAGAAAACAAGAAGAAGATCATAAGTGATATGGATGATCTCAAGACTGCCCTTGAGAAATAAAAATAAATTGTTGTAGAATCAGCTAAAACCAAGGGTTAAAAAGAAACATTGGCCGCTATAGGAAATGTTGAAGAGGATAAATCAATCAATCTACTTCGTGAAATTCACGAGCCATTCCCCAAGGTATATATATCTAGCTTATACTAATTAATCCCCCTAGATAACCGACTCAGTGAAGCCTTTGACCCTGTCCCCACTGATTCCTCCGACGAGATCGAATTAGAAAAAAATGAATATGATGGAGGAGATTCTCCAGAAGAGAATTATGAAGACAAGTAACTACTACTTTTTCCTCATGTTGTTTTTTGTTCGAAGTCGCTCAATATTTTGTGAGGACTTATTTTGTATAAATGCTTAATTGTTTTGCATTTAAAATATTGTGTTGCAAGATCGAATTATCTTTCGTGAACTATTATTTTTTCTTTTTCTATATTCATCTTCTCTATCATAAAACTTATAATTTTTTTTTGAAAAGACAAAGTTAGTTTCACCTCCAATAGTAATAATATCTTTAAAAGGTACATTTAAAGAATATAACATTTGGAATAAAAACTGATGTAATTAAAGAATGTAAGCACCTGAGATATCCACAATATGTTTAGTTTAGAGAATGTAGCACTTCGAATAAAAATTGATGTATTTAAAGAATGTAAACACCTATAAAGAGTGTAGCACCTCGAATATGGTTGTCTCTTCGAAAAGTGTTAATAATGAACGTTTAACTCTTTGTAACAATTACTCTTCGTTAAAAAATTCAAAGATGATCAGTTTTCAATTGGTTACCAAAACTTTAAATATTTATGTTTTAAACAACAATTGGCAAAATTTGTGTTATAAATATCTTCGAATATATACATGAAACCTCATTAAAACCTCATTGGGCCAACAAGGTAGGAAATAGTGTGCCAAATATTCAAAACAAAACATTATTCCTAGTACAACTTCAAGTGTTCTTTATTCCAAGGATGTTAAAGCATCATTCATTGCTCATCACAAAGGCGATATGTACCCAGCATCGATCTCTCCATAACCATATAAGGACCCTCCCAATTTGGGGCCATCTTTCCGAGGATTTTTTCCTTTGAATAAAGGAATTCTTTTCCCAAGACTTTGTCACCTACTTTGAAATTTCTCATTCTCACCTTCAAATTATACGGGCTTCTCATCAACGTTTGATAATGATTCATATTTAAATGCGGTGTGACTCTTTTCTCTATAATCAAATCTAGCTCTGTTCTCTTTGCCTCTTCATTCACATCTTAAAAATATTAAAGAACCCTATAAGAAGGTAGAGTAAAATCTGCAAGACTAACAACATCTATACCATATAAACCAATGGAAAAGGGGTTTCTTGAGTAGCCTATCTAGGAGTTGTACGATAAGCCCACAACACCTCTTGTAAATAGTTAGACCATTTTCCTATAGCACCTGTCAAATTGTTCTTCAAACCTTCGAGAATAGATCTATTGGTCACTTCTACTTGGCCATTTCGTTGTGGAAGAAATGGCGTAGAAAAACACTATGTTATTCCCCACGAAGCACAAAAATAAGTTATTCCCTATTGTTAAATTGAGGCTAATTATCATTGGTGATTTTTCGAGGAACCCCAAAACGGAAACACATATTGTTCACAATGAACTTAATAACATTATTTGTCTTTGTTCCAGATAATGGTTTAGCCTCTACCTACTTCAAAAAATACTCAACTGCTACAATGATCATTTGACGCCCTCCAGGCGCCCTAGGAAATGGTCCGACTAGGTTTATCGCCCATCTATCAAAATGGATAGTTATGGAAATAGACATAAGTGGTGCTGCTGGTTTATGAATAGAATGAAAAAACGCTCATAAGTATCACAACCTCAAACTAAAACGTTAGGATCATTCATGATTGAAGGCCAATGGTACCCTGCCAACAAAACCCGACGTGTTAAAGACTTGAAACCACAATGTGTGGAACCCTCACCATCATGCAGCTCAGATAAAATATATTGAGGTTATTGTTTTCCCTAACAACGTAACAATGATCGGCTCAAAGATTTTTTGTTCAATACTCCATCCAACACAACATAGCCATTAGCTTTATATCTTATTTTTAGCCAACTGTGGATCTTGAGACAACATTCTCCTTAGCAAAACAATAAGAATATCAGACCTCCAATCGCCTCAAATCGTAGTTGGAGTGACAAATACCTCATCGACATATTTGAATTGCTCTGATCGTGTTATAATGGAATGAATCTCCTGTAATAATATCCAAGGATATTCCTCAATACAAGTAATTGTTGCTAAAGAATCAACAACCGTCTTATCCCCTCGATTGATATGTTCTATAATCACTTTATCAAACAGGTGAACAAAATTTAGAAGCTCACGCAGATACAAAATTAAATGATATTTCTTTGCATTAACCATATGTTTTGCTACTAATTGTGAATCTATATCTAACCGAATAGTTGTTACTCCATAAATGTTAGTAAATCTCAAACAAGCCAACACCACCTCATACTCTACTTCATTATTCGATGCACGAAATCCAAATCGAATAGCTTCATGCATAGCCTCCTTATAAGGAGCAACTAACTATACTCATGCGTTGTACCTCAATATACTAAAACACCATATGTTAGAACTATCCACACCGAATTTTTTGGCAAGATCTAATTATCTGTCTTCTCATCGGATCGGCTTGACTGAAATTCAACAAATCAACCAAATCTTGAGTCTTAATGGCCGGTTGAGGAGCAAATATGTAATCAAAATCTCCCAATTTTTACTGACCATTTAGTCATCTTTCTATAAATATATGAGCGTTATAATACATTTTTAAGTGGAAAAGAGTTCGAACTACAATGGTATGAGCTTAAAAGTTAAGGTGCATCTTCCTAGCAGCAACCTCTAAAGCTAGATCCAATTTTTCAAGTTTCAAATACCTTTTCTTTGGCTTTGAAATTTCCTCATCTTCACTTACCAAAACAACACTCACAGCAAAGACATAAACTACTATGTATAAAATTATATGCTCTCTAGTTCGAGGATTGAACAATATCTCTACTGACAACAAAAGTTCCTTAATCTTCAAAAATGCTGCTTCACAATCCGATGTCCGTTCAAACTCCTTTGGCCTTCGCAACACTTGGAAAAAAGGAAAACACTTGTCAGAGAACCTCGAAATAAATTGATTAAGGGAAGTTAATCTTACTATTAAGATTTTCACCTTCTTTATAGTTCGAGGTGATGTCATTGAGACTAAAGCCTTCAACTAATCTTGATCTGCTTATATTTAATTTTTCACTAATAATATATCCCAAGAATTTTCCTGATCAGACACCAAAAGTAAATTTCTCATGCTTTAGCTTTAATCGAATAGCCTTTAGATTTAAAAAATATTCTTTTAAATCCTCCAAGTGTGCATCATCAGATGAACTCCTGGCTAACATGTCATCAATGTACAACTCCATATTTCTTCCAACCTGAGAAACAAAAGATTTATTCATCAACCTCTGATATGTTGCTTTAACATTATTCAATCCAAAAGGCATAACCCTATAACAATGTAAGCCTCGATTAGTCATAAATGTGGTTATTTTTTGGTCTTTTGGATCCATCTAAAATCTGGTTATACCCTACAAAAGTATCCATCAAAGGCAAAATTTTATTTCCTGAAGTAGAATCAACCAACTGATCTATTCGAGGAACATATTATAGATCTTTAGGGTAGGCTCGATTAAAATCTGTGAAGTCAACACACATCCTCCATTTCCCATTCTTTTTTTAACCAACACTGGGTTTGTTGTCCATAAATGATATTATGCCTCTTTGATATGTCCAATCCTAGACAGACAATCCACTTTTATAACTATAGCCTCTAATTTTTCAACAGAGAAAGGACGTCGTTTTTGAATAATTGACTCGATCCTCGGATTTTTAGCTAAGATATGGCATATCATATCAGATGGGACTCCCACTACATCCTATGTTTTCCCTGCAAAAACATCCAATTAGCAAACAAAAAATGTAACAATTTTTGACGCAAAGTTTATGGTAATAATGTCCATATTCGAAGAATATTTCCATTGGCAAAAGATTGTTCTTCAATGCCTTCACGTACTGTTAGAGAGCCCGGGTTTCTCTCGGATCATCGATCCCTTATTCTTGTTCAGATGCCAACCCCCCTGACTGCTATTCAACCATTCGATCTTCACTATTAGGACCTCAGATATGAAAAGTTGTTACATATTATTCTCTTGCTACCTTTTGATTAGTTTTGACCACCCCACCCCGGTCTTTGATGACATACTTTAAACATTTATGGTGTATAGAAATACATACATCCTCGAAAGCCAATATCTTCCTAGAATGTCGTTATAACTAGTCAGACAATATACCACCATGAATAGAACTTTAACTTTCTTTTTAAAAGACCTTTTTTCCAAACCCACTTCACCCTCGAATTCTCCAATCACCTTAGTTGTCACACCTGTAACTCCAATTATAATACGGTCTGCTGAAACATTTGAGGTGGATTACGCATCTTCTCATACGTTGACTTGAACAAAACATTTGCAAAGCTTCTTGTATCTATTAAAATACGTCGGATTTCAATCCCAACTATTTATGCTCCCATAACCACTACAACTTCATGAGGACCTGCAGTGCCTCTCAAATTATCTTCATCGAAAAGAATAAAATGAACATGTTTCTTACCATACAAATGACTAGACATTTCTCCTTCTACTTGAGTAGCAAAACTTACCACGTGCCTTTTCCTGGAACTATTAGTGGTACCAGTAATAGAATCTCCTCCGAAAATTGCCAATGATTCAAAATATTCACATAAGCTTCAAACTCGTCCTTGATCTACTGGTTGATCCACATCCATCAAAATTAACCGGTCTGGATCTGTATCCAAATAATTCGAAGTTGCGCCAAACTCATCGATCTTAGAGTCCAAAATCATAAGATTTTCCTCCTTTAAATTTCGATTTGCTGCTTGCAAAGTTGATGCAGTATGAGCCTTTGACCCACTACTTTGTCCTTTAACAAAACCAACTAATAGTTCTACAATCTGTTGTACCATGTCTTATATCATTGTGATACTTACAAAACCTGTTTTTGTGCTATTCTCTTAGTCTATTTATCGGAGATGGCTTTTTAAAGCTCACATATCATTTTACCTTTTCATATATCGCATCAACATTCGCAGTTAAATCAACATAATATTTTGGAATTTTCCACTGATTTGGCCTTGGTCTTTGAAATTGATCCATTAGCTTGAATTGGGTACCCACTACTTCGAGGTGGAAAATTATTGTTATTCTTCAGACGAGATGGTTGGGTCGAATTCGAATAGTTTTCTTGAATATTTGACACATGTCCTGAATTATTTTGATTAGGTCCAACCAATCCTCAAACTTTAGTTGATCCCTCCACTTTAATCTGATCATCGACTTGAGCCATCAGTGCTCCAAAAGTCAAAGCTCTCCTCTTTGTTGTTTCATTTGCTAGATCGCTTGGTAATAAACCTTGTCGAAATGCAGCCATAGCTACTAACTCTTCACAATTATCTAATCATGCCTTCGTTAACACAAAACACTTTGCGTAGTCCTTCAGATTATCTCCCACAGCCTGCTTACACTATAAAATATTGTCACCATTTGCTCATATTTCTTTACTTCCCACAAATTATTGTCGAAAAGTTGTGTAGAAATCTTTAAAATTGGAAACAGATCCTCTCGGTATCCTATTGTACCATTTCAGAGTTGTGCCTTTAAATGTCTGAGAAAAGGCTCTGCATAGCATCCTATCATCATCTTCAAAGTTCATCATATAATTTTGAACTGTTGATGTGATCATCGGGATCTTGCATTCCATCAAATTTCTCCACCTTAGAAATATCAAACTGATTCGGAAGAATAATAGAACTTATATCAGTTGTTAAATGAGAATTCCTCCAGTTAACACCTTGAACATACTGATTATCTCCTCTTCTTTCCATGATAGAATACAAGTTCCGATCATCCAAACATGTGTATTGATTCGATGTATTTCCTTCCGACCATTTTATTTCCCTCAAACAACGTGGTATATTGTCTTTTTTTTATCTATAGTCCTTACGCGATTTTCGAGGTCGTCCTTCTTTTTCTTTTGAAGATCCCCTAAATCTCTTTTGTTAATATGTTGAACTATCAAATTCATCATCACCGGTGGTGTGGTTTATTTTTGTCTGAGGGTAAGTTTGTAATTTTTGTTTAGAGTTTTGTGGAGTTTTGAAGATCCCCTAATTTTTGTTTAGAGTTTTGTCCGAGGAGATTGTTTCAAACCAATCTTTCGCCAATTCTTTCAGGCTCGTCGGTTCAGGAATCAGAGCCCACTGTTGAACCAGGGCAAGGAGTTACCAGTTTCAAGAAGCCTTCCCCATTTATCGCCATGGGATCAGATGCAGATGTCTCTCCCAATAAACTAGTTGATCGGAGAAGAGGTCTCCTGGTAAAAGGGCAGGCTCAAAAAGGTACACCTTCTAAATCAGGGGCCAAGGACAGTGACAAAGGGTCAGAGGCACCCATGAAAATTCCTAAGGACAAGTTGTCCGGACCGGAGGCATCTAGCTTAAGTCTCCGAAAATAAACTACCGCATCTGAGCCCCAGCCGGAGATCAGAGTTCAAGAGACCAGTGAAACCCAACAATCCGGAGGGCATACAGAGCCAATCTCTAACTCACCTCACCCAAAAACAACCGAAAACCCCTCCTCAGTAGTGGAAGAAGTAATGGAGGATTCTATCGAAGAGGCTCCGTTTGAGTCCGAAGTCTCCGGACAAACGAGTGATGTTGGTGCTTCCAAGAAGGACAAAGGCAAAGAAAAACTATGCATTAGGCACCCAGATCTGCCAGAGATCCTTGAGGGAAAAGTGGGACCTTGTTTCAACAGGGTTAGTGTTAAGTATCTACTTGCTTTACAAAATATTACCTATGCTTTCATCCACACAGCCGAACTGGTTCGGATGCGAACAAAGTGGGGGATTCTGGAGAACGTAAAAATAAGGATCCCAATAGACCCTGAAACCCCGATGGACTGCAAGTTTAGTGAAATATTTATCTTCATTAAACTCTTTAACTGGGGACTAAGGTTTCCCTTAGATCCGAAGATAGTTACATACTTCCACCTCATCAAGCTTTGTCCAAGTCAACTGAGCCCTAATGCCTGGTACACTCTTATGGCCTGTATTATGGCCTCCAAGCTCTCCGGAATTCCTCTACCAATGGAGGAATTCGCAGTTGTGGCCAGCCTCTGCAGAAACCACCAAATTCCCTTCTATCACTTCAACATGGGTTATAACTATAAAGCAGTGGATGACCTGCTCGAGTCGGAGAGAAATTGGAGGACTCACTTTTTGTTTGTGAGTGGTTCCTGGGATAATGGGATGAGGATTAATGCTGGTACCAACCCAAGTCTCCTCACCAGCAGATGGCGAAGTGATGGTAAGAATCTGACCTCTAATTCCCATGTTCATTCTTTATGAATTTGTTTATCTAACTTGTCTCTTTTTTTTAACAGTGCTGCCTAAAGACTTTAATGATCATCTAAAGGCCGGGCAGACCACTTGTACTAAGATCAACACTTGGGCTGCTGAAAAGTGGGGAAATCATTTTCACGCCTTTACCGGAGGCAATCTTGCAAGGTCCCACCTCTGGAACACTACTGGCCGGAGGGACTTATCCTGGGAAGAACTTACCACTCCACCCCCTCCAGAGGTAGTCCTTAAAAGAACACACGCACCGGACGGGTCATTGTACTTGCCTGGTCGAGCCAAGGCCCCAAGTAAGATGAAAGGCAAAAAAGGGAAGGGCCAAAAGAGTGTAGTTGAGGCTAACCCTGCTGAAGCGGAGGAAACTGCTCCAATAAACCAAGAGGGGCCAGCTCCAAGTCAGATTGATGCTGCTCTCCTAGAGTAGTAGAGCATGAGAGTGCTAGGTAAGAGGCAGGATCTCCAAAACCCCCAAGGGTTCCTAAGAGAGACCGGAAACAAGGAGCAGAAAGCAAGGACAGGGAGGCCAAGAAGAAAAAGACCTCCAGGGGTGATGAACTTTCTCTCCGGCCTCCAGAGCCTCTCCCTCCTGCTGGCCCTACTGATCCAACAAGAGCAGAAGAGATCCCTGGTGACTTTCGAACTGATGAGGTTGGAGGAGGAGACCTCAGTATTGACGGTGTCTACATTACAGGGCTTGAGGGGCTTGGTGACTACTTTGAATGACTTTGCTGGGCCCTACCTCCCGCCAAGCACTTCGAACATTGTTACCTTCAATGGTAAATCTTTCACCGTTTCAAGTGAAAGAGATGTTATAACTCACTCTATACTGAGTAACATTTAGCTAGTGTTAGTCCTGGAGAAGAAAGTGCGAGGTCAGTCAGCTATCATTACTGCTCTTAATTCTGACAAGGAGAAGCTATCCAATGACCTCCTCATTGCCACCCAAAATGCTGATGTTTTGAGGAGAGAAAACGAGGAGTTAAAGAAGAGCCAGGAGGGTTGGACCACAAAGGTTGCTACCTTAGAGGATACTATCAAAGACCTCCGGGAAAAGCTGTCCGAGTTAGAGAAAGATCTCTCCTCTTCAAAATAGGAGGTGAAGGCCAAGGACTAAGTCATTCATACTTTGACAAATGACAAGATCGCACTCGAAGATTCGGTGTCCAAGGCTGCAGAGGAGAAAGCTGATCTGCTAAGGGAGCAAGAGGCCAAAATTCAAGCCAAGATCGATGCTTATACCAACCAAGTGATAGACAGTCAAGAAGAAATGTATGCCAAGGTGAAGTCGGACATGGTCTTGCTTTTTTACGAGAAGTTTCCGAAGAGGAATCTAAAGACTTATGGACTTTTGTAGAGTATCCAGACCTTCCCTTCCATACAATGGCTGAGGGTGACAAGTTTTATTTCTCCAGTGCATCCTCATCCGATGAAGAAGAGAACACCGGAGAGAGTCCAGGTGAGGAGAATGATGACCTTAAGAAGAAGAAAACGAGTGAGGCTGAGCCATCTTCAAAGGCGCAGTCTTAAAATATCAATTATTTTTTACCTTTTGTTTTGATTGAACTAAAGTCCTTGGAAGGCCAAGGCATTTTTGTAACTGTGTCCGGTGTTTGACCGAATAGATCTTTTTGCTTTGATTGATAATTTAAAGTCCTTGGATGTCTAAGGCACTTCGGTCGTTTTAATGAGTATGTTTATTTTGCATAATTCTTGCATTCTTTCATAGTTTTTCAATTTTGGTGGCTAATGTTTAAACAGCCCTTAGTTATTTTATAAACATCTTAAAGTGAGAGTGTTTAAATTCTCCGATGAATCATCACACCTTTAATTCAATCTCGCCGGTGTTTAAACAAGAATTTGACAAGAAACAAAGTAAGAACACTCCGAATTTTTAAGAAGGCATCAAATTTTATAAAAGAGCCCGGACACCTCATTAAAACCTCTCCGCGCCACCAGGGTAGGAAAGAGTATGCCCCCAAATATTTACATGGACTTTTAAATAAGTAAATATTTACATAGTTTCTACTCTAAGTACATCCGGAGGTGCTCAATATTCCAAGGGTGATTCAAAACCCTTCCATCATTGTCTTCTAGCTAGTATGTCCCAGGTTTAAGCCTTTCAATGACCATATAGGATCCTTCCCAAGTTGGGGCTAATTTGCCGAGTAGCTTCTCTTTAGTGTGTAAGAAGACTTTCCTTAACACATTATCCCCCGGCTGAAAATCTCTTCTTTTAACTTTAGAAGCAAAACTGCTTCTCATCAAACCCTGATAGTGTGCAGCTCTAAGGTGAGCCTTAACTCTTCTTTCTTCTATTAAATTAAATTGACCTCTGATTGCCACTTCGTTAATGTGTTCGGAGAAATTATGAACTCGAAAAGAAGGGAGAGTTGCTTCTATGGGAGCTACGACATCCATTCCATAGACTAAGGCAAAAGGTGACTCTTGTGTTGCAGCCCCAGGCGTAGTCTGGTAAGCCCAAAAACTTCTTGTAAATAACTAGGCCATTTTCCAGCAGCCCCTTCTAAATTTTTCATCAAACCGGACAGTATAATTCTGGTAGCCACTTCAACCTGACCATTTGCTTGTGGGTGGAAAGGTGAAGAGAAACAATGTTGTATACCTCTAGAGGCACAAAAACTCTCCATTTCCTTATTGTCGAACTGTGTCCCATTGTCTGTTGTTATCTTCTGTGGAATTCCAAATCTGCAACAGATATTGGATAAAATGAATTTTATGACAGCTTTTGATGTTGTACCTGCTAATGGAGCTGCTTCGATCCATTTCGAAAAATAATCAATAACAACAATTAGTGTCCTCCGTCCTCCGGACGCCATAGGTAGAGGTCCCACCAAATCCAGCCCCCATCGAGCAAAAGGTATAGGCTCAGAAATTGACTCTAAAGAGATGTCTGGGATATGAATTTCATTGCTATATCTCTGGCATGGGTCACACCTCCTCACTAACTCCTTAGCATCTTGCATTATAGAGGGCTAATAATACCCAACCAACAAAACTCTCCTTGTTAGAGCACTGAATCCACAGTGAGCTGATCCCTCACCATCATGTAATTCGGAGAGCACTATTTGAGATTCATCAACCCCCAAACATCGTAAGAGGGGTTTACTGTAAGACTTCTTATAAAGAACATCTCTTAATATGCTGAAACCACGAGCCTTGTACTTTACCTTTCTTGCTATTGACTTGTCCGGAGGTAAAATGTCATCAGAGAGATATTGAAGGAGAGGAAACCTCCAATCTTGAGGTTGTTTCATTTGTACATCAAAAATTTCTTCCTCCTTACCCATATTGAGTTGAATGGAAGGGCACTCCAGCACATGGATCCAAGGGTATGATTCATTATAGGCTATGGTTGCCAAGGAGTCCGCTAGTTCATTTTCTGTTCGGGGTATGTGCTCATAAACGATGCTTTTGAACTTAAGTGCCTCATTTTTAAGAAGAAGTAAGTATTTTACCAGTTGCTCCTTTTTGGCTTCGGATTGACCTTGTGCATGATGGATAAGAAGATGGGAATCGCTCATCAACTTGACCCTTTTGGCTCCACAAATAAAAGCCAACTTTAAACCAGCTATAGCAGCTTCATATTCGGACTCATTATTAGAAGCCCTAAAAGCAAAACATATAGCCTGGTACATTTTGTCACCATATGGAGAGGTCAAGCATACCCATGCACCACATCCCATGGTACTTGATCCACCATCAGTTTGGACGACCCAAACTTTTTATCTTTGGTATCAGTTGTTTTCTCTGCATCTCTATCCGAGTGGAATTCAACTAAGAAATCAGCCACAGCTTGAGCTTCGGCCGCTGTCCGGGGGGCAAAATCAATATCAAAGTCCCCCAATTCCACTGACCACTTAGTCATTCTACTTGAAACATCTGCCTTTTGAAGAACGCTTTTTAAGGGAAAAGACGTCCGGCCAATAATAGGATGAGCCTGAAAATAAGGCCTCATCTTCCTTGCAGCAATCACCAAGGATACTGCTAATTTTTCAAGCTTCAGATAACATTTTTCTGCATCTATCAAGCTCTTGCTAATGTAATATACCGGACTGGGATAATTATCCACCTCCCTTACCAATACGGTACTGATGACACAACTGGAAACTGCCAAGTACATGAAGAATGTCTCTCCATCAACAGGTTTAAATAAAGTCTTGGGGGAAGACAGATGTTTTTTAATTTCATTAAAAGCCTCATCACATTGTGAAGTCTAGTCGAATCCCTTTGTTCCTTTTAAAGTCTGAAAGAACGGGGCACACCTGTCTGAAGACCTTGAAATGAATCGATTTAACGCAACCAGCCTCCCAGTTAACCTTTGTACTTCTTTAAGATTTCGAGGAGGCTCCATTTGGAATAAAGCATTAAGCTGGTCGGGATCGGGCTGTATCCCTTGTTAACTTATTATATACCCCAGGAATGTTCGGGACTGTACTCCGAACACACACTTCTCTGGATTTAGTTTCAAATTTACTTTTACTAAGTTAGCAAAAGTTTCTTGTAGATCTGCCAAGTGTAGCTCTTCCTCCATACTTTTTAACATCATGTCATCAATATATACTTCCATATTTCTTCTAATCTGATCAGAAAAACCTTTATTTACCAACCTTTGATAAGTAGCCCCAGCATTTTTTAACCCAAATGGAATCACCTTGTAACAATGAAGGCCCCTATCAGTAACAAACGTAGTATGCTCCTGATCCTTCGGATCTACTTGAATCTGGTTGTACCCGGAGAAGGTATCCATGAAAGATAGTAGCTTATTCCCAGATGTAGAATCCAACAGCTGATCAATCCGGGGGACAGGGTATAAATCCTTTGGGCAAGCCCTGTTGAGATATGTAAAATCAATACACATACGCCACTTGCCATTTTTCATTTTCACCAAGACCGGATTGGCTGTCCATAAAGGATATTGAGACTCCTTTATGTGCCCCATTTTAGTAAGCCTGTCGACTTCTTGAACGATGACATAAGCCTTTTCCTTGGAAAAAGCTCTTCTTTTTTGTACCACGGGTGTTATGTCTCTTCGGATGGATAGGTGGTGTGATATTATATCTGCTGGTACCCCGGTAACATCAGCATTGCACCAAGCAAAAACATACTGATGGTCTTTTAAGAACTTCAACATCTTATCCTTTAGTTCAGATGCCATTTTACACCCTATCTTAACATTTTTTCCCTCTTCCAAAGAATGTGTTTCAACTTCTTCAACCGGTATTAAAACTCCAGGGGTCTCTCTGGGATCATCAATTTCACCCTCACCCCTAGAAACCCCCTCAAATTGTTATTCTTCATTGATACGAACTGCCCCCATCGTCCAAGGAGCCAGTGCTGTTGCATAACACTCTCTTGCACATCATATTTTAAACATTGGTGGACTATTGAGGCCACTGCATGCATTCGAGAGAGCCAAGACCTCCCTAGAATAGCATTATAACAAGTGGGACAATCCACTACGACAAACAGTATTCTAACCATCTTCTTAAAAGGGCCCTTGCCCAACAAAACTTCCTCTTCGAACTCCCCGATCACATCTGCTGAGCTTCCAGTGAAACCCACAATTAACCTGTTCGAACGTGAATTACCGCAGGATTTTTCATCTTTTTGTAGGAAGTTAAAAAGATGATATTGGTTGAACTCCCATTATCCACCAAAATTCATCCTACGTCATTGCCCCCAATGGATGCTCCTATGACAACAGCATCTTCATGAGGACCTGCTATATCCCTCAAGTCATCCTCATCGAACACAATGAAAGGGAATAGAATCTGCGATTGATAAGAAGTCATGCCTCCCTCCAGTTGGGTAGCTAAAGTATGAACATGCCTTTTCCTCGAAGAAGCAGTGGGTGCTGTCATGGTATCCCCTCCGAAAATCGTGAGTGACTCAAAAACGTTAATAAGCCCGGACACTGTTTTACAACGTTCCTCAATGGCATCCACTCTGTTTCGAGTTGGATCAGGGTCCAAGTACTCTGACTCTACATCGAATCTCTTGATTATTACCATAGCTCCCTCCGGAGCGGATGTACCTGCATTGTTTGGACCAGCCCAATGAGCATTATCAGGCCTATTTCCTCCTCTTCTTTTAACATATGCTCCCATCTTTCCTCTTTCAATTAAATTCTAGACTTCTTGCTTTAAAGCAATACAATCCTCAGTGGTATGGCCAATATCATTATGGTACTGACAGAAGGAATTGTTACGATGCTCCCTAGGAGATTGTAGTGCAGCCGACCTTCTATAGTGTACTTCTTCCTTTGTTTTGTCATAAATGGTGGCTACACTTTCTTTTAACTCAGCAAACCAATCCGGTTGAACACAAGACCCTCTCTTATTTCTAGATTGTTGACTCTGGGAAGGCGCAGCTGGCTGAGACTGAGATTTAGCTCTGTTATGACCCTGCCCGGCCTCCATTGCCTTGTTCCCGGACTGATTTTGGTTGGGGTTTGGTGTAGCCGGGGAAGACCTCACCTGCATGTGCACCCTAGTTTTCTTTGTTTCATCTACGTTAATTTTCTTTCCAACCTGATTCAGTAGACCTCCCTAAGTCATGGCATTTTTTCTGGTCACTGAATCAGCCAAATTTCCAGGGTTTAAGCCCTGCCTCAAAGATGCTATTGCTACTTGCTCAAAGCAATCAGCCAACCCGTTTTTGGTGTTTAGAAAACGACTTATGTATTCTTTCAGTGATTCGTTCGGTTCTTAGGCACAATGGATAATTGTGTCCCCATTGCCCTTCAACTCCTTACTTCCAACAAACTGCCTCCGGAAGGCCACCCAAAAGGTATCGAAATTTCTGATATAACCCTGTGGTAAGCTGTTATACCACTTAAGAGCACTCCCCGTAAAGGATTGGGAGAATGCTCTACAAAGCAACTTGTCATCATCATCGAAATTCATCATGAAATTTTTGAATTGTTCCAGGTGGTTGTCTGAATCTTTATAGCCATCGTATTTATCCATTTTTGTACTATCAAACCTCTTAGGGAGGTTTCCGGACAGAATCTTGGATGACAATGGAGATTGTCACCAATTCCGGCCACGACTGAAAACGGTATCCTCATTGGAAATTGCAAAGATACCTGGTTCATCATGGAAGGAAAAATGATCCACCAACATCCGGTCTACGTGTCTCCGGCTATGAGATGACCCTTTGCCTATATGCTCTTTAACTTTCCATGTCTATCCCTTTTTCTTGAATACTTCTTAACCAACTTTTATTTCTTTTTAGATCGGCCCTCATCACTGCTGGAGGATAAGGACTCTTCAACTCCATCCTCGCCCGAGGAGCTACTAGAAGATTCTGAGTCTGAATCAGAGCTCTCCACTGGCTTGGACTAGTGAGACGTTTTGGAGCTAGCATGAGTCTTCTTCGTACTCACATGGGTCTTCGAAGGCTCATGCTCTCTAGGGTTGTCAGTATGATGAGAAACTGATGCCTTTGACTTCTCTTTTATGCCCATCTTTGCATTCTCTGCCCTCAGAGCTTCTATCTCGCCCTTTAATCTATCACGCTTCTCAATGGTATATTCATCATTTTCACCCACCACTTCAAGCAAAGCTGGTGGTACTTCCGGTGCGTCTGGATTCATTCAAACTGATTTTTCTGCTCTTACTGTGGTCGCCAATTTGGTGTGGTTTATTTTTGTCCGAGGGTAAGTTTGTAATTTTTGTTTAGAGTTTTGTGGAGTTTTGAGAGTATTTAATGTTTGGGTAGAATGTAGAGGGAGAATTAAGCTGCCTGGTTGTATTTAATTTTCATTACCCTTATTTAATGTTGGTGGTTGGGTATTTATACCCTTATATTTGGGCCACATGGGCTTTCGAGTCGTGTTTAATGGATTCGGGTCGAGTTTAAGGACCGATTAGTTCTAAGTAAGTGAACAGGCAGCTTAGTCAAAAAGTGATTAGGTTTTAAGTACTTTAGTTCTGTTCGGATAGTTCAATGGATGATGGTGTCCGAACTGCCCCTGTCCGGTAAAGTGGATATTGTCCGAATTGACCCTGTCCGGTTCCCATAGAATGTGGTGACAGAATCCGGACTTATCAATTGGATCTAACATACCTTTGCTTGTTTTTCTTCTCTTTTCGTAAACTGCGATGTTTTTTATCAGATTCAAAATGTGATTTCCTCTGCTCATTTCGAATCTGGCGGGCTGTGCAAGATCGATCAGATTGACTGTTTAAATCATATTTCTCCTCCACTTGTCGCACTTAAGATTTAACCTACCTGATTGAATATTTCCTCTCTTTGAACATATTTTTCCATTTAAGATCATGATTTTATCCAACAACGAATTCATTCGAGCTTCAATGTCTGAATGAGTCTGCTGAATTTGAGGCTAATCATCTTCATTACTTTCTCTTCTTTGCAAATTAGTTCTTAATGTCTCGATTGCCTTTCGAACCAAAATATATTTTTTCCCTAGTTCCATTATCGATCAAGAACAACCATCACAAATCAAGAATTCAATTATCTTTTTTTTTATTATGAAATCAAGGTACCGATAGATTGTATATTCCACTGTGGTCGCCAATTTGATATGTGTGAGTTCACTTCTTGAAATTTAGAAAGAAAAAGTTTGATTCTAGAGAGAGAATGTAGACGTAACAAAGTAGTATTAGCTTTAGAAAAATGGTGTCCCTTTTATAAAGAGCCACAACCTTTATTTATAGACAAACAGACTTAGTGTAACAGAATTAGTTATAAAAGTGGGTTAATTGTACTTTAGCCCCCAATGTTTACAAATAGACTTAAATATGTCATATATCTTTACAATCGATCATAAGAGACTTCAATTCATTACATTTAAGCCCTCAACATTCTATCATTATCAATTATCAAACGTTAGCTACCTACTTTAAATTTAAACCAAACCTTACTCCAGTCATATTAACATTAGAGCATCCAAACCAACCGCCTTAAATTTTACTTCAAATTATGGTAATATATATTTTAATGTTATATGAAATTTTTAAGGAACAAGTGTTGTGGTCTTGAGTGAGCGGATAAATCCATTGTAAAGGTATATATAGTTCAAGTAGTCTGCAACCCGTTTAGAGTGGATGGATGGAAGTCAACTCAGAGGAAGGTTAATTTGGTACTTTGTTCGAGAAGAATACTTGTTAGGATGGTGATCAAAGTCCCACATCTCACATAGTTAACATGGAAATGATCAATAATATATAAGTAAGAACATATATTAACTTGTATTATGCCTTTTTGAAAGTATACAAAAAGCAAAACTATGCGGGACATCAGGTCTAAAGCGAAAAATATCATACTCATGTGGAGATGATTGTTCTTACTTATGTTTGGAGACCAAATATGTGTTACCCATATTCCCAACACATACAAATTGAACTAGTCAGTTCGAGACAAAGACAAAATATTAACAATATTTAAACAAGAAAAATCCATAAACTCTCGATCCTCAAGAGAAATCCAATTTTTTGTAGTTTATATTACTTTAATTTAAAAAACTGAAAGAACTCACAGGTCATTGGAAGCTTGGAAGCATATGTGAAAAATTATAAGCTTTATTAGGTTGTAAATAGTTTTTCTGGTATATTCAATTCTAGTTAGGTACGTTTAGGTTAGGTAATGTATATAACAGGAAAACAATCATTATAAATAAGTCAAGAATAATAATAAAACTTCTAAGGGTTATTCAACCCCATTCTGTTCTTCAATCTTATGTTTAGATTTTTGTTTCGAATCCTCATTTTTCTAGATCAACAAATTAAGTTAGTTATAATTCTTTTTTCAGATTCTTTTATGGTTTCAGAGAAAGTTCTAGCTTGATCATTACATTTTAATATGATTTTGTGTTTCTTGATCAAATTGAGGATTCGAATGTTTCTTCTCCCAATGTTGTGTGAAATCTTAATATCATATGGTAAGTTGTTACTCAGATTCGTTAAGTAACTTTGAGAGAAGTAAAGAACGTAGAGGGAGAAATACATTTTAGAGAGATAAATTCTAGTAACAAGAGTGATCTGTATCAAAACGTTAGACCCTTTATTAGATAAGCCTTAGCATTTATATTGAGGTGCAAAGACATAGCTTTAACTGAAACAGTTACAAAAAGGGTTAATTACACGTTAGTTCCTGACAAAAATACAAAGTTCTAACTATCTCTTGTGAGTATACAATCTGTCATAACAAGTTCTATTCTTCTACATTTCAGTCCTTGAAGTTCTATTTCCTTATCAGTACCCCCTTAGCTCTTAGGAAAGTAATTGAATGAGAGGTGAAAAAAAATCCTTTTATCCACAATTCGAATTGCTTCAAAGTTGTTGTTTTATCATATTTCAAGTTCTATGCGTTGAATTATTTAACATGAAACCATTTCTTTAAACCAGTTTTCATGATTCGAAGCTGAGGCCAATTAAGTGATGCCATTCTAGGTGTCTAGTCTATCTACTAGCATATGATGGTGCCATAGGCACTAGTTCTGCCAGTAGACCTATAGCGTGACAGCTGCTAAATTATTATTTACGCACCCCCTTTAGATTCTATCCAATCACTTTCCACCTCTTTCACTTCTCGATACTTCTTTTCTCTTCCTATACATACCTATGCGAACCATTGTTTGATTTAAAAACAAAATTTGTTGAGAGAGAAACTGCCAAAACAGAAAATTCCCTGGCTACCTTCAACGACTTCTTCAATCTGTTGTCTACTTTTGCCGAAAAATTAAACTTTTCTTGTTCATATTGAACTGGTTATCCGAAAGTATCCAATGACCATAAAACCCACATCTCCATACGACTACTTCTGTATAAGTGAAAGAACAGATGAATGTAGAGCAGGTAGATTAATAAGCAACACTTCTCTTGGTTAGTCCACAAAAATAATACATTTACAGTAATTTTGATCCTAACAAAACTTCTATCTTTCCACATTCTTCTCTTCCAGAAGAAAGCAAGTCATCAAGAACTTAAACACCAAAGTTTCCTCGACTCTCGCCTTCTCTTACTGAATCATCCCTTCAAATCAATCATGAAATGACCAAATATTCCTCAAAAAAATTCAAAGAGACTCATTCTTCAACCAATCCTAGGCCCTCTTCTCAATCGCGCATGAAAACAAAAACTCAGTCTCCTTAAATTAAAAAAAAATGTTCATAGTTAACGGTGATTATGTAAAAGTCACTTCAAATGCCGATGCTGCTTCGAATCCATTAACCACTTCTCTCATGAGGGAGAGTGTTGAGACAACAACAACATCTTAACGAAACCCCTCAAGTAATATGCCTCAACTAATGGACAAGGCGTTTGAAGAAGAAAATGAATCTGAAGCTACACATTCAAATAATGAAGCTGAATCGAAGAAGAAGCTTAAACGATTTTATCCTTATTTATTATCAAATTCTATTCTCTGTATTGAAATTTTGAGGTGGTATAATATCCGTCGAAAAGATGCAAAGGATACCTTCATCAAGCTTGCTACCTGGGCTAAAAAAGAATGGAATAATGCATTTCACACAGCCTTCAAACCTATCAATTTTCTCAACAGCCATATGTGGAGAATCAGTTTGGGAGCTCCTCTCCACGAAAATATAATGGAGCTTCCGAACCGTTTGCACATTGTCAGAGCGTTAGTATATCTTGATTGAAAAGTATTCTTATCGGTTTGGAACAGATTAGGCATTCACCTCCCCCCAAAAGAAGAAGGGGAAATGAATAAAAAGGCAGCTAGCACATATGGTGTTAGCCTTTCAGAAGATTGAATACCTAAAACTTCGAAGAGAAAGACAACATAAAATACCCTTCCCACTATCGAAGAGTAGTAGAAGCTCAACCTTTCTTATAAAGGAAAAAAAATGCTCCATAAAAAAAACACTGCCAAAACGACTCCTCAGAAGAAAGGAAAAAAGAAAGCTATGCAAACTATCGAATAGGTGCTATGTGAGGCTGATGAAAACGTTGTGGCTGTAGAAGATCAGCAAGGTCAAAAAGAAAATAACACATGTGCTGATGACGGTTGTATTCAACAAAGGGAAACAAATTTTAACAATGATCGCGGTTACAATAACTTAAATCCAAATAGTTTCATCAATTTCGATTAATCTCAAGAGCTTGCTCAAGATGAAGATCTAATTATTCAAGAACTTCAAGATTCATTATATAATATTGGCAAAAGATCTACTCCTTCTATTTCCCGAGAACTTTCACCAGAAGTCTCTTTTCCGCCAACCGCCCTTGCTCTTATTCCTCGTTCTAGCCCAATGGTCATCCCTCATGAGAAGCCATCCGAAGAAGACGTGCTCGCACTGCAACCATTTTCCAACCTTGGTATTGCATTACAGAAATTAACCGAAGAGCTTGATTCTGCACGAAATTATCTGGAGTATTTGGCTAAGGAAATAGTCCGCTAGAAAAATATCATTGTTGCTGAAAAAAGGATGAGAGATATTATTTGAGGCTTAGTGGAGAAACAATTTCATGGATTTCAAATGGCTAGATCTGAATTCATGAAAAGTCTTCTCTATCTCTAAAATCACTCTGAAGATGTGTATCGAAAAAAAAAAGAACTCAACACTTCTCAGCCAGAATGAAGTAAATCAGCTTACACTAAAACATTCTGAAGAGTTAGCTGTTGAGAAGAAAAACTTTGATGATCTTTAAGTTTCTCTTGACAAAAGGGAAGCAGAAAATAAAAAAATTGATAGACAATATGACTGCTATCAAAGCCCAATTTTAAGAAGAAAAAAATTGATGTCTTCGCTGCTAAAAATAAATGTGCAAAAGACATGCTAGCATCTATTGCAAACTCCAAAAAACAAAAAACCATCAACCTCCTTCGTGAAATTCATGCTATATTTCCTAAATCTAACCTCTCCAACTTTTTTGAGAGCGAATCCCCATCGAAAGCCATCCCAGCGAGTCTTTTGATCCTGTTCCTGGGTCTTCATCTGAAGAGGAAGAATCAGGGGAAATCGCTTCCGATCAAAGGTAAATTTATGAAGAAACCTCTTAAGACGAGTAACCTTGTTATCTATTTTTATGTATGTCATTCAACCACTGTAATATTTTGTTTTTTATATATGCCTAGTTGTTTGGCATTTAAGAAATGATTTTGTTTTCATTGAATCAATATTGAATGTAAAAAGGCTTGTTTTATTCTTTATTTTCACAAGTCACCTTCACTTCAAAATATTACTTATATTTCTCATTCAAAGTAGAAATTCAATGTGAATTTTTGAAATATATTATGCATAATACCTCGAATATTTTAGTGCATTTAAAGAATGTAGCACTTTGAATATTATAGTGCGTTTTGAGAACGTAGCACTTCGAATATTATAGTGTGTTTAGAGAACGTAGTACTTCAAATATTATAGTGCGTTTAGATAACGTAGCACTTTGAATTTTATAGTGCGTTTGAAGAACGTAGCACTTCAAATATGGCTTTATCTTCGAAAAGTATACTCAACACTTCAGAATATTCTACTATTGATCAACTTCAAAGATGATTAGTCTTTGATTAGTTACCTAAATAATTTAAACAAATTTGTTAAACAACCATTGGCCAAAAAATGCATTTTTATTGATAACTTCGAATATTTACATAGCACCTCGTTAAAACCTTCCTGGGCCAACATGGTAGGAAAGAGTGTGCTAATAATCAAAGAAAATAATTTCAAAATAAAACAGAGTTAGTCTCAATACAACTTTAGATGCTGAATATTCCAAGAGTGTTGAAGCATCATCATCTAATTGTCACAAAGGCGGTAAGAACCTGGCTTTATCTTTTCAACAACCATATAAGGACCTTCCCAATTTGGGTTCATCTTACCTAGGCTCTTCTCCTTAGTATGGAGGAATACCATTCTTAAAACTTTATTACCCACCTCGAAATCTCTCATTTCACCCTCGAATTATATATACTCTTCATAAGAGTTTGATAATGAATCATATTTAGATGAGTTCGAACTCTTTTTTCTTCAATCAAATCCAAAGCTGTTTTTTTTTTCGAATCCTTATTTTTCTAGATCAACAACTTAAGTTAATTATAATTCTTTTTTTCATATTCTTTCATGGTTCCTATGCAAGTTCTAGCTTGATCCTTACATTTTAATATGATTCTTTTTTTGTGTTTCTTGATCAAATTGAGGATTTGAATATTTTTTCTCCCAATGTTGTGCGAAATCCTAATACTATATGGTGAGGTGATATTCAGATTTGTTAAGTAACGTTGAGAGAATTAAATAATGTAGAGAGAGAAATATATTTTTACTGAGATAAAGTCTAGTAACAAGAGTGATATATCTCAAAAAGTTAGACCCTTTATTAGATCAGCCTTGGCCTTTATATAGAGGTGCAAAGACTTAGCTTTATCTGAAACAGTCACAAAAAGGGGTTAATTACACCTTAGTTCCTGATTTAAATACAAAGTTCTAACCATCTCCTCTGAGTATACAATCTTTCATAAGAAGTTTTATGCTTTTACATTCGCTATCACTATAAACGATGATGCAATTTATTTTAATTCTATTATGATGATTACCATTTCAAAACATATTAAGAATAATTTTATTGTTTAGTGCAAAGCAGTTAAGCTCTCTTTGGCTGCTAAAAAGAAGTGAAGCTTCATTGGTGGTAGATATCTTGAGCGTGTAATATATAATGTGAATATGATCAATGGAGCCATGTGAATAACATGATGTGCTCATAGATCATCAACTGTATTTCAAGAAATTTTGAGGAAATATATATGTTCATTGATAATGTTAAGTATCTGTGGGATGATATTGGACAGAGGTATATCTCTTATAATGGACATGTGTTTTATGATTTGAGGAGATAAATAAATTTGCTATCGGAAAGAAGTTTGAGTGTTGTGACATATTAATCTAAGTTGAAAACGTTATTGGTTGAAATGAATACATTGAGACCTTTTCCTATATATATATATATATATTAATTGAAGTGCGATTATGGTATGTATACAAAAATAACTAAGAGAGAAGAAAAAAAATAAAATCATGCAATTCTTGCTTGGTCTGAAATATAATTTTGAATGAGTGAAACATCAAGCGCTTTTGATGGATCTTATTTTCACTTTAAAAGTGTTTTAACTTTATGGTTACCCGAAACTGCGAGAGAAGAAGAATAAAAAATAGAATTAATATGCAATGAAGAATGTTGTTACTCTAACATAAATACCTTTGAAAATCATGGAGATAATAACATACAAGGAATTATGCACATTATGATAAATATGTAACAATATATTTAAAAGACATTGAGCACTTTAATACAGTTATTTCTAGAGCTAATTTAGCTCATTTTGATGAGTTTACAGGTGTGACTAACTTTGATCATTCAACACATGATGATGAGAATAATAGTTTTCAGATAATAAAAATTAGTGCTTCAAATCATATGTGTTGTAGTCAGTACTTATTTACTGAAGCATGTTCTATTTATTCTCTTTCTCATGTGTCTTTACTTGATTGTTCTTTTAAAATCGTAAACCTCAAAGAAAATATAAAAATACATGACATAATAGTTTTGCATAACTATCTTTTTTTACTTTATTTCAAATACAATCTCATATATGTTAGCAAGGGCATTTTATTATCTTTTGTTATTTGGTTTATAAAATATTATTGCCTTATCCAGGACTAACACTCTAAACTAATGATTGGAATTGGAAGGCATACAAAGGACTCTATGTTATTGATGAAATTCTTCCACAACTGATTTTATTAAGTTTGTATTTGATAAAATCATTTATGCGAGTTTTAATTCTAACTTAATATTATCTATCATCGCTTTTGTAAATAAGCCTAGTATATGACATCTTAGGTTAGTTTATTATCATATTGATCATGTAAAGAGAATAAGATGGTCACGTTTTGAGAACGCTTGTAAAATATTCCTTATATCAAATCAACAAAGAGTGTTATTTCCTTCTAGTAACTCAAAATATGCTAAATATGTTAATCTTTTACACATGGACCTATGGGGATATTATCATGCAAAATAATAAGTGGTAGTAAGTACTTTCTAAACATATTAATGAACTTTCCAGATTCACTTGGAGTTTTTTACTTAAAGATAAGACATTTGTTCCTCGAACTATACAACAGTTCATATATATGAGTCAAAATTAATACAATGCAAAGATTAGGAAAATAAAAACTGATAATGGAATTGAGTTTTATAATCTTGAAGTGTATTTTTTAAAATTTCTCTTAGTATTGTTCACCATAGAAGTTGTCTATATACTCCTCAACATAATGGTGTAGTAGAAATAAAACACCAACATCTATTGTAAATTGCAAGATCCATAATGTTACAGTCCAAAGTTCCTAAGTGTTTTTGGGGAGAAGTTATTCTAACTGTAACACATCTCATTAATAGAATTCATTCTATAGTTTTAAAATGGATAACACCTCATAATATTTTGACAGGAATTGTCCCTAATATTTTGAGTATTTGGTTGTCTTTTTTTTGCTATGATTTATCCGCAAGTTAAGGACAAGTTCTCACCTAGAGCACACAAATATATTATTGTTGGATATTATTCTATAGAAAAAGGTTATAGGATTTATAGTCTTAATCAACATAATATGATTATATATTGGGATGTTGTGTTTATAGAATAAACTTTTGCTTATAAAACAATCATATATTTTTAGTAATGTGCATAGTCCTGTTATTTTTTCCACAGAAATATAATCTCAAACTAATCACAATTTTTCTGAGGATAATTAAATATAATTAAGTG
The DNA here is from genome assembly GCA_036936605.1 of Limnanthes douglasii subsp. nivea. NCBI lineage: Eukaryota > Viridiplantae > Streptophyta > Magnoliopsida > Brassicales > Limnanthaceae > Limnanthes > Limnanthes douglasii. The sequence continues at coordinate 159,509,188 of JAUPFV010000005.1, read as the reverse complement.
TTCTTTCTCCTTTAAGTAGTACTAAGTCTATTGGTAATGATGTTTTAGTTGATTAGGTTCCCATAAGAAAAACGTATAAGACACAGAAAACAACCTTGTTTGCTCAAAGATTTTATTTCCAACACAATACACATTAATTCACTGTCTTTTGAGTCTTTACACACTCATCATGTTCACCTACATTTCCATACAAAACATCTCATCTTTTGTATGCATCACATAGTGTATTTTAGTAAACGTCTCATATATCCAAGAACCATTTTCTTATAGTCAGGCTAAGAATGATCTGATATGGATTTTACCTATAGAAAAAAATCTTCACGATTTGGAAGTAAACCATACTTGAGACTATACTGAGTTACCTTCTGGAAAAAAGGAAATATGCGCACGATGGGTATACAAAATCAAAAGAAATACTTATGGTACAGTTGAAAGAATGAAAGATAAGTTGGTAGGAAAGGGTTACACTCAAGTCGAAGAAGCAGACTAAACAAAAAGCTTCTCTCCCATGACTAAACAGAAAGTGTTACTCATTGTAAGAGTAATATTTGCTATTGAAGCTTCTAGACATCGAGAAGTACACCATGTAGATGTTAACAATGCTTTCATTCATGGTACGTTGGAGGAAATGTGCACATGAAAGCACCTCCAGGAACATTATAGGGAAGAAAGAGAAGAGTATGTAGGTTGATCAAATCTCTTTATGGTTTAAACATGCATCTAGATAGTGAAATTACAAGCTTATTTGAAGCCTTTTAAAGTATGGTGTTTTATAGTCTTTTTCATATAATTTTCTTTTCACTCTTAAATAAGGTGATTCTCAAATAATGTTTTAGGTATATGTTGATGATATACTCACAACAAGGAAGGATGTTAACCTTATTGCTGGTGTGAAAGAGTATTTGACCAAGTTATTCACAATTAAATATCTTGGCATAACTAAGTTTTTCTTAGGAATTGAAGTTATGCAAACTGCTTCAGATATTTTTCTCAATCAAATAAAGTATATTATTGATATGATAATAAAAAAGGAATTTTAAGATGCGTCCTTATTTTCAGGATCATTCGATTATTCTTTGAACATCTTTTCTATTAAAAATGTACTACAAAAACCAAACATTTATGGAAGAATAACTAAGTGGCCCCTCGAGTTAGGGGACTATGATATTGATTTTACTCCTCGAACGAGTATTAAGGCCCAAGATTTGGGAGATTTGTTTTTTTTTAATTCAATTCAAGTACGTTATCAACAACTGTAGAGTGGGTGGTTCAAACCGATGGAGGCTCCATTTTCTTGGGATAAAACGTGTGAGTACAATTAATTTCTCCTTCTAGGGAGGTCACGTACCAAGCCATACGGTTCAGATTCAGTTCATCAAATAACGAAGCAGAGTATGAGACGACTCTAGCTCGTTTGAGGCTTGCAAGTATTTGTGGAGCAAAAAGAATTTGTTTAGAAAATGATTCACAACTTATAGAAATCATATGTTAGGAGTATCCAAGGCTAAAAATGATCAAATTTTCAAGTAGTTACGAGAATTATGAGGGTTCGACATATTTTTTGATACAGTGACAATCAAACATATTAACTGAAAGAAAAATAATATTGTTGATTATTTAGCGACTATTTCTTATTATGAAGCGCATCGATGATATTACTAAAATAGAGTACATCAATGCTGATAAAAGCCAAGCAATGAAAATATTTTCAAGAAGTATTTGTGGTTACCGAGGAAGACCGAAGAGATTGGAGGTCCAATCTCAAAGAATCTTTACTTGAATGAACCTTTCCCATGGATACAAAATTAGCTCAACGATTGAAATTTAGAGCGCCTAGGTACACAGTATTGGATGGAACATTGTACGAATATTCTTTGAGTCGATCATGCTTAAGATTTCTAGGTAAAAATGAATCTCAAATAATTTTATCAGAACTACATGTTGGGGACGGTTTTGCTTATTGTGGATTAAAGGCTTTAACAAGAAAAGTTTTGTTGGCGGGATATTATTGGCCTTCTATAATTAGTGATGCAAATAATCGAGGTCAAAGTTGTGACACTTGTCAAAGATTTGTAAATTTTATTCATCAACTAGTTGTTCCTCTAACCTTAATTTCCAAAGTGATTCCCTTTGACAGATGGGGTTTCGATTTGGTAGGACCATTGCATATGGCTTCGGAATGATGCAAAACAATTATAGTTGTAGTGGATTATTTTTAAAAATGGGATGAAGCCGAACCTTAAACATGAACAAGAGTTAAAAATGTAATTAGATTTATTGTGCCTATATGTTTGTTGTAGATTTTAAGTTTATCAGAGAATTACTACCGATAATGGACCAGAGTTTAACAATAGAGATGACATCCTTTTGTAAGTCGAGGGGAATCACATAGTGGTTTTCAACACCATTGCAACCATAAGAAAATGGCCACGTAGAGGTTACTAATAGAATTATATTAGAAATTCTTAAGAAAAACTTGACAAGTGCAGGTGAAAAGTGGCCTAAGTATCTTCAAAACGTACTATGGGCCTATTGAACAATACCTCGAGTTACGACTCAATAAACACCTCTTGCTATAGTATATAGGATAGATACAGTAAGTGCGACGGAATCAACACTTCCATCTTACAGGGTACTTACCTAGTCTGAGGACGATAACAACGAGGCTAGACGAATGGAGGTTCATTTTATTGAGGAAAAATGGGTTAGAGCATATTTGATTATGATTCATTATTAAACGGTAATGAGAATCCGTTACAATTCGAGGGTGAAATGAATTGACTTCAATATATGAGATAAAGTTTTCAGGAATTCATTTTTTGTATACAAAAGATAAAATATTGGGTAAGATTTCTCTAAGTTGGGAAGGACCGTATTCAGTAAGCGAAAAGATTAATCCATTACCATATCTCCTTCAAGATAAAGAGAGAAGAGTTTTGCAGCACCTTTGGGATATTGAGCATTTAAAATTGTATTGTGATTAATTATTTGCATATTTATCATATTGTTCTTTTCCTTAATTGTATATTTAAATGGTGGCATACTTCTATCTCTCATGGTGGCTCAGGATGGTTTTAATGAGGTGCCTTTATTGCTGGAGTTATAAATACAATCATATTTCTTAGCAAAAGCATTTAGGACTGTAGTATTTGTATGTATGAGAATTTATTTGAACTGTGATTTTACAATGTTATTGAAAGAAAATAAAGTTTTATTCTTATAAAGTGAACAACGACTGATCACCCTTGTGATAATTTACAACAAAGTATAATTTGAAGTAGGCATGGGCATTTTAATCGGAATCGAAAGAACCGAACCAAACCGAATTAAAAGAACCGAACCAAACCGAATTAAAAGAACCAAACCGAAGTAGATTTGGTTCTTTCATAATACCTGAATGGTTCCAGTTTTCAATTACCCAAGGTTCTCGGAACCGAACCGTACCGAACTGAAGAACCGTGGGTACCCGTTAGGAACCGAACCTATGTATTAACCCTTAATTTTGAATTGTTTGAAAAATATATTTTCTTTTTCAAAGTTAGATTCCTCTAAATTTGTCTTTTATCATTGATCTCTGATTATGTTCTTTAATAAATGATAACATACTTTATTTAAAGTGTCGACATATTTACAAACTATTATGCGTATAAACAAAATAACAAAATATCAACCTTTATATAATTTAATAAACTTGATATCATCTCTCCATTTTTTTATATTACTAATATTCTTCTTTAGTATATTAATTTTGAATATTTCTTATATTTAGTATTTTTTTCTTACAATCTAACATAGTTTTATTGTTTTAAAATGTAAAAAGAGTTTTATATATGTTGATATTGCAAAGAATTTAAAGTATCCAAAACTACCAGATTGGAACCGAGTTAAGTACCCATACCGAACTGAATTAAGAAGAACCGAACCGAACAGAACCGAAATTTATTCGGTTCCTAAATGGGTACTTGTTTTGAAGAACCAAAATAACCAAGAACCAAGAACCAAAAGAACCGAACCGAAGAACTGAATGCCCATGCCTAATTTGAGGTGCTAACGCCTTTAAAATCATTTTTTGAAGTGCCAATATGAGTGGTAGTATAATTCGAGGTGCTAACGTCTTTAAAAGAATTTTTTGAAGTGCCATTGTGAGTGGTAGTATAATTGTAGGTGCTAACGTCTTTAAAATAATATTTTGAAGTGCCAATATGAGTGGTAGTATAATTCCAAATTTTAACGTCTCTGAAATCTCATTTCGAAGTACCAATGTGGGTGGCAAGATAATTCCTTAAGACAAGTTACAAAATTTAAACGACATTTAACATTTAAAAACAAGTTACTATATAGTAAGGACTTACAAACACAAACTTTGCTATGTGGTAAGCACTTACAAGTACAAAAAAAATTGTCAACAAGAAAAACAGTACAAGAATTCGGATGATCACATGTGGTAGTCATCAATACCAAAAACACAAGTTACAAAAACAAAAATATAGTTGATTCTTATTTGCTCTGATTATCATTTGGCGGCCATCCAAGCTTCCAACTGAGGAGCTACCATCACTCTTTAATCCCTCACTGTTTGACGAGGCAGATTTGGTGTTTCTAATTTCTTCGGATTCAGACTCCTCTAAATCACTTTTGATGGTAATAAAAGCTTTTTTGGGGCGCCTACTTTACATAAAGTTTCAATAGTCTTTCATATTTACCTTTATAAACTTTTGGTATAAGTCAATGATCATGGAAAGTTTTGCTTTATCTTTCTAGGTCTGTAAATCTCTAAGGAAATCATTCGCATTGGCATTAACAACAGCCTTTAAAGCGGTGAGTTTCTCCTTTTCTGCTTCAGTCTTGTCCAATACTAAGTCTTGAGCTTTCTTTTTCTCTTATTCACTTTCCTCGTATAGTTTGTTGAGTGTTATCTGGTTGGCGTGCTTTTCGTCTAATTTTTCTTTGTATTTAAAAGTCAGTTTCTTAAACTCTTATTTCATGCCTAGAGTTTAAGTGATTTGTTATCTCGATAGCCCTATTATGAAAGTCCAACCTATCATCTTGAAACACTCGAAAATGTTCAATTAGATTTCTGCTCGAAAGCTCAACCAATTTTGTGTTAAGGGAAACCTCTTTTTCCCACCACACTTTATCCTTTGCGAATTACACTAGTTGATTTCTAGCGTATATAACTTATTCACTTATCTTTTTGGGAGAACTAAGGTTTTTGAAATAAATTAGTAAGTATAGTACCTCTTCAGATGGTTTGTTGGAGGGGTAGGGAAGACAAAACATTTCCAACACAAAAGCGTCGGAATGAGTGCCCAAAGGGCAAGGTAAACCATATCTTTGACGCAATGTAGGTCGAGTATCAACCAGTTCTAGTTCATTATCTCGAGGATTATTTCTTGCGTTCCCCAAGGAAATTTCGACAACCTCATTTCCTATATCAGCAGCGTAATGTTCAATCTGTGGAAGTTGGGGCTCTGTGTCGAAGAAGTCTTGATCTTTGTTTTCCTTCACTTCCTCCTCGACATCCGGTGTTCTTCTTGTTGGTTATTTATTTTGTAGTGCTTCATCTTCTGATTGTTCTTTTGGCTTTCACCCTTCTACGTGACGCATAATTGTGATTGTTCTACTTGTTTATTTTGGATATGTTTTTGGTTGGCTTTAACTCTATTCTCTTGTTTTTCGATAAGATTTCTTTTAAAAAATTTATATGTTTTTCGTCAGAAGAGATACAGTTTTCGGTTTCAGATCTGTTGTGTGCAGCCACAATCAAACGGTCTGAGCGAAAGGCAAACTGTGTTCGTTTCTGCTGAATTTCGAAGAGAATGTTTGGGACATCCAATCCTTCAATCCGACTAGATAGATTGAGAATTATTGCAGTTACTTTTGTTGATAAAAGAGGTTTAAATCTAAACAAAAATTAATATTTGGATTTGATTCAGTTTTGGATTTGATTGAGTATTCGATTTGATTATGTTGGACCACCAAGATTTTAAATTTGGACTTTGTTTTGATTTTGGATTTGAGGTTTGATTAAGATTAAGATTTGATTTTCCGATTTTCATTTGGTATCTTTTGTTTATTTGATTTTGTTCGATTAGAGATTGTGGATCTTATTGTGAATATAATAAGAAATTATAATTTTCTACAGTCTACTAGTAGCAAACTAAATCAGAAGAACTTTTTTATGTCTACATATGCATACCATTCACGTATGTCATCGTCTTCCACTTCAGGTATTGATTAATCATTGTGTATTTTGGATTTAGGTGAGTCTCATCATATGTCACCTCACATGTCGAACTTTTTTCATTGTCTCATGTTTCACCCATATCTGTTTTTACTACTAGGGCTACAAAAATATCAATAGAGGGTATTGGATCTATTTGTGCCACTCATATATCGCTATACGATGTTTACTACGTGCTCGCCATAGGTTTGAATCTTGTTTCAGTTATTCAGTTGTGTAAATTTGGTTATTGAGCCTTGTTTTCTGATTCTGTTTGTGCTATACAAAATCAACAGACTTATAGAGTGATTAGAACAGTTTGTAAAATATGGGAGCTCTATGTTTTAGAAAAACTCAAAGTAACAGATTTGGATGTATATGGTGTTGATAGTGAAAAAACATACTTGACTGATATTGCTGCCTATACTGTTGATTTGTCTATATTTCGTTTGAATTCTTCATTGTCTAAGTTTTATCTTTGACATTCTCGTCTGAAACATGTATCTGCATCGCGTTTGAAATTTTTAGTCTCTCCAGGCGCTTTAGGTGAGTTACACAATTGTAATATCTCAGATCCTAGTGGTTGTAAACTCAAAAAATGTTCGACGTTACCATTTAATGAAAGTGTCACTTCTTCTATTGCTCCATTTGACTTATAAGGTAAATATACCTCCAATAATTTCAAACATTTACTTTTATTTGATGGTAATATAAATCATTCATCTTGTACTGACACCCCTGAATAAAATGGTTTTGCAGAAAGAAAACATCATCACTTTGTTGAGACCGCTCGTTCTTTTCTTTTGTGAGCTTAAGTATTAACTGTTGTTCAGGGAGAAGCAATTTTGAATGTTGTTTACATGATTAATAGAATTCCCACGACTCATAATGTAGGAATGTCTCCATTTCAGACGTTATACGAATAACTTCAAGATTATTCTTCCTTACGAGTGTATGGATGTACATGTTTTGTCCTTCGTCCTTATATTGAACGCAACAAACTGGGTCCTAAAACAACTATATGTGTTTTTATATGTTATGGTGTTACACATAAAGGTTATCATTTTTAGGATCCCACTAGTCAGAAGCTATATGTATCTCGTCATGTCACATTTCTTGAGCATATCCCATTTTATTTGATTCCAACAATATCACATGATGTAACAAAAACAGACCTTCAAGCTATTGATCTTTTTGACACTGATAGTAATACATCTTTTGGCATTGATATTCCAGCTCATGAGATATCGAAAACAGTTGATACTACTTCATCCTTATCAATGTATGAATCAACTTTATTAATTCCTGAGCAAACTCCTTTCTCTGGTAGAACAACAGTGCATCCACCTCTCATGAAATAGACTCGTATACATAAGTCTACTAAAATACTAGCTTTTTAGTAATCTTATTACCTTAGCTCTTTTTTCTTCTTTCATAGCAAACATACATGGTTTGTACGAACCTCATTCGTTTAGATAAGTTGTTTGTGATTCGCGTTGGAAAAATGCTATAATGAAAGAGCTTCTGCTCTTTATTATACTCATACATGATATATAGTTCAACCTTCATCCGGAAAGAATAAAATCGGTTCTAGCTGAGTTTTTTAAATTAAAACAAAGTCTGATGGGTCTGTTGAAGATATAAAGCTCGTATTCTAATAAAAAGGTATTCACAGAAGTATGGTATGGATTATGATGAGACATTTTCCCTCGTAGAAAAAGGACGATAGTTCGTACTCTTATTGCGGTTGCATCCGTTCGCTAGTGGGAAATTTTCCAACTAGATGTCAAAAAGTCATTTTTGAATGGTGATCTTCATGGGAAGGTTTACATGACTCCTCATCCAGGTGTTTCTCACCAACTAAGTAAAGTTTTTTCAACTTAGAAAATCTTTATATGGTCTCAAACAAGCTCCCCATGCTTGGTTTGAACAATTCTCTAAGTTTATAACTTAACTTGGTTTCGTTCCTAGTAATCATGATTCGACCTTATTTATCAGATGTATGTGTGTAGGACAAATTATTTTATCCCCATATGTAGATGATATGATCATTACATGTGATGATATTGATGGCATCGAGGCACTAAAACGTGATTTGGCTCAACGTTTTGTGATGAAGGACTTGAGACTATTACGTTATTTTATAGGAATTGAGGTGGCTAAATTCCTAAAAGGTTATATTATCGCTCAGATAAAGTATATATCTTATCGTTTTGAGCGAGCGTGACTTTCTGATAACAGGACGATAGATAATCCTACTGAAGCCAATGACCTGTACTCTATGTTGACTTTTCGATATAGCTTATGTTGTTCATGTGGTTAGTCAGTTCGTTACTGCTCCTACATCCGTCCATTAGGAAGCTCAATTTCCTCTGGGCTCTAAATGTGACTCTGAACTAAGTTGTTCATAGTAAAATAATTATGGAAGGCATTGGACTTCGTTAACCTTTTAAGGTTTACGTTGGCAACCTCTAAGTGGTGTTGTTGAGACTTTGGTATTGTTGCGAAGATTATAAAAGTGAGTTACAAATATGGAAAGATAAGAGAAGTCAAACTTTAAAGAAAGCCTCAAGAAACTACTTGGATGTTGCCACACCCATTGAATACGGCCCGAATTTCTCTTTCGGGATATTTTTTTACCATTATTCTAGTAGCCACTAATGAAGAAGAATTGTATCTTCCACATTTTATCCATCTCCAATTAGTAATTAACTATTTCATACTCATTTTTAAAAGTAAGGAAGCCAAAAGGAATCCGAGGATTCCTCGACAATACGGTTATAACGACAAATTGGTTCATTGATATTGTAATCTTCGAGATTCTTGATCCCATGATACATAACATAAAGGTGAACCATACATTTGGAGTGGTCTGGCTCAGAAAATAGTTAACTAAATCAAATTATCTGACTATATCAGGGTCTAACGGAAACCAAAGCCTCTAGTTCCGTACGTCAGGATAGAAGATAAATTCTTGAAATGTGAAATTTATTGATGTCTCTCTGCCTTTTGGTAGGCTTATAAATACTTCCTTCAAGATTCCTCTTTTGGCTCTAAGTGTGTCTAACTCAACATCTAAGTAGTAATTGTACGAAATTTTGAAGAGATCAATCAGGTATGTATTGATCACCTTTAGGTAATTAGACCCCACACAAATGGTCAGCGAAAGAGGTAATTTAACTCCCTCTACTAATTTGTCTATGCTTTTCTTACTCTTAAATTTTTGGTCTTTCCCCACGTTTTTGTTTAGAAGGTCAACATTAACCCCGAATTGCATGGATACCCCAACTTCTGATCATATGTCACCCCGTTCATTAACTTTAACCTCATCAACCAACTGCATCGAATTGGATCCGGATAACAGTGTTTTTATTTGAGTTTTCTTCGGCTCATGCCTGACTTATTCTTTCTTCTACGTCCTAAGATCTAAAAAGTGTTGGTCTTTTGCTACCATAAAAGTGGTAGTTTTGTTGATAAGTGACATATCCTCAAAAGGTGACCTATCGTCATTATCTGAACCCATCGTTATGAATTGTGATCGACACTTGCTAGTAGTTGCTCATGGGATAGTGTTGGATTCAAATAAGGACTCTCAATCCTAAATATTGAGCATTAAAGAAGCGAGGGATCGGGTAATATATAATTCCAATTGTATGGATATCTGCCTCCATAGTCAAAGGTCTGAACGATAACTATTGGCCCCTTGGTCTATAGCAACCCAACAACTTCCTTTTCGTCAACTTTATCTACCAACCAGACAAAGAAGTAGAAGCAATGAACATATAAGTTCAAAATCCGTAGTTGGAAACATATATTTTGATGTATATCAGATTAAACGGTGAGAACTGCGGTGGTAAAATGACAGAGCTTCTCTCTTTATAGTTTATCTTAAGAATGAAATAATGCTAACAGAAATGAATAAATTGTTTATAAAGAATCTTTCTTAACACTTGATCTGCCATTTTAAATTCTCTATGTTTTACTTTGGAGGAATATCTACTTCTCATCAATGTTTGATAATGCACTGATTTTATTTGTGTCTGCCTTCGTTTTTCTTTAATCAAGTCCAATTTCACTGCTCTATTTACATCATTAGACTCTTCAGAATATGTTATGACACGATAGGACGGAAAAACTTCCTCATATGGTACTACTGTATCCGTTCCATATATCAATGCATTTGGAGACTCTGATTTTGTTGTTCGAGGAGTTGTTCGATATGCCCACACAACTTCTTGAAGATAATGCGAGTATTTTTGTGCCCTTCCTTCCAAATTCTTATTTACCCCATCAAGAACTGTTCGGTTGGTGACTTCTACATTTCCATTGCATGTAGGTGAAAAAGAGGTGAAAAGCATTGCAGTATCCCTCGAGAGTCACAATAATTTTTCAAATCTTTATTGTCATATTGAGGTCCGTTATCCATTGTCACTTTCATTGCAACTCCATTTGGAAACTGCTTTTCCTAGACCCATTTGGAAAAGTAATCTACTACCACAATTATTGTATGTCACCCTCTAAAATCCATTGGTAGAGATCTTACAAGATCAATTTCCCATGGATCAAACGGTAGTGCCTCAGATATGCTTTTGAGGGGAACTCCGAGTTAATGAATTATGTTGGCAAATCTCTGACAAGTATCACATATTTCAACCTAACCTTTTGCATTGGAAGAGATCATAGGTCAATAGTATTCTGCCAAAAATACTCTTCTTATTAGAACCTTGTACACACAATGCGCATATCCTTCTCCATCATGCAATTCTAATAATATCATTTGCGATTCATTTTTCCCAAGCATCAGAGTAAAGGTATACTGAAATACTTTTTAATATAAAATGCCTCCAAGGACCATGTATCCATGAGACTTAAAACATATTTTTTTAGAGAATGATTTGTTAACTGATATGTTATAATTTTCTAGAAACTTAATAATATTTAGTCTTCAATCTTTCTCTTCAAAAACAGATACTCGAAGGTCGTCCTCTATTATTCCAACTTCTTGCTCCAAATTCTTAAAAAATTATGGGCTTTCTTGTGTAATAATCCATGGATATGGCTCTAAATATGAAGCGGTTACTAAAAAGTCTGCCATATAATTTTCTTCTCTTTGGACATGTTCATAGTTGACATTTTCGAAGGCTACAACCAAATCTTTTAGCCCTTTTAAATATTTTACTATATGATCCTTTTGAGCTTCGGATCGTCCAGATGTATGATTAACAAGGAGCTGTTAATCACTGAATAACTTAAAAAATTTAGCCCCATAGATATGCGCAAGTCTTATGCTTGCTAAGGCTGCCTCGTTTTCTATTTCATTATTTGTCGCTCTAAACCCAAAACGAATGGCTTGATAAATAGCTATTCCTTCAGGAGAAATAAACTGTAACTCATCCCCACTTCCTTATACACTCGAACCTCCATCTGTTCGGATTACCCACTCTGCTTAGAAATTATTCTCATTAATTTCCATATCCGACCGCTGAGAATGAAATTTCACTAACAATTCTGCTAAGGCTTGTGCTTTGATTGTATTCATGGGCTCGAACTCAATACCAAAATCCCCTAACTTAAACGAACATTTGGTCATTCTTCCTGAAAAGTCACGTATTTGAAGAACATTTTTTAACGGAAAAGACGTTCATACCACAATAGAATGAGCTTGAAAATATAGTCTCATTTTTTTAGCAGCAATTATTAACGTACACTGGTTTTGGAACATTTTAATGATGTAGTATACTGGTCTTGGAACATTCTCTTCTTCTCAGACTAACACGACACTTACAGCATAATCTGAAACTGCGATATAAACAAATAATATTTCTCTTGGAAAAGGCTTTGTGAGAATTTCTGGTGAAGAAAGGTATTCTTTAATCCGATGGAAAGCCTCCGCGCACTCTTTTGTCCAGTTGAAACAATTTGCATGCCTTAATACCTGGAAAAATGAGCATATTTATCTGAAGAGCAAGATATAGATCTATTTAGTACTGTCAACCTGCCTGTTAATATTTGAACTTCTTTTATATTTCGAGGGGGAGTCATAGACATTAAACTTTTTAACTGTGTTAGGTTGGGTTCAATCCTTTTTTTTCACTTACTATATATCTGAGGAACTTTCCTAATCGAGCATTTTTCTGGGTTTAATTTTAAGTTGACCATTTTTAAGTTAATAAAACTTTCCTCTAGATCGTTAAAGAGATCCTCATCCTTAGGGTATATCATCGATATTGGTGTGGATAAAAGTAGCCCGAGGGTAGGCTAGTAATTTCAAGTGGAGTTTTAGGGCGGTGTAAGGGTGTTTCACGGTGGTGTGGTGGTGTTTAACGGTGTTTCAAAGTGTTTCAGGGTATTTTAAGGGTGGAGAGAGAATTAAGCAGCCTGGCAGCAGTTAATTTTTCTTACCCATAGTTAATGCTGGTGGTTGGGTATTTATAGTGTGAAATTTGGGCCCTTATGGGCTTTCGGGTCAAGTTTAATGGACCCGGGTCATGTTAAAAGACCCACAAGTTTTAAGCAGATGTGCAGGTAGCTTAGTCAGATAGTGTTTAGGTTTTTTAGTACTTTAGTCATAGGTCGAACTGCCTTAGGTTTATAGTGTTCGAATTTATCTGTCCGGTGAAAAAGTCCTGTTCGAATTAATATGCTTGGAGTCTGTCCGAATTTTACGGGGAGATTTACCTTGGACTACCCCTCCGGGGAGCGCTTCGAATTCGGACTCATCAGGTATATACTTCAACATTTCGCCCAATTTGCGCCTCAAAAGTTTTATTCACCAAACACTCATAAGTTCCCCCTGTATTTTTTTAACCCAAAGACATTACTTTGTAACAATGTAAACCTCTTTCGGTGATAAACAAAGTATTCTCTTCATCCCTCAGATCCATCTTGATCTGATTATACCCTGCATAAGAATTCATAAAAGAAATTAACTGATTTCCTCACGTGGAGTCTACCAACTAATCTATTCGTGGGACAGTAAAACGATATTTTGGACAATCCCTATTTAAGTCTGTGAAATCTATGCACATTCGTTATTTGCCATTTTTATTTTTTCCCAACTTCGGATTTTCTGCCCACAAGGGATATTGTGATTCTCGAATGTGCCATACTCTGGATAAACATTTTAGCTCCACCACTATTGCCTTTCATTTTTCTTGAAAAAGGCCTTTTTTGTATTATTGGCTTCACGTTATTCTTGATTGATACCTTATGGAAAATTATTTCTGGGGGTACACCAGAAACATCCTCGCAAAACCAGGAAAACATATCTAACTTTTTTTGATAAAAAATCAATTATTCTTTCCCTTAAACTTGGAGAAAACTTTCTCCCAATCTTCAAAACTTAACCATTTGGATGAACAAGATCTTCGTAACTTTCATCAGGAACTAGAAAACCAGGGGACTATCTCGGATCATTAATAATGGTTGGCTTCGAAGAAGTCTCCGCTAATTACTATGCTTTTTCAGACTCATTGTCTCAAACTTTCTTGGAAGACAAGGCAATACTATAGCACTCTTTAGCCATTTTTTAACTGCTTCTAATCGTCCCAATATTATTCCCCGCAACATATTTTAAACATTGATGAACAGTGGAGATTACCGCGTGCATCATGGATAGCCAACACCTCCCAAAATTCGCATTGTAAGCTGTTTGTGGAGCTGCCTGTGTCAATTAAAACTCTTTGTACTTGATCACCAGCTATCTATGTTGCAAGTACTACTACCACATTTCTCATATCATCATCTTCAAAACAAATTATTGGGGAAGGAATTCGATGCAGATGTGTCGAGGCACCCACTTCAAGCTGAGTAGTGAGGCTAACTATGTGTCTTTTCCGAGAGCTATTCAAATGTTCTGCAACAATATCACCTCTAAAAATTGCAAAAGATTCAAAAAATGAACATAAATCACTAACATTTTTCCTCGGAATGATTTCTTTCACAATACTAATGCCATTCATTCTATTTTTTGGATCCAAGTACTCTCTTGTAATATTAAAATAATCAATCTCCTCGGAGATAAACAGGGATGTCTCATCTTTCGATGCTTTTTTAGTTGTCAAATTTTTCTAAGAGTGTTTCTTTACAAAGTTGGTCAACTTCCCATTTTTAATCAATGTTTGTATTTTATTTTTTAATGTTATGCATTATTTTGTGTCATGCCCAACGTCTTCATGATATTTGCAATATCTGCTATTTATACTTTCCCTCGGAGTTTGTATAAGGAAGGGCTTGCAAAATTTCACTTGACATCAAGTTTTATTAGACATTGGCCTAACTCCTTGTTGTTGTTGTGTGTTATATGCTTGTTGGTTTATCCTAGGCCTCGGAAGAAACTGATTCACTACCTTAGGTGGCACATTTATCCAGGGTGGCTGGACTGTAGCAAAAGATCTTTGGAACTGGTTATGCTCCAACTGAAAACAAGAACCCATTTCTAAAGCCTGAGTTTTTTCCACAAATATTATCTTTTCAACTTGATCAAGAAGAGCCCCAAACTTCATTGCTTGACTTTCAGCCATAATATCCTTCAATATTCCAGAGAGAAGTCCAATTCGATAAGCTACAAATGCCACAGAGTCTTTATAATTTTTCATATAATTTTTTGATTTAACAAAATAGTTGGTATAATTTTCAAATTTTCTCCAACTTTTTGCCTACAGTATATTATAGTATCACCATTAGCTCGAAATTTCTTACTTCCTATGAAATGTTGTCGGAAAATGTTCCAAACCATGTCAAAGTTTTTGATATATCCCTGCGGAAGTCGGTTATACCATTTTGAAGCGACACCCTTAAATGTTTGGGAGAAATCCCTAAAGAGTAACTTGTCATCGCATCAAAATTAATCATAAAGTTTTTAAATTGTTCAATATGGCTATCGAGATCTTGTGTGTCATCGAACATTTCCAACTTGGAAATATCAAATGCTTTGGGAGATTGCCACAGAATATTTCTGAGGACAAAGGAGAGGACCTCTAATTACTGCATGCTCTGTAAATTTGGTTCTATGACCCTCATATGCTATTGCATAGAGACTTTCCACGAAAGGTGCTTTTGTACTAATTATTTACTCGATATTCAAAATTTTGACTCCCCGGCGGATTTTGAGTTTACACAATGTTTTCTTTTCTAGCATGATCCTCAAGGCCTTGAACTTTTCCTCCAACTTCCTTAATTTGATGATCTGTTCGATATTCTTTTCTACATCTCATCGCACATTTTTTATTGACGTTTTTCTTTCTATGATAACCCCTCTTGAGCGAAGATTCACTTGAATAATAGAGTGAATATTCACTTGATTCGGATGACTTAACTTGATACCTTGGCTTTAGTTTCTTCCTTGTAGAATAGTGACTATGCTTTCGGTATTTATCTTTCCTACTACTGGTCCGATGGTGGTCATCCAGTTCATCTTTCTGAGTTTCATTTTCTCTTCGAACCTCTGATCAAATTTTCTTAAAAGGCATCGCAACCTTTCGAAATTCAATTTTTCAATTTCTCAAAATTCTTTTCTTTGAGCCACCAAGATGGACTCCTCTAATATCTCAGCAGCATGTTGATCATCGTGTTGTTGATCAATCTCCATGTTATTTCCGACGAGGTTATCTTCAAATTATTTTTCAACAACCAAATTATTATTCTCGTCTAGATATCTTAGGATTTCCATCACTTTTATTTAGAGATTTTAACAAGGTTTTGAAAGACGTTTCCGGGTACCAAACTGTTTCCCACAGACGACACCAATGACAGTTCT
Source organism: Limnanthes douglasii subsp. nivea (assembly GCA_036936605.1). NCBI lineage: Eukaryota > Viridiplantae > Streptophyta > Magnoliopsida > Brassicales > Limnanthaceae > Limnanthes > Limnanthes douglasii. The sequence continues at coordinate 159,493,208 of JAUPFV010000005.1, read as the reverse complement.
AGAAATCTTTGGAGGGATATTGGAGTAAAACTATGTTTCGAATGACAAATTCGTTATACAAATTACTTAGTAGATATTTTACAGAGAGAAGCTCCTCCTTTTAGAGAGAGAAAATCATAAGCAATAATTCTCTAATCATTAATCAATCACCCTTCCTTAAGTTTTTTGTTTATTACAAATTGGTTTCTTTGTGTCTCATAATTACAAATTACTAGTAAAAGAGTTTCTTTATGTCAAAGTATACCCCTAACTTTCTAAAGTCTTCTAGTTGATTTAATATTCCCTCATCAACGTTGACTATAATCCATGTCTCTAAACAAATCAGTATCTTTTATACCAACTATAGGTCCCAAAAAACTAATAAACAATCAGCGGAAACAAAAAATCAACACGGAAAATTCATACGTGAAAAACCACTTCAATGGAAAGAGTTTTCCAAGTTACCCTGATAAAGTGTTCCAAATTCTCCGCTTCCTAAAACTGTCTCCATTTTGTTTGTAATTTTTAGTAGCTCGATACAGGAGAATGCACGATTTGTTGAAGACTTGTCCGGTCGTCTTGGTTAGGGCTGCTATCGGTCCAGTTCGGTCCGGGTTTTGAAGGAATCGGACCGGACCGCTAAGCTTATCGGCTCGGACCGGACCGGACCGCTAAGTTTTCGGTTTTAAATTTTGAACCGGACCGAACCGTTAAGCTTTCGGTTCGGTTCAGTCCGGTTCGGTTCGGTTCCGGTTTCGGTTCGGTCCGAGTTCGGTTCGGTCCGGTTTCGGTCCGGTTTCGGTCCACTTAAAAAAATAAAATCAATTAAAAATTGATTTTTAATTTTTTTATTAAAATAAATGATATAAAAACTAAATTTTATAATTTATAAAAGATAATGTAATAATAATAAATAATCGGTTTTAACGGTTTTATTGGTCCAATTTCTTATTAGTTCTACCGGTTTATCGGTTTCATCGGTTCGATTCCGTATCGGTTTCTTCGGTCCTATCAATTTTATCGGTTTGATTCTTTATCAGTTCTATCGGTTTATCGGTTCTATCGGTTCGGTTCCTAACCGGTTTTTTGTTTCGGTTCCTTATCGGTTTTCGGTTTTTAGAATGGAACCGCGAACCGGACCGTTAAGGTTCGGTCCGGTTCTCGGTCCGGTCCTTATCGGTTCGGTCCCGGTCCGATTCTCGGTTCCGAAGAACCGTTGACAGCCCTAGTCGTGGTTTCCCTTCTGCGTTGAAAGACAAAACACAAATTTCAAGGGAATATAAATATGAATCATTTACTAATAATAATTGAACATATCTAAGATTTTCAGGCTTTTGAAGAACATTATAGTTGTGAATAGAGTTGCGAGAAAGAGTAGTGAAGCCGAAGATGTCTTTACATGGATAATGAAGCTCTACTTATTCTTGTATGATATACATAGACCAGGTTTTCCATTATAACTTCAATTGAAATAAGAAAACAGTGAGATTAGGCTTTACAAACCGGACTCAAGATGCTTATCATATGATCTTAACAAACTAATTTGAAGAAAGTGATTATTCTAAAACATATATTCTATAATATATGTATGTCAAAATTGGAATTTGAACTGAAAAGCCACATGCATCAGTTGAGTTAAGTTTCAATTGAACAACTCTAAATATTCAAAATGTCCTCTCTATTCTTTTATTTATTTTACAAGGGAACTGGTAGCCGCTACTTAACGAGTGCGCACAGGTAAACCCTCGATCTGACACAATATCACGTAAACCAACGCCAGAAGATTAATTACAAAAAGTGATAGGCTCAACCAAGAAAATATTTGTAGAGGGACTTAAACTCTTGACCTTTGGTCACGAGCATTCCCTTTCCAGGAGTAAAGGACCAGATGTTCCTTTGATCGTGATAACATCCGTTCTCGTTCTGAAAGTGGACAGGAAGCCGATCCTATCTTTAAAGTTGAATTTAAAATGTGCAAAATGATGTTACGAATCATGAAAATCTGTTGGCTTCAAGAGACTTTTGTTTATGGGTAGAGTTGTTAATGAGCGAAATGACTAGTGCTACTATCATGGATATTGCTAAAGCTCGTGCTTCTATGATTCTAGAGTATGTACAAAAGTCCATCATTGAAGATGTGTCTCAAAAGAAAGGCTCAAATATGAACCAACAAATTGTAGATGAAAGTTCAAGTATGAAGCTACAACTTGAAGAATTAACGAAGGAGAACTCGGTTATCAAACGAGCGGTTGTTATCAACACGAACGTGAGAAAGGAAAAGAGAATATAAAACTAGAGATTCAATACATAATTTCTAAATATCAACAACATATAAGAACTCTTGAACTACATAATTATGCTCTGGCGATGCAACTCAGACAAGTTCAACAAGGAAGCAATCCTATGCTCGGAGGCTCCAATCTGGATGTCTTTTAACATACAATTTGTCACTAATATCTTTAGATTTTGTTGAGTTCCTGACATTAAAATTAGTGTAATCTAACTGAAGTTTTATCCTGTATGGTTGTATCGCAAATATGAACGAGCAAACAACTACATAATTTCATTTTTAAAATTTCACGATAGTATTTTTTTATCCTTTAAATCGTATGACATATAATATATATTAATGCTTAACAGATCAAAATACTCATTCAAAAATTAATTCTATAGTAGGATATTCTCCTTTATTGTCCTTGTAAAACGCAGTAGTCGCTTTATTCGGGATTTATCAGCCTAAAATGGTGTACTATAGACCCTAACATGCATGGTAATTCTTGATCAAATGAATACAAAAAAAGATGGATCGTCAAGAACTAGTAGTGCCTAAAGTTTCAAGCTAGCCTTGGATTGCTTGAAGCTTCAAACTGGTCTTGGTATCGAATAATTTATGTAAAAGAGCTGGCGAAGAGAGAAAGGATGCTATGGTTTTCAGATAACAACCCTCACTTCATTAGTAACGTCTCTGTATTGATTGTTGTGGATGTGTAACCAGGTCAAGGATTATTGAGACCAAGCCCACAAGAGAAGCCCAACAATCCTATAAGTTATATCACACGTTATGATGTTGTTCTGGTCTAGTAACATACATTTTATATTAATTAGATAATAAGTAGTGTAACAATAACGTAACAGACTTTGTATCGGTGGCAAAACTGCCTAACAAATTAGATTCTCTAGCCTATTACTAACTACTTATAAAAGTTGTACTAGGGATCACACTGCCATTCTAAGGTTTTGAGAATTAAACAAATATACTCTCTCTCTCTCTCTCTCTCTCTCCTCTCTCTCTCTCTCTCCTCTCTCTCTCTCTCTCTCTCTCTCTCTCTCTCTCTCTCTCTCTCTCTCTCTCTCTCTCTCTCTCTCTCTCTCTCTCTCTCTCTCTCTCTCTCTCTCTCTCTCTCTCTCTCTCTTAGTTTCTAGCTTGGTATCAAAGCCTCTAAAGGCCTTCAATGGTGAATACTAAATCACCTACTCAAACCAATAAGTCTTTAGGCTCAGTCCTTCCTAGCAACTTCTCCAGTGCTACTAAAGGTATGCACCTGCAAACAATTAACAACAACAATAATAATCAGATTAGGCTTGACATGAACAACTATCTCCTATGGAGAACTATGGTGCTGCGTGTACTTAAAGGCAACAAACTACGAGGTTTTATCACAGCTGACAAGCCCTATTCTCCTAAGTTCACTAGTGATTCTGAAGTAAATATTGCTGAGAATCCTGATCATGAAGATTAGGTTGCAAAGGATCAGCTCCTTTTTGGATGGTTATAGAGTTCTGAGGTGGCTGCTCAGTTGATGGAAGAACGTACTTCCAAAGAACTGTGGGATGCAGCTAGCAAGCTTTCTAGCTCACATACAATAGCCAGAATCACCTACTACAAATCTGAGTTTCAGAGGACACGCAAAGGTACCTCTAGTATGACTAATTACCCAAGCAAAATGAAAAATATTGTTGATAATCTGGTTTTGGCTGGTAGTGGGGTGTCTATGGATGATTTGGTGACTCAAGTCCTTGCTGGTTTGGACCCATAGTATACCTCAATAGTTATTAGCCTAGCTGACAAGGAGTCTATGGGATGGTTGGATCTTCAGACTAGTCTGCTCACCTTTGAGAGCAGACTAGATCAACTAATAAATCTACAAAATAATGTCTCTAGTCAAAGTATAGCGTCTGCTAATCTTACTCAAAAAACAGACTATGAGTCACAAAGTAACAACCACAGTGAGATGAATTCCTATGGACAGTACAGAGAAGCTTTTAGAAACAACTGAGGAAGGAACAACTTTCCTAATAATACAAGAGGAAAAAACAATTTCTATAGAGGAAAAGGGGGGCGTTTATCTCAAAATAAGCCTACATGTCAGATATGTAACAGGTATGGACACACTGCTCCTGTTTGTTATCACAGAGATGACCCCTCTGCTCCTAGTATGGACACACAGCTCCTCATATGGATACACTGCTCCTGGTATGGACACACTGCTCATGTTTGCTATTATAGGAAAAGGTGAGGGAGAGCATGCAGCCTACCTAACAACTCAATACTCAACAAGAGACACTACATGGTATGCTGACAGTAAGGCTAGTCACTATGTCACAGGAAATCCTAATTTGCTTACTCAAAAGGCTGAATATACAGGTCACAAAGGTATTTTGGTTGGTAGTGGTCACAGGTTGCCAATTCATCATGTTGGGAACTCTAGTTTGCATTCATTCAACAACACACCTATTTCACTCAGAAACATCCTACATGTACCTATGATAAATAAGAATTTATTATCTGTCTCACAACTCACTAGTCATAATAGTGTTTTCATTGAATTTCGTAAGGGTTTTTGTTTTGTGAAGGACAAGATATCAGGGACTGTGTTTCTCAAAGAGAATACTGAGAGTGCGCTGTACAGATTGGAAAGCTACCCCAATTCACAAGCAAGAAAGGTTCATTCTGTCACTACCAAACCTAATTCTCCAGTCACTAATGTAGCTCTTCCTAATATTCTGTCTGTTGGTCTTTCTTATTCTCTAAAAGATGGATGGCATAGGAAGCTTGGCCATCTATCTCAAAATGTTCTAAATACAGTTCTAAAGGATTGTAATCTTAATTCTGTTCTAAGAGATGTTTGTAGCTTTTGTGAACCCTGTCAATTTGGGAAATCTCATATTTTACCCTATTCTCTCTCTAATTCATATGCTAGCAGTGTTTTAGATCACATACATACAGATGTTTGGGGTCCCTCTCCTGTTATTTCTACTTAAGGTCACAGATATTATGTTATTTTTCTAGATGACCACACAAGATTCACGTGGTTCTATCCTATTAAAGATAAAGGTCAAGTGGCTAATACTTTCAAAATGTTCAAATGCCTTGTTAGAAAAAAGTTTCAAAAGTCTATAAAAGATCTCCAGTGTGATGGGAGAGGAGAATATATTCCTTTATCTACTATGGCTCAAGAGCAAGGGTTTATTTTGAGGAAATTCTTTCCTCACACCTTAACGCAGAATGGTAGGGCTGAGCACAAACATCTTCTAGAGACAGGCTTAACCCTTTTAGCACAAGCCAGCCTGCCCTACAAGTTTTGGGTACAAGCTTTTGAAACTGCTACATATCTCATAAATAGACTACCTACTTCAGTTCTATCCAACAAATCACCATATGAACTTCTGTTTCATAAAGTTCCAAACTACATAGTTCTGAAAACTTTTGGTTGTGCTTGCTTTCCATGTCCCAGGTCATATGAGGCTCATAAGTTCCAGTTTCATTCTATGAAATGTGTGTTTTTTCGGTTTAGTCAGTTTCATAAAGGGTATGTGTGTCTTAGTTCTACAGGCAAAGTTTATGTCTCCCAAAATGTTGTATTCAATGAAATTGACTTTCCTTTCCAAAGAGACTTCTTACACAGTTCACTGTCTGAGTCATCTAAAGTCCATCCTCTAGAGTTGTGGCTCTCTAATCTACATACAGGGCTTGTGACTAATGGAGGTTTATCAACTTTATTTACTCCTCTTGGTGTCTCTTAGGAAGCTAGTTCTCTACAAAATATACCCTCACAAGGTAATACTCAAACTTCACCTAATCATGTTGTTGATAAATGTACATATCCTACTACTCCTATTAGCTCTTCTTTACCATAAAATCAGACAGACTCTGCCATTTGTGTCACTACATCTAGCACCAGTCACCTTCCCACTCATAAAAATGTCACAAAAACTTCAGTAAGTCCTAATTTTTCTTCTAACCCCAAAATATTTATACATCTTCCTTTCTCTCATCATGATCACTTACCTAAGCCACCTCCTAGCTCACACACGCATCCTATGCAAACTAGAACTCAAGATGGAACTCGTATACCTAAGTTTCCCTATGTTGGCTCTTTGACTACTACTGATCTATCTACCATTGAGCCTACCACCTATTCCAAAGTAGTTCTAAGCTCTCACTGGGTTACTGCTATGGAACCTAAGTATAAAGCACTTATATCTAACAAAAATTGGACACTTGTCTCTTGGACTCCTAATTAGAATGTTGTGGGTTGTAAATGGGTGTACAAAATCAAACATCGCATGGATGGTTCCATCCAAAGGTATAAGGAAAGGCTTGTAGCCAAGGGGTTTCATCAAACCCATGACATATACTTCTCATAAACGTTTACTCCAGTGATTAAACCATCTACAGTAAGGCTAGTTCTGACTTTGCCAATTTCAAAATGTTGGGAGGTGAGGCAACTGGACATCAACAACGCATTCCTCAATGGTGTTCTCACTGAGGATGTTTATATGGCTCAACCAGAAGGGTTTCGGGACCATGAGAAGCCTGCACATCTGTGTAAACTTCACAAAGCTCTGTATGGTCTCAAGCAGGCCCTAAGGGCCTGGTACTCTAGACTGAGAAACATATTGCTTCAGTGAGGTTTCAAGTATTCTCTGGCTGATTGTTCCTTGTTGTATTTCATCTCTAAGACAACTGTCATTCTAATATTGGTTTATGTGGATGACATTCTTGTTACAGGCACACAAACAGAATGTTTGCATGAATTTGTTCACATGCTTAACGTGATGTTCTCACTCAAAGACATGGGGCCACTCCATCTATTCGTTGGAATAGTAGTTCATCGTGACCCCACCGGAATGTATCTAACGTACCATCAGTTTATTAAAAACTTACTTGTTTCTCAAGGACTCTCCTTGTCTAAGCCATGTCCAACACCCATTGCTGCTGGTGTCCATCTTTCAAGCAACTCTACACCATATCAAAGCATGTTAAGAGCATTACGGTACCTAACTCACACTCGCCTTAATATTGCCTTTGCTGTGAATAAACTAAGCAAATATCAGCATGCACCTACCACAGTACACTGGCAAAGTTTGAAAAGTGTGCTTCGTTACTTATCTGGGTCTAGATGGGTTGGTCTTCATATCAAACCAAGCTGCAATCTTAAACTCCATGGATTTTCTGATGCTGACTGGGCATCTTCTCCTGATGATCGAAGAAGTGTGGGGGCTTACTGTGTTTATCTTGGGGATTCTCTTGTCTCGTGGTCTTCGAAAAAGAAAAATGTGGTAGCTTAATCTTCAACTGAGTCAGATTATTGGTCACTGGAAAACCTGTCAGCTGAACTCATCTGGCTACTCTCCATTTTTACGGAAATTTAGTTTCATGTCACACCTCCTTCAGTCATTTGGTGCGAAAATCTTGGGGCGAGCTCCTTAGCACCTAATCGAGTGTTCCATGCAAGGACAAAGCATATTAAACTTGATATACACTTCATCCGCGACCAAGTTCTTCAGGGATCTCTCCAGATTCACTTTGTACCATCTCACGATCAGCTCGCTGATTGTCTCACAAAACCCCTAACTCACCATCGCTTCTCCTTTCTCAGAGACAAACTTGGCCTCATCGATTCACCCCTTCGTTTGCAGGGAGATGTGAAGAACAAGTAGTGCCTAAAGTTTCAAGCTAGCCTTGGATTGCTTGAAGCTTCAAACTGGTCTTTCATGACTGTCTTAGGGTATCGAATGGTTTGTGTAGAAAAACTGGAAATAGAAAAAGGATGCTAGAGTTTTCAGACAACAACTCTCACTTCATCAGTAAACGCCTCCGTATTGATTGTTGTGGATGTGGAACCGGATCAAAGATTTGTGAGACCAAACCCACGAAAGAAGCCTAACAATTCTATAAGCTACATCACACGTTATGATATTGTTTTGGTCTACTAACATACATTTTATATTAATTAGATAATAAGCAGTCTAACAATAATGTAACAGACTTTGTATAACAAATTAAATTATCTAACCTATTACTAACTGTCTATAAAAACTGTACGGGGGATGGCACGGCCATTCTAAAGTTTTGCATATTAAACAAATATACACTCTCTCAATTTCTAACTTGGATGTATATAAAATAAAGGGCTTTTCAGATTAAAGTAACGTAACTTACATGACAATTAAAGATTTAAGTTTAGATAGGAAGTGAACAACATATGAGTTCATGCCCAACATATCAAACTCCTGACATGGGTAAGCGAACTTTAATAAAACCATTCTTATATCAAACGAAGCTAATATATAGAAATTTATATAATTAATCGGTCAGAAAAGCTTACCCCAATAATGAGTTTTGATAAAAAATAACAGAATGGGAGAATCGGGTATGAGTAGGGATGTCAAAATATATCCGATACAAACACATGTTGAACTATGGACAGTTATCATTCTACAAACTTATTATTATTATTATTATTATTATTATTATTATTATTATTATTATTATTATTATTATTATTATTATTATTATTATTATTATTATTATTATTAATAAGATCCTAAAAACTTAATAAACTAAAGTATTTTTTATATAAAATGATTTAACATATTTACACATTTTTTATCAATTTAATTTTTAAAAAATTAGTTTTTTTTAAACCACAAAACGAAAAACAGAATTTGAAAATATTATTGGATTTGTTTTTTTAAGATGGAGATCTATTCATGATATTTTTAAATATATAAACAAAAAAATCTGAGCACATTTATACTTAGCTTGGTTTTGATTATGTGGTCTCTCATCATTTAGAGTTGGTTTGGTTTCGCATCATTTGTAGTTTGTCTCGTTTCGCATCATGTGGTCTTTTATAATTTATAGTTGGCATGGTTTCGCATCATTTGTAGCTTGCCTGGTTTCACATCAGTGGTTTCTCATCGTTTATAGTTAGTCTAGTTTCACATCATGTGGTTTCTTGTCTATGCATATCTCATCTATCATTTCTACATCTCGCATTCATTGTTTCCGCGTCTCTCATATATTGTTTGTACGTCTCTCATCTCTCATCTATCATTATAGAAAACACAGGTTTCGCAACTATCATTTCAAATGTTTGAAACTTCATATTCTTCGTTTTTACAATAACCTTACCCAAAACCTTCTCAACGATATTTTACAAAAAAAAACATAGAAAAACTAAAAACAAGTAAAACTTAAATCAATACAACATTTCACGGGTCATTCAGAAGATATTCTTTTTCAATTAGAATAGTGGAATTGAAGACAATAAAATTAAAACGATAGATACAAATGACAGAGAGAGAGAGAGAAAATGTCTTCTTCTTCTATATTCACAATGAAAAGAGAGGGTAGAGAAAGATAAAAAAAATATATATTGATTTTTAATATATGAAACCGTAGATCTAGAATTTTGAAGACCTGAACAAGAGTTTTCGATAGTTAATAGTTTTATTTTTGGCTCTTAATCGGTACTATACACTATATATATATATATATATATATATATATATATATATATATATATATATATATATATATATATATATATATATGTTGAACGTCCTCAAGAAGATCGATCTTGAAAAACAATACACGTTGATTAACCTTTTATTTATGATTTAGGATTTTCTTTGATACCATTAAGTTAATCATTGCTTTGGTCTTAAACTCTTTATACCTTTGACTTGATTTCTGAGAGATAGTCTTTACATTTACTTGAGAGTTGTCCAAGTTACCATGATAAACTAGTCTGAATCCTCCTCTTCCCAAAACTCTCTCCATGGTGTTTGTCATTTTTATACCTCCGTATAGGAGAATACACGATTTGTTGAAGACTTTGTTGGCGGAAAATACGAAAAAACACTCACTTAAAACAAACAAACAACTTTTATAAATATTGAAAATGAAGAAATGTTACAAGACACTCTTACAAATCACACTACATAGAGAAATATGTTTCTTTCACTCAATATAGCATTCTTGTCTCTTTTTTCTCTTACTCTAATTTTCTCATTAAGTTTACTTTTTGGTGTGTCTGGGAATATCTAGATGCGAGAGCTCCACTATTTATACAACCATAGTGGAGACAAAGATCCAACATCCAAAATCTTTTGGATACTTATGCACTCAACCTCAGGACTATACTCAAGAGAAAATATTTTCTTACACTCAACATAAAAGTGTTTCTTGCACTCAACTTAAAGACGGTCTTACACACAACCTCCACTACAAATAAAATTATTAATTAATTAATCTAGAAGATGCTTTCTTGATGGGATTTATGAAGTGGGTTAGACCTTTTAATATGATCAAGTATATGATCCAACACTCCCCTTTAAACTTGATCTCGTAGCTCTTAGTAGTTTCCTTAGTCGTTTGAAGTCTTTGCTTTTTAATGGCTTGGTGAAATATCGGCAGCTTGATCATGTGTCTTCATATATTCAACTTGCACAACCTTTCTTGAAATACACTCCCTTCTATAGTGGTATCTAACATCGATATGCTTGCTTCGATCATGGAATACTGGATTTTTTGCTAAAGCGATGGTTGCCTTATTGTCAACATACACTTTAGTTGGCCTATTTTGTGTTAGGTGTATCTCCTTCAATAGATTTATAATCCAAAAGCATGACTATCACATGTAGTAGCAACAACGTATTCCGCCTCACAAGTGGACAACATGACAATCAGTCGTTTCTTTGACATCTGTTGGAAGGAAATGTTTCCCATAAAAAATACAAATTCAGTATTACTCCTTCGATTCTCTATGTCTCCACCCCAATCATTATTGTTATACCCAATAAGCTTGTGACCTTTAGAAATTAAATAGAGTAAGCCAAAGTCAAATGTACCTTTCAGATAGCGAACGACTCTCTTTGTAGTCTTGAAATGAGTTGTTATTGGAGATTCAACGTAGCAGCTAACCAATCTAACTGTATGAAAAATATCTGGTCTTGTGCAAGTTAGATAGCGTAGACTTCCCCCAAACTTTTGAGTAATGTTGGATCTACATTTTCTCTTTCTTCATACTTGGACATTTTAACTCTGCACTCCATGGGTGTGCTTATCAGGTTATAGTTCTCCATTTTAAACATATTAGGGATATATTTCGTATAACTTTCTTGTGAGAAGAAAATTCCATATTTTTTCTGCGTAACTTCAATGTCAAGGTAGTACGCCATGAGCCCCAAGTCTGTCATTTCGAATTCCATGGTCGTCACTTTCTTGAATTTATCAAACATGATTGGGCTGTTTTTAGTGAAGATCAAATCGTCCATGTAGAGGCACACAATAAAAATAACTTCATCTTTGATCTTAGTATATAGATCATGCTCATAGGAACATGTATTAAAGCCATTCTCTCGGAAATACTGTTTCATGCTCTCGGTGCTTGTTTTAGCCCCTAAAAAGCCTTTTTAGCTTCAACACCTTATCTTCGTGATCTTTGACCTCATAGCCTAATGGTTGTTGAACGTAGACTTCTTCTTCAAGAACTCCATTTAGAAATGAAGACTTTATATCTGTTTATTATATCTTGCACTTGTTTTGAGTGGCCAAAGAAATTATTAGTCTAATAGTTTCTTATCGAGCAACGGGGGTGAATACCTCATCATATTAAATTCCCGCCTTTTGATTATATCCTTTTGCAACAAACCTCTATTTATGTGTTTTAGTATCCTCCTTAGCATTTCTCTTTGTTTTGTATAACCATCTGACACATATTGTCTTGAACTCTATGGGAAGTAAAGTGAGTTCCCATGTGTCATTCTTCTCAATGGCACTAATTTTCTTCATCCATCACGTCTCTCCATTGTTTCTCTTGTGCAACTTCTTGAAATTTCACTGGCTCACAATCAGTAAAGAGACAAAATAGTGTAAATTTATCCATTGGTTCGATTACCTCATAAAGATCATTAGGTATTCTTGTATATGCCACAACTCTCTCATTTTAACTACCATTCTACGATGATGAAGGTTGTGAGTCTCCATGAGTAGTCGATATTGGTAAAGCATGTTCGATTGCCACCTCTTCTTATTGCTCATTCGGTATCTTCTCATCTTCTTCAATTCGGGGAAAAATATGTTCACATTTTTATGAGACCCAAAATCTCATTCTCCTTCTCAACTATCACGTCTTGTTTTATCACAACCTTCTTATTGTTTGGGTTGTAAAGCTTGTAGCCTTTGGAACTTGAGTCATAACAACTGAAGATAAAACTTTTTCTTTTATTATCGAGTTTGGCTCGTTGTTCGTCTGGTTTATGGACATGAGCGACGCTTCCAAATACTCCAAGGTGGGAAATTCCAGGCTTTCTTCCATTCCACGCTTCTTGTGGTATCTTTCCCCAAACACTTCTTGTTAGAGATTGGTTGGAAAAGTAGACCGCACATGCCACTGCTTCTGCCAAACAATCCTTAGGAAGTTTGTTACTTTGGAGCATGCTTCGCGCCATATCAAGGATTGTCCTATTCTTCCTTTATTCCACACCATTTTGTTGAGGAGATTTGGGAACTGTCAAGTGGCGACGAATTCCATATGCTTCACAAAACTCTTGGAATTCATTGGATGTAAACTCCCCTCATGGGTCAAATCTCATAGCTTTAATCTTATTTCCGCTTTCCTTTTCCACAAATGTTTTAAACTTATTGAATATTCCAAACACTTCGAATTTATATTTAAATAAATATATCCAAGTTTTGATTAAAAAATCATCAATGACGAGAAGGAAGTAGTTACTTTTACCTAGAGAGCTCGACTTGATTGGACCAAACACATGGGTATGCATAAGCTCGAGAGGTTTGAATTGCTTTCCATGTAAGCATTCTTTGCATAGTTGGTCAGAATGATTGATACACAGTAATCCTCTCACCATATCCTTTTTGGAAAGTAATTCTAAACATGTAAATTTATATGTCCAATTCGAACATACCATAACCATGATGAATCTTTGTAACAACCCTTAAGACATTTTGCAACATCATTTTAAATATTTAAAAGAAACATTCGATTCTTTGACATTTGAACTTTAGAAATTAAATATCATTTGTCATCTCTCATTAAAATACTATAATTTTTCATATGAATATCATAGCCCTTTTTTAGGAGTTATCCCAAGCTCAAGATGTTGTTTTTCATGCTAAGTACGTAATAGACATTTGAAATTATTTGGTGACTACCATCTTTTGCACGAAGAAGAATTTTACCTTTTAATTTCACCGATATTTTGCTATCATCTCAGAAGGGACATTGCCACTCACTGTTTTATTGATCTCTACGAACATGCTTATTTTCCCACATATATGGTTGCTTTCACATGTGTCAAGATACCAAGTGTTCTCTCAACCTTCTTTAGTTTTTTTTGTATGTTAGTAGTAACATATTTTTTTTCCTCTATTTTCTCCTCCACTTAGTGGCCTTCACCTCAACTCTATTGTTGGGGCCTCTGCATTCTGAAGCATAATGTCTAAACCTCTAATATGTATAACATTGGATTTGATATTTATCATACCTTGAGTTCTGATTTCTTCTTCCACGACCTCGTGTTAAGCTTTCTTGTTTCTTGTAGTTGTATTTGGAATTATTGTTGTTGTAATTCTAGCCACATCCACGACCATGATAACCACCTCGTTGGCGACCTCTACCTCTGCCACATTGGTTTCTATCATCCCTTTGATTTTCATGCATGTTCTTAAGTTCTATTTTGAGGAGTTGTTCGGTGATCTCTTGTTTCTTCTTGTGTTTTTTATAGGCTGGTAATCAGCTTTGGAGTTCTTCAATAATCATTTTCTCCAAGTGTTTAGTTTCTTCAATAGTCACGCCGATATGCTCAAATTTATGATCGAACGAACGAAGTTATTTTTTTCAATTACTCTCACATCTTCTAACTTCTTATCATTTATTTTTAATTAATTAGAAACGGTTACTACTCTTGAGAAATATTCTCAAATAAATTCATACGCTTTCACATGTAAGGATTCAAATTCACCTCTTAATGTTTGGAGATGTAACTTTTTCACATTTCCATCTTCTTTGTAAGAGATTTTTAATTTCTCCCACGCTTGCTTGGCGGAAAATGTGCTTGAAATTGTTTTAAAGCCATTATCATTTAATGTTTGATAGATGAGGAAAATATATTTTTTGTCTCTTTTACTTGAATCTTTCAAAGTTGTTTTCTCCTCTTGAGTAAGGCTTACTTCATCTTCGTGCTCGTAAAATCCTTTTTCTAAGATATCCCACACATCATGTGCTCCAAGGAGAGGTTTCATCTTGATACCCCAATTATCGTAGTTGTTGTTGTTGAGTGTTGGAACTTGGAAGGATGATACATTGTTCGCCATATTTTTGAATATGTTGAATAATTAAAAATAAAATTTCGGATTGAACTTGTGGCTCTGATACCACTTTGTTGGCAGAAAATATGAAACAACACTCACTTAAAGCAAGCAAATAACTTTTATAAATATTGAAAAGGAAGAAATGTTACAAGACACTCTTACAAATCACACTACAAGAGATATATATTTTTCTCACTCTAATTTCTCTCTAAGTTTACTTCATGGTGTGTTTGGTGATCTCTATATGGTGGGAAAGCTTCACTATTTATAGAACCATAGTGGAGACAAAGATCCACCGTCCAAGAGTATTTGGATATTTAAACACTCAACCTTAAGACTGTACTCAAGGTAAAAGAGTTTTTTACACTCAACATAAAAGTGTTTCTTGCACTCAACCTAAAAATGGTCTTACACACAACCTCCACTACAAAATAAATTATTAATTAATTGTTTCTAGAAGATGCTTTCTTGATAGGATTTATTGAGTGGGTTGGACATTTTAACTTGATCAAGTTTATGATCCAACAGATTTGCCAGGGCGTCTTGGCCTCGGTTATGAAAATGCTGAAAGAGTAAAGACAAATTTTAAGCTCAAGTGAATGTAAATATGAATCTTTTTCCATGTATAATTCATATTTTTAAATGAAGATACCTAAAGGTTTGAGTTTTTTATTCTTGATGAACATTATAGTTGCAAATGCAGTTGTAAAAGAGTAGCGAAGCCACATACATAACTTCAATTTAAATAATAAAACAGTGAGATTAAACGTTACAATCCCGACTTAAGATGCTTAGAATACGCTTTTAACAAACTACTTTGAAAAATGTGATGATTTTGAAACATATATTATGTAATATAGAAATTATAAATGGTATATGTATGTCAAAATTAGAGTTTGAACTGAAAATCCACATATATAGTCATCTTTTAAGTTTTTTTTCGGAGGGAATCCGTAACTGCTATTCAACGAGTGCGCACAGGGTAAACCCTCAGTCTGACGCAATAGCCTACAAACCAATTCCAGAAGGTGAAACACACAAGGTGACAGACTCAAACCAAGAAAGCGTTTATAAAAGGAATCGAGCGCATGACCTTTTGGTTACCAACTCGGCTATCCCTCTCGACGATGTTCTTAACATTATTTAGAAGCATTTTTTTATTGGGCCAGACTTTTGTTATTTTCTATTAGTTCTCTGTGGGAATTGTGGGAATTAAAGGGAAAAAGGTCACAGTTCTAAGTTGTTTAGGTATTTGTGTTTTGTTTCTGGAGTGAGTTTAACCTGTATTAGTAGTCTTCTATATTGTATTTAAGGCATCTACTACTAAATGAATGAATTAAGTCTTTTGACTTGATAATTCTAGTGACTCCTCTACTTCTCTTTCATTTCCATTCATTCTCACCATTAAATCTATGTTTCTTACACTAACAGATGCAACTCAAACAAGCCCAACAAGGTAGCAATCTCATGATTGGAGGCTTTAATCCGGATGTATTTTAACAAACAATTTGTCTCTTTAATCTTTAGGTTTCGTTGAATGTATGAAATTAAAGTTAATAATGTAATTAAAATCTTATCGTGTTTGGTTTTATCGCAAATACAAATGACTAAACAACTGCAAAATTTCATTTTTAATATTTCACAATATTACTTCTTCTCCCTTAAAATCGTATGGCATATTAATGTTTAGGACGTCAAAATGATCATTCAAAAATTAAGTCTATAATCATTTTATTAGTTAAACAAAATTAAATTAAGTAGGAGACTCTCCTTTATTGTCGTTGTAAAATACAGTAGTCGCTTCATTCGGGATTTATCAGCCTAAAATGGTGTACTATAGACCCTAACATGCATGGTGATTCTTGATTAAATGTATGTGAAAAAAGATGACTGTATATAAAATCAAGGGCTTTTCAGATTAAATTAAGGTAACCCACATGACAATCAAAGATTTAAGTTCAGATAGGAAGTGAGGGATAGTTCCACACAAGTCCCTGATATTGTTATACCCAACATATTAGACCCCTCACATGGTTAAGCGAAGATAAATAAAAGCACACTAGATCAAACGAGGCTCTCAAATATTTAATTTGTTTTTATGGTTAAGTTAATCATGTTGGCGGAAAATATTAAAACAACACTCACTAAGAACAAACAAACAACTTTGATGTAGATTAAAAAGAAGAAATATTACAAAACACTTTTAAAACTCACACTCGAAGAGAAAATATTTTTCTAACGCTCAAGTGAGCATTCTTGTCTCTATTTTCTCTATCTCTAATTTCTACTCTAAATTTACTTCTTGGTGTGTTTGGTGATGCTCTAGATGGTGGG
Organism: Limnanthes douglasii subsp. nivea; assembly: GCA_036936605.1. Classification (NCBI taxonomy): domain Eukaryota; kingdom Viridiplantae; phylum Streptophyta; class Magnoliopsida; order Brassicales; family Limnanthaceae; genus Limnanthes; species Limnanthes douglasii. The sequence continues at coordinate 159,476,269 of JAUPFV010000005.1, read as the reverse complement.
AGAGTTGTACTATTTAAAGAACCATAGTGGAGATAAGGATCCATCATCTAAGATCTTATGGATATTTAAACACTCAACCTCAAGACTACACTCAAGGTAAAAGTGTTTCTTACACTGAACATCAAAGAGTATCTTGCACTCAACCTAAGGATGGTCTTACACACAACCTCCACTATTAAATATATATTAATTTAATTGTTTCTAGAATGTGCTTTCTAGATGGGCCTTATTAAGTGAGTTGGACCCTTTAATCGGGTCAAGTTTATGATCCAACACTCCCCCTTAAACTTTATTTCGTGACATCTAGTAGTTTCCTTAATCGTTTAAAGTCTTCACTTTTCAGTGGCTTGGTGAAAATATCGGCAGCTTGATCTTGTGTTACATTTTTAACTCACACGTTCTTTCTTGATATACACTCCCTTATGTAGTGGTAGCGAATGTCGATATGCTTGCTTCGATCATGGAATACTGGATTCTTGGCTAAGGCGATGGCTGACTTATTGTCGACATACACTTTAGTTGGCTCATTCTGTGTTAGGTCTATCTCCTTCAATAGATTTCTAAGCCAAATTACATGACTAACACATGTAGTAGGAGCAACTTATTCCTCCTCACAAGTAGATAACGTGACAATCGGTTGTTTCTTTGACATCCATGTGAAAGCAATATTTCCCATAAAAAATACAAATCCAGTAGTACTCCTTCGATTTTCTATGTCTCCACCCCAATCACTATCGCTATACCCAACAATTTTGTAATCATTATAAATGGAATAGAGTAATCCAAAGTCAACTGTACCTTTCAAATAACGAAGGATTCTCTTTGCAGCCTTGAAATGAGTTGTTGTTGAAGATTCCATGTAGCGGTTAACCAATCCAACTGCATGAAGACTATCTCGTCTTGTGCAAGTTAGATAGCGTAGACTTCCTACCAAACGTTTGAATAATTTCGGATCTACATTTTCGTCTTCTTCATGCTTGGACATTTTGACTCCAAACTCCAAGGGTGTACTTATCGGGCAACAATTGTCCATCTTAAACTTCTTTAGGATATCTTTAGCATAGTTTTCTTGTGAGATGAAAATTCTATCTTTTTGTTGCTTAACTTCAATGCCAAAGTAATACTCCATGAGCCCCAAGTCTGTCATCTCAGATTCTTTCGTCATTACTTCCTTGAATTTATTGAACATACTTGGGCTGCTTCCGGTGAAGATCAAATCGTCCACGTAGAGACACACAATCAAAATATCTCCATCTTTGATCTTAGTATATAGAGCGTGCTTGTAGGGACATTTGTTGAAGCCATTCTCTCGGAAATACTTGTCGATTCTAATATTCCATTACCTTGGTGCTTCTTTTAGCCCGTAAAGAGCCTTCTTTAGCTTCAACACCTTATCTTCGTGACCTTTGACCTGATAGCCTAATGGTTGTTGAATGTAGACTTCTTCTTCAAGGACGCTATTTAGAAATTCTAAATTTACATCCATTTTTTGTACCTTCCACTTGTTTTGAGCTGCCATAGAAATTATTAGTCTAATAGTTTCTAATCGGGCAACGAGGACGAATACCTCATCATAGTCAATTCCTGCCTTTTGACTATAGCATTTTGCGACAAGCCTCGCTTTGTGTTTTTCAATCTCCCCCTTAGCATTTCTCTTAGATTTGTATAACCATCTGACGCCTATTGTCTTGCACCCTTTGGGAAGTGAGGTGAGTTCCCATGTGTCATTCCTCTCGATGGCTCTAATTTTCTTCATTCATCACGTCTCTCCATTGTTTCTCTTATGCAGCTTCTTGAAATGTCACTGGCTCACAATTAGCAAAGAGACAAAATAACGTAACGTTATCCATTGGTTCGGTTACCTCACAAAGATCACTAAGGCTTCTTGTACGTTCCACTGCTCTCTCATTTTGACTACCATTTGACAATGATGAAGGTGGTGAGTCTCTATGAGTAAATGATGTTGGTGAAGCATGTGGGGTTGCAGCATCTTCTATTTTCTCATTCGGGCTATGCTCATCTTCTTAAATATGGGGGAAAATGTGAACTAGTTTGTATGAGACCCAAAAACCCATTCGTCTTCTTTATCAACTATGACGTCTCGGCTTATCACAACCTTCTTATTGTTTGGGTTGTACAGTTTGTAGCCTTTGGAACTTTAGTCGTAACTGATGAAGATGAAACTCTTGCTTTTATCATCGAGTTTGGTTCGTTGTTCGTCTAGTACATGGATATGAGTCACGCTTCCAAATACTCTCAGTTGGGAAATTTCGGGCTTTCTTCCACTCCATGTTTCTTGTGGTGTCTTTCCCCAAATAATTCGTGTTGGAGATCGGTTGGACATGTAGACCGCACATGCCACTGCTTCCGCCCAAAAATCCTTAGGCAGTTTCTTGCTTTTGAGCATGCTTCGCGCCATATCAAGGATTATTCTGTTCTTCCTTTCTGCCACACCATTTTGTTGAGGAGATCTGGGAACTGTCAAGCGACAAAGAATTTCATGTGCTTCACAAAACTCTTGGAATTTATTGGATGTGAACTCCCTCTTCAATCAAATCTCATGGCTTTGATCTTATTTCTGCTTTCTTTTTCCACAACTGCTTTGAACTTCTTAAATATTCCAAAGACTTCGGATTTCTATTTCATGAAATATACCCAAGTTTTTCTTGAAAAATCATCAATAAAGAGAAGAAAATAGTTACTTTTATCTAGAGAGCTCGACTTAATTGGACCACACACATCGGTATGAAGAAGCTCGAGACGTTTCTTGGCTCTTGATTCTGACTCCTTTGGAAAGCTTTTTTAAATTGCTTTCCAAGTAAAAATCCTTCGCATAGTTGGTCAGGATGATTGATACATGGTAACTCTCTCACCATTTCCTTATTGGAAAATAACTCTAACCTTGTAAAGTTTAAATTCCCAAATCAAACATGCCATAGCCACGATGAATATTTGTAACATGCTTTAAGACACTTTGCAACATCATTTTGAATATTCAAAGGAAACATTCTATTCTTTGACATTTGAACTTTAGCAATTAAGTCTCATTTGTCATCTCTTAGAAAAAGACTATAATTTTTCATATGAATATCATAGCCCTTTTCTAGTTGTTCTCCCAAGCTTAATATGTTTTTTTTCATGCTTGCTACATAATAGACATTTGAAATTATTTGGTGACTAGCATCTTTTGCACGAATAAGAATATTATATTTTCCTTTCACCGATATTTTCCTATCATCTCCAAAAGAGACATTTCCACCCACTGTTTCATTGATCTCTACGAGCATGATTTTTTCCCACACATATGATTGTTTGCACCGGTGTCAAGATACAAGTGTTCTCTTGACCTTCATTAGTGTTTTTGTATGTTAGTAGTAACATATCTTTTTCCTCCGTCCTCTCCTCCACATAGTTGGCCCTCTCCTCAACTCTATTGTTGGGGCCTCTGCATTCTGAAGCATAATGTCTAAACTTTTGACATTTGTAGAATTAAATTTGAGATTTATCATACCTCGAGTTCGGATTTCTTCTTCCACGACCTCGTGTTAAGATTTCTCGTTTCTTGTAGTTGTAGTTGGAATAATTGCTATTGTAATTATTGTTGTTATAATTCCAGCCACGTCCACTGCCATGATAACCACCTCGTCTCCGGCCTCTGCCTCTGCCTCGGCCACGTTGGTTTCTATCATCACTTTCATTTGCATGCATGTCCTTCAGTTCTACTTTAAGGATTTTCTCGATGATCTCTTGCTTCTTCTTGTGCTTTTCTTCATAGGATTGTAATGAGACTTGGAGTTCTTCAATCATCATTTTCTTCAAGTCTTTAGTTTCTTCAATCGTGACGACGATATGCTCAAATTTGGGATCCAACGAACGAAGTATTTTTTTTCTATTACTCTCACATCTTCCAACTTTTCACCATTTCTTTTTAATTGATTAGAAACGGTTGCTACTCTTGAGAAATATTCTGAACTAGATTCTGACGCTTTCATATGTAAGGACTCAAATTCACCTCTTAACGTTTGGAGACGTACCTTTTTCACCTTTTTTACTCCTTTGTAGGAGATATGTAATTTCTCCCACGCTTGCTTGACGGAAGATGAGCTTGAAATTTTTTGAAGTCATCATCATCTAATGCTTGATAGATGAGGAAGAGAACTTTTTTTGTCTCTCTTTCTTGAATTCTTGAAATTTATTTTCTCCTCTTGAGTAAGACTCGCTTCATCTTCTGGTTCGTCAAATCCGTTTTCTACGGCATCCCACACATCATGTTCTCCAAGGAGAGCTTTCATCTTGATACTCCAATTGTCGTAGTTGTTGTTGTTGGGTGTTGGAACTTGGAAGGATGATACAATATTTGCCATATTTTTAAATATGTTGAATATTTAAAAACAAAATTTCGGATAGAGCTTGTGGCTCTGATACCACTTTGTTGGCGGAAAATATTGAAACAACACTCACTAAGAACAAAGAAACAACTTTGATGTAGATTAAAAAGAAGAAATATTACAAAACACTTTTACAACTCACACTAGAAGATGAAATATTTTTCTAACTCTCAAGAGAGCATTTTTGTCTCTCTTTTCTCTCATTCTAACTTTCTCTCTAACTTTACTTCTTGGTGTGTTTGGTGATGCTCTGGATGGTGGGAGAACTCCACTATTATAGAACCATAGTGGAGAGATAAGGATCCACCATCTAAGATCTTATGGATATTTAAACAATCAGCCTCAAGACTACACTCAGGATAAAAGTATTTCTTGCACTCAACCTAAAGATATTCTTACACACAACCTCCACTACTAAATAAATATTAATTTAATTGTTCTTGGAATATACTTTCTAGATGGCTCAAGTTTATGATCCAACAAATCATTCTCCAGTTCTATGAATTTTAACTTCTGTTACGTATATCGAATGTGATTATCTAAAGATAATAGATAAGGGTTTACTTAGAAATAGTTTTTATAGGCTTCTTGAATTTGGAGAGTAAAATACTTACAGGGTTTTTAGGTTGGTGAGATTGGATATGTAAGGTGGTATCTCTCCCGTCAGTGCACTTGAGGACAAAGATATAATCTTTGGGGGGGGGGGGGTCATTGTTATTGTAGGAGCAGCCAAAAACCCCGCCTATGTACTTTTGAGGAGCACATGGATCCCCTTGCCAGTTCATTTTGCGAACTCTGTACTTCTTTTTTATACTCATCATAGGCTCCACTGTAATATGTCAATAGTTAAAAAACAAAACAAGAAAGAAAAATAAACAATGGATCAATATCCTTAGACAAATAAACATGATGGACTACTTTTTATTGTCTTCTATGTTTAGTTATATTCAAAGACTACTATTCATCTTTCGTTGATTTCCTTAGAAAAACGTCTGCACCTTCTTTCTCATCTGTTTCTGATTGCGGTAACTTGACAAAGGCGAAGATTTCTATAGCATTAAGCAATGGAGGAAGAGTAGACTTCTATGTTTTTTCAATGAAAAGTCAAAGTTTCCGTCAATCATGGTAGTAGTGGCGGATCTAGAAATCAAAATTATAGGGGGCTAAACTATAAAATAGTATACATATTCTCTTTAAGCTTTTTTTTTCAGTAGTTGCGTCAAACCTAGTTTTATCATTAGTTTCGAATGCGTTGTTTAACTCTAAAAAAACCTGCGTTGTCTAACTCTAAAGAAATTAATTTCTTACCACCAATACAACCACAAACCATTCTAAAATCGTTAGATCTTGCATCTTTTTCCAATCTTTTGGTAAAAAAAATAACACAATATCATAAGCATTTTGTACGGTGTTGATAATCTCGTCACTAAAAAATTACATGAAACTATATGAAACTATATTGGAATATATAATGTAATATTTACTGAATAGTTAAATAATAATTATTTCAATTTAATACAATTAATTATAATAATAAATAACACAACTTGTAATTTATATATTTTTTTAAACCTAATTGATGTGGTTTATTTTTGTTTGAGGGTAAGTTTGTAATTTTTGTCTAGAGTTTTGTGGAATTTTGAGAGTATTTAATGTTTGGGTAGAATGTAGAGGGAGAATTGAGCTGCCTGGTTGTATTTAATTTTCATTACCCTCATTTAATGTAGGTGGTTAAGTATTTATACCCTTATCTTTGGGCCATATGGGCTTTCGGGTTGTGTTTAATGGATTCGGGTCGAGTTTAAAGACCCATTAGTTTTAAGTAAGCAAATAGTCAGCTTAGTCCAAAAGTGATTAGGTTTTAAGTACTTTAGTTCTGTTTGGATAGTTCAGTGAATAAAAGTTGTCCGAACTGCCCTGTCCGGTGAAGTGAACATTGTCCGAATTGACCCTGTCTGGTTCCCATAAAGTGTGGGGACTAAATCCGGACTCATCAGTATCCCTTTTTTTAGGTGGTGTTCAAAGGCCTTTGGCAAGACCTAAAAAATAGCATGTAGCTGGTCACAGCCATATCCGGATAGGTTCTTCGAACTTTGTTATAGCTTTATCCGAACTGAAAAAGTCCTTAGAAACTAAACGGATTTTTGCCAGAAATCATAGGACACGTGTCTCTCTCTGGTTCGCCACATCAGCCGTTTTTTCTCCTAGAACGGCGCTCCCACTTTCTCCAAAAAGTAACCTCTTCATTTAATGAGGATGATGTGAGCGCCGTTCCTTAATCATTGCAACCCTTTCGAATTCTCCTAGGTATTGAAGCATCTTTTTGCGTATTTACTATAAATTAGTTCACTTCTTTACTGCTTTACCATCCTCTTCATCCTTACTTTGTTTAAACTTCAAATCTTTCTCTAAAAAACAAATACTTTCTCTCGGTGTGAGTTAATGTTTACAGCTAGGAACGCTTTAATCAAAGGTGGGTGGCTTAATTTATCAGAGTTAGAAAAGGCCCAGAAGGTTGAACATGAGAGGCGCATTGTTGCCGGCCTTCCTGTTTCCCCTGTCGACAAACCAGTAATACCAAGCACAGAGCCTGACCAGGGCTCTTCTTCAACCAAAAGCGTTAAACCTAGGAGGTTGTTTCGAACCAACCTCTCACCAATTGTTTCAGGCTCGTCGGTTCAGGAATCAAAGCCCACTGTTGAACCAGGGCAAGTAGTCACCAGTTTTAAGAAGCCTTCTCCATTTATCGCCATGGGATCAGATGCTGAAGTCTCTCCAGATAAGTTAGTTGAGCGGAGAAGAGGTCGCTTGGTAAAAGGGCAGGCTTCAAAAAGTACACCTTCTAAATCAGGGGCCAAAGACAGCAACATGGGGTCAGAGGCACCCATAAAAATTCCTAAGGACAAGCTGTCCGGACCGGAGGCATCTAGCTCAAGTCTCTGAAAAGAAACCACTGCATCTGAGCCCCAACCGTAGGCCAGAGTACAAGAAATCGGTGAAACCCAACAGTCCGGAGGGCATGATGTACCATCCTCTAACTCCCCTCACCCAAAAACAACTGAAAAGCCCTCCCTGGTAATGGAAAAGTGATGGAGGATTCTATTGAAGAGGCTCCGTTTGAGTCCGAAGTATACGGGCAGACATGTGAGGCTGCTGCTGCTAAGAAGGATAAAGGCAAAGAAAAACTATGCCTAAGGCATCAAGATATGCCGGAGGTCCTTGTGGGAAACGTAGGACCTTGTTTCCACAAGGTGAGTGTTAAGTATTTAATAGCTTTACAAAAAATTAACTATGCCTTCATCCACACAGCCGAACTGGGTCGGATGCGAACAAAATGGAGGATTCCAGAGAATGTAAAAATAAGGATCCCAATAGACCCTGAAACGCCGATGGACTGCAAGCTCAGTGAAATAGTTTTCTTCACTGAGCTCTTCAACTGGGGACTAAGGTTTCCCTTAGACCTAGAGATAGTCAAGTATTTTCATCTCATCAAACTTTTCCCCAGTCAACTGAGCCCTAATGCCTGGTACACTCTCATAGCCTGTATCATGGCCTCCAGGCTCTCCGGAATTCCTCTCCCAATGGAGGAATTCGCAGCTGTGGCCAGCCTCTGCAGAAACCACCATATTCCCTTTTATCACTTCAACATGGATGATTATTATAAAGCAGTGGATGAACTGCTCGAGTCGGAGAGAAATTGGAAGACTCACTTCTTGTTTGTGAGTGGTGCCTGGGAGAATGGGAGGAATATTAAAGCCGGTACCAACCCGAGTCTCCTTACCAGCAGATGGCGAAGCGATGGTAAGAACCCCATCTCACATTCCCATATTTATTTATTTTTTTATAAATTCGTTTATCTGACTTGTCTTTTCTTTTCTGTTCCTTGACAGTGCTGCCTAAAGACTTCAAGGACTACTTGAAGGCCGGGCAGACCACTTGTACCAAGCTAAACGCTTGGACTGCTGAAAATGGGGAATCACTTCCACAATGCATTTACCGGAGGCAATCTTGGAAGGTCCTACCTGTGGAACACCACTGACCGGAGGGACTTATCTTGGGAGGAACTTACCACCCCACCCCATCCGGAAGTGGTCCTCAAAAGAACACACGCACTGGACGGGGCATTGTAGCTGCCTGGTAGAGCCAAGGCCCCAAGTAAGATGAAGGGCAAGAAGGGTAAGAGCAAGCAGAGTGGGGTTGAAGCCAACCCCACCGAAGCGGAGGAAACTGCTCCAATAAACCAAGAGGGGCCAGTTCCAAGACAAATTAATGCTGCTCTTCTAGAAGTAGTGGAGCATGAGAGTACTAGGGAAGAGGAAGGATCTCCAAAACCCCCAAGGGTTCCTAAGAGAGACATGAAACGGGGAGCAGAAAGCAAGGACAGGGAGGCAAAGAAGAAAAAGACCTCCAGGGGTGATGAAATTTCCCTTCGGCATCCGGAGCTCCTCCCTCCTGTTGACCCTACTGATCCAACAAGAGCAGAAGAGATCCCTGGTGACCTTCAAACTGATGAGGTTGGAGGAGGAGACATCAGTATTGACGATGTCGACATTACTAGGCTTGAGGGGCTTGGTGACTACTTTCAAAACCTCCCCAGAGATGATTTTGCTGGGCCCTACCTCCCTCCAAGCACTTCGAACATCGTTACCTTCAATGGTAAGTCTTTCACTATTTCAAGTGAATGAGATGTTATAACTCACTCTATATTGAGTAATATTCAGCCAGTGCTTGGTTTGGAGAAACAAGTGCGAGGTCAGTCAGCTATCATTACTACCCTTAACTCTGACAAGGAGAAATTGTCCAACGACCTCCTCATTCCCAACCAAAATACTGATGTTTTGAAGAGATAAAACGAGGAGTTAAAGAAGAACCAGGAGGGTTGGGCCACAAAGGTAGCTACTTTGGAAGATACTATCAAAGAACTCCGGGCAAAGCAGTCCGGGTTGGAGAAATATCTCTCATCTTCGAAAGAGGAGGTGAAGGCCAAGGACCAAGTCATTCATACTTTGATCAATGACAAGATCGCACTCGAGGACTCGGTGTCCAAGGCTGCACAAGAAAACGCTGATCTGCTAAGGGAGCAAAAGGCACTCTATCATGAGAAGTTTCCGAAGAGGAATCTGGGAGACTTATGGACTTTTGTAGAGTATCCAGACCTCTCCTTCCATACGATGGCTGATGGTGATAAGCATGACTACTCTAGTGCGGACTCAAGCGATGAAGAAGATAACACCGGCGAGAGCCCGAATGAAGAAAATGACGACCTTCAGAAGAAGAAAGCTAGTGAGGCTGAGCCATCTTCAAAGGCTCAGTCTTAGGATATCAATTATCATTTTACTTTTGTTTTGATTGAACCAAAGTCCTTGGATGGCCAAGGCATTTTTTGTGACTGTGTCCGGTCTTTATCGGGATAAATCTTTTTGTTTTGACAATTTAAAGTCCTTGGATGGCCAAGGCACTTCAGATGTTTTAATAAGTACTTTTGTTTCGCACAACTCTTGTATTTTTTCATAGTTTTTCAATTACGGTGGCTAATGTTTAAACAGCCTTTAGTTATTTCATAAACATTCTAAAGTGAGAGTGTTTAATTTCTCCGATGACAAATGTTCAAATAGTCATCACCCCTTTAATTTAATCCGGCCCATGTTTAAATAATAATTTCACAAGAACTTATTTAAGTAAAAACACTCCAAATTTTTAAGAAGGCATCGAATTTAATTTCATAAACAAGCCCGGACACCTCATTAAAACCTCCCCGCGCCACCAGGGTAGGAAAGAGTATGCCCCCAAATATTTACATGAACTTTTATACAAGTAAATATTTACATAGTTCCTACTCCAAGTACATCCGGAGGTGCTCCATATTCCAAGGGTGATTCAAAATCCTTCCATCTTTGTCTTGGAGCCGATATGTTCCAGGCTTAAGCTTTTCAATGACCACATACGGTCCTTCCCAAGTTGGGGCCAATTTACCGAACTGCCTCTCTTTAGTGTGTAGGAAAACTTTTCTCAACACCTTATCCCCCGGTTGAAAATCCCTTCTCTTGATTTTAGAAGCAAACCTGCTTCTCATCAAACCTTGATAGTATACAGCTCTAAGGTGAGCCTTAACTCTTCTTTCCTCTATCAAGTCAAGTTGGCCTCTGATAGCCACCTCGTTAGTGTGTTCGCAGAAATTATGAACTCGAAATGAAGGGAGAGTTGCTTCTATGGGAGCTATGGCATCCATCCCATAAACCAAAGCAAAAGATGACTCTTGTGTTGCAGCCCCAGGTGTAGTTCGGTAAGCCCACGAAACTTCTTGCAAATAACTAGGCCATTTTCTAGCAGCCCCTTCTAAATTTTTCTTCAAACCGGACAGTATAGTCCTGTTAGCCACCTCAACCTGACCATTTTCTTGTGGGTGGAAAGGTGAAGAGAAACAATGTTGTATACCTCTAGAGGCACATAAACTCTCCATCTCCTTGTTGTCGAACTGTGGCCCATTGTCTGTTGTTATCTTCTATGGAATTCCAAATCTGCAACAGATATTGGATAAAATGAATTTTCTAACAGCTTTTGACGTTATACCTGCTAATGGAGCTGCTTCGATCCACTTTGAAAAATAATCAATAGCAACAATTATTGTCCTGCGTCCTCCAGATGCCATGGGTAGAGGTCCCACCAAATCCAACCCACACCGAGCAAAAGGTATAGGCTCAGAAATTGACTCTAAAGGGATGGCTGGGATATGAATTTCATTGCTATATCTCTGGCATGGGTCACACCTCCTCACCAACCCCTTAGCATCTTGCATTATAGAGGGCCAATAATACCCAGCCAACAAAACTATCCTTGTTAGAGCCCTGAATCCACAGTGAGCTGATCCCTCACCATCATGTAATTCGGAGAGCACTATTTGAGATTTGTCAACCCCCAAACATCGTAAGAGGGGTTTACTGTAAGACTTCTTATAAAGAACATCTCTTAGTATGATAAAACCACGAGGCTTGTACTTTACTTTTCTTGCTATTGATTTATCCGGAGGCAAGTTGCCATCTGAGAGATATTGAAAGAGAGGAAACCTCCAATCTTGAGGCTGTTTCATCTGTATATCGAAGCTTTCTTCCTCCTTACCCATACTAAAGTCCAGTCGAATCCCTTTGCACTTTTTAAAGTTTGAAAGAACGGGGCACACCTGTCCGAAGACCTTGAAATGAATCGATTTAACGCAGCCAACCTCCTAGTCAACCGTTGTACTTCTTTAATATTCCGAGGAGGTTCCACTTGGAATAGAGCATTAAGCTGGTCCGGATCAGGCTGTATCCTTTTCTCACTTATTATATACCCCAAAAATTTCCCGGACTGCACTCCAAACACAAATTTTTCTGGGTTTAATTTCAAATTTACTTTTACTAAGTTAGCAAACGTTTCTTGGAGATCTGTCAAGTGCAGCTCTTCATCCACACTTTTTACCATCATGTCGTCGATGTATACTTCGATGTTTCTTCCAATTTGATCAGCAAAAGCTTTGTTTACCAACCTCTGATAAGTAGTCCCAGCATTTTTAACCCAAATGGCATCACCTTGTAACAATGAAGGCCCCTATCAGTAACAAACGTAGTATGCTCCTGATCCTTCGGATCTACTTGAATCTGATTGTACCCGAGATGTGGAATCCACCAGCTGATCAATCCGGGGGACCGGGTATAAATCCTTTGGGCAAGCCCTGTTGAGATCTATAAAGTCAAGACACATACGCCACTTGCCATTTTTCTTTTTCACCAAGACCGGATTGGCTGTCCATAAAGGATACCGAGACTCCTTTATGTGCCCCATTTTAGTAAGCTCGTCGACTTCTTGAACGATGACATCAGCCTTTTCCTTGGAAAAAGCTCTTCTCTTTTGTACCACAGGTGCTATGTCTCTTCGGATGGACAGTTGGTGTGATATAATATCTGCTGGTACCCCGGTAACATCAGCATTGCACCAAGCAAAAACGTGCTGATAGTCTTTTAGGAACTTCAACATTTTACCCTTTAGTTCGGATGTCATTTTGGACTCTATCTTAACATTTTTTCCCTCTTCCAAAGAATGTGTTTTGACTTCTTCAACTGGTATTAAAACTCCAGGGGTCTCTCTGGGGTCATCAATTTCACCCTCACCCCAGAAAGCCCCTCAAACTGCTATTCTTCATTGATACGAACTGCCCCCAACGTCCGAGGAGCCAGTGTTGTTGCATAACACTCCCTTGCTACCTTTTGGATGCTCCGAACAACTCCCACTTGTCGTTGCACAACATATTTCAAACATTGGTAGACTGTTGAGGCCACTGCATGCATCCTAGAAAGCCAAGACCTTCCCAGAATAGCATTATAACAAGGGGGACAATCTACTATGACAAACAGTATTCTAACCATCTTCTTAAAAGGGCCCTTGCCCAACAAAAATTCTTCCTCGAACTCCCCAATCACATCTACTGAGCTTCCACTGAAACCCACAATTGACCTGTTCGAACATTGAATTACTGCTGGATTCTTCATGTTTTTATAGGAAGTTAAAAAGAGGATATTGGCTGAACTCCCAGTGTCCACCAAAATTCATCTTATGTCATTGCCCCCGATGGATGCTCCTATGACAACAGCATCTTCATGAGGACCATCTATATCCCTCAGGTCATCCTCATAAAAAACAATGAAGGGAAATAGAATCTGCGATTGATAGGAAGTCATGCCTCCCTCCAGTTGGGTAGCTAAAGTATGAACATGCCTCTTTCTTGAAGAAGCAGTGGGTGCTGTCATGGTATCCCCTCCGAAAATTGTAAGTGATTCAAAAAAGTTAATAAGTCCGGAAACCGTCTTGCATCGTTCCTCAATGGCACCTACTCTATTTCGAGTTGCGTCAGGGTCCAAGTACTCTGACTCTACATCGAATCTCTCGATTATCACCATTGCTCCCTCCAGAGCTGATGTGCCTACATTGTTTGGACCAACCCGATGAGCGTTATCAGGCCTATTTCCTCCTCTTCTTTAAACATGTGCTCCCAACTTTCCTCTTTCAATTAAATTCTAGACTTCTTTCTTTAAAGAAATACAGTCCTTGGTGGTATGGCAAGTATCATTATGATACTGGCAGAAACAATTGTTACGATGCTCCCTAGGAGATTGTAGCGCAGCCGACCTTCTATAGTGTACTTCTTCCTTTGTTTTGTCATAAATGATGGCTACGTTTTATTTTAACTCAGCAAGCACTCCGGTTGAACCCAAGGCCCTCGCTTATTTCTAGATTGTTGACTCTGGGCAGGCGCAGCTGGCTGAGACTGAGCTTTGGCTCTGTTATGACCCTGCCCGGCCTCCCTTGCCTTGTTCTCGGACTGATTCTGGTTTGGGTTTGGTGCAGCTGGAGGAGACCTCACCTTCCTGTGCACTCTACTTTTCTTTGTTTCATCCATGTTAATTTGCTTTCCAACCTGATTCAGTAGACCTCCCCATGTCATGGCCTTTTTTCTGGTCATTGAATCAGCCAAATTTCCAGGGTTTAAGCCCTGCCTCAGAGAAGCTATTGCTACTTATTCAAAGCAATCAACCAACCCATTTTTGGTGTTTACAAAGCGACTTATGTATTCTTTCAGAGATTCGTTCGGTTCTTGGGCACAATGGATAATTGTGTCTCCATTGCCCTTTACCTCCTTACTTCCAACAAATTGCCTCCGGAAGGCCACCCAAAAGGTATTGAAATTTCTGATGCACCCCTGTGGTAGGCTGTTATACCACTTCAGGGAACTCCCTGTAAAAGATTGGGAGAATGCTCTACAAAGCAACTTATCGTCATCATCGAAATTCATCATGAAATTTTTGAATTGTTCCAAGTGATTGTCCGGGTCTTTACTGTCATCGTATTTTTCCATTTTCGTACTATCAAACCTCTTGGGGAGGTTTCCGGACAGAATCTTGGACGACAAAGGAGATTGTCTCCAATTCCGGCCACGACTGAAAACGGTATCCTCGTTAGGAGTTGCAAAGATACCTGGCTCATCATGGAAGGCAAAAGGATCCACCAACATCCGGTCTGTGTGTCCGGCTATGAGATAACCCTTTACCTATATGACTCTTTAACTTTCCATGCCTATCCCTTTTTCTTGAATACTTCTTAACCAACTTTTGTTTCTTTTTAGATCGGCCCTCATCACTACTGGATGACAAGGATTCTTCAACTCCATCTTCGCCCGAGGAGCTACTGGAAGATTCTGAGTCTGAATCAGAGCTCTCCACCGGCTTAGACCGGTGAGACTTTTTAGAGCTAGCATGATTCTTCTTCGTACTCACATGGGTTTTCGAAGGCTCATGCTCTCTAGGGTTGTCAGTATGATGAACAACTGATGCCTTTGACTTCTCTTTTATGACCATCTTTGCCCTCTCTGCCCTCAGAGCTTCTATCTCTCCCTTTAATATATCACGCTCCTCGATGGTATATTTGTCATTTTCTCCCACCACTTCAAGCAAAGCTGGTGGTACTTCCGGTGCGTCCGGATTCATTCGGACTGGTTTTTCTGATGGTTTTGAATGCTAGATTCAGGCACCATCGTCCTCCTACTATGGTCGCCAATTTGATGTGGTTTATTTTTGTTTGAGGGTAAGTTTGTAATTTTTGTCTAGAGTTTTGTGGAATTTTGAGAGTATTTAATGTTTGGGTAGAATGTAGAGGGAGAATTGAGCTGCCTGGTTGTATTTAATTTTCATTACCCTCATTTAATGTAGGTAGTTGGGTATTTATACCCTTATCTTTGGGCCATATAGGCTTTCTAGTTGTGTTTAATGGATTCGGGTCGAGTTTAAAGACCCATCAGTTTTAAGTAAGCAAATAGTCAGCTTAGTTAAAAAGTGATTAGGTTTTAAGTACTTTAGTTCTGTTCGAATAGTTCAGTGAATGAAAGTTTTCCGAACTGCCCCTGTCCGGTGAAGTGGACATTGTCCGAATTGACCCTGTCCGGTTCCCATAAAGTGTGGTGACTAAATCCGGACTCATCACTAATAACATTAGAAATTAAACTAATAACATTAGAAAGGACTTTTTTACGTATGAATGTTAAGAGTGGCGGGATCCTAGGGGGCTCCAGCCCCTGCACACCCTAGAATGGATCCACCATAAGGTTGTATACAGAAATGGGGTAAGAAGAAGGATTAATAGGTTTTAAATGAACCTCTTCGTTGTAGATAATGTTGAATTCTCTAACATCATCACCTTTCAGTTCCGTTCCAGGAGCTCTAAAAAAATACATGACACAGAATGTTGTACTAGTACTTTCGGGCACAAAATCAAACAGATTCATCATCCCAGAACCCTTTTCCAATTCAAAGCAGTTTCCATCACCAAATTTGGTGGTTTGTAATTACTTTCTTTCGTATCCATTGAGATAGAACCATCAATGTTTTTCGTGTCCACAGAAATACTGTAGGGCCTGTTCATTTCTCTCTCACATTTATTATTGTGGGTACTACCATTTGGTTTCTTAGAGCATCTCAACAGATACTCTATTTTTAGGTAAATATAAATAGTATTTGGGTAATATAAATTTAAATATTACGATATTCTTCCAACAGATAGTGTATATTTAAGTTAGTTGTCAATCTCTAAAATAATGGGAGAAAAACAAGGGAAGTAACAAATAAATTCTACCTATTATGTAACTGCTACTATAAATATACCTAGCATAATTTAAGCTAATAAATATAGATAGTCTTTTACTGTATCTGTTGAAAACAAAAAAATCATACATCATAGTTAAATTTACTTTAAACTACCAATTAGCGTATCAGTTGGAGATGCTCTTACAAGAAACAACTAAGCATTAAATGAAGGGTGACTTACAAGCAACCTCCTTTCATTTAATACAATTGGGTTTCTTGCAAGTAATCATTAGCTTCATTTGGAAGCTTAAGTGGCTTCTTTTGTAAGCCTTTATTTTGCTATAAATAGGACCATAAGCTGGTCTTGGAGAGCATCACTTGAGAAACTTCACTAGAGTGTAACATTTATGTAATATTGTGTGTGACACAATTTACAGAGAGTGAGAGAGAAATACAGGTAGTGTTTAGGAGAATTTGTTTGAGTGATCTGTGAGATTACTATTTTCTTCGGGGTATATATTTGGGGTGAGAAAAGTGAGTGGATAACTCTTGTGTGTATGGAGTGAGACTCCAAACTTTTTAATATTTTGAGTTATAGTGATTCTTATTTTTCTTCCGTGGACGTAGGCAAATTAGCCGAACCACGTTAAATTCTTTTCTCTTGTTTATCCTATTTTCGCATTCGTGGGATAAATTTTCCCTACAATTGATATTAGAGCCAGGTTACAGTTATGTATCCTCCTTCGTCGTACAAAAATGAAGGAACGCACGAACATCGGTGTCAATTCCATGATCATACTCACTCAAACAAATTATTCCATTTGGAAAACCATGATGGAAGATTTGTTGTACTGTAAAGACTTGTTTGATCCTATTGAACTAAAAGGGGCCATACAACGTGCAACAAGTAAAGTAGATCGGAAGAAACTCAACCTTAAAGCTGTTAGTGTGATTCGATAGTGGGTTGAAACAAGGGCGATTCGCGACACCGCAAAAGAAACTGATGCTTTCAAATTAAGGAAGCATTTAGAAGAAATGTATGAGCCCAAAAATGCTCAAAATAAAGCTTTCATCATAAGGAGACTTGTGAACCTGAAATTTTATGATGGGTAAACTGTATCTGACCCCTTGGCGATATTTGACGAGATTCTCGACAATTTGATGAACATGGAGCTAGCCATAGCTGAAGAAATTCAAGCGTTGATTTTGTTAAGTTCTTTACCGGATAGATGGGAAACACTTATGGTAGCTCTTAGCAATTCAGCACCACAAGGAAAGGTGACGTTAAGAATGGTAAAGGAAAGTATCAACAGAGAAGGCAAAAGAAGAGCAGACCAAAGCTCTTTCAGCCACCCTCAAGGACAAGCACTAGTCACAGAGAGAGGAAGAACTATAAACAAACATTTCTCGAGAGACAGGAGAAATAAAAGCAAGTTTAGAGGCAGATCAAAGTCAAGAGGCGACTTCACTTGCAATTACTGTCACAAACCTGGACATTTCAAGAAGGATTGTTGGAAGGTGAGAGAAAATGAGGCTAAGGAAAATAATGAAGACAATAGAGGAAATGCAGCTGTCATATCCAACGATGGTGAAACATACCTAATTTTTGACGATCGACGTGTCACCCTCGCATGCCAAGACACATGGATGATTGATTCTGGAGCATCATTTCATGTAACAACCGATAGAAGTCTTTTGACCACTTACACAAGTGGTGAGTTCAGTTTTGTCAAGATGGGAAATGAAGCAAGATGTGAAATTTTTGGTCGAGGTGATGCAATACTGGAAACTAGCAGTGGTTTCAAGTTGTTATTAGAGGATGTTTGACATGTCCCAGACATCCGTATCAAATCACCACTGGCCAGCTTGACGATATGGGATACGAAAACACATTTGGCAATGGAGTTTGGAAGCTTAAGAAAGGATATCTAGTGGTGGCCAGAGGTAAGAAGATTAATCGTTTGTATTATATGCAAACAAAACAATGAAGTGGAGTAGAAGCGAATGCGATCAAGCATGAAGACTCGATGAATTTGTGGCACGGCAGACTTGGTTATATGAGTGAGAAGGGACTTGGTTATTTGTGGCACGCATTTCGAGCATGAGGACCACATAGAAAGAATAGTATTCTTGATCTAATACATACAAATTTATGTTCTATGGGTGACAGAAGTATCGGCGGATCATTATACTTTGTCACATTCATTGACGATCATTCCAGAAAGGTGTGGGCTTATCCTTTAAAGACCAAAGATCAAGTGTTAGAAGTATTTAAGAAGTTTCATGCCAACGTTGAAAGGAAAACTTGAAAACTTTTGAAATGTATTCATTCCGATAATGGTGGTGAATACATTGGACCATTTGAAGAATATTGCAGAGTTCATGCTATCAGGCTTGAGAGATCGGTACCCAAGACCCCACAACATAATGGTGTTGCCAAAAGAATAAATAGAACTATTTGTAACAAGATCGTGTGCATGCTCTCCCATTCAAGATTGTCAAAGTCCTTCTGGGGTGAAGCATTGATGACGATGGTAGATCTTATCAACTTATCCCCTTCAGTTCCTTTAGATGGTGCAATTCCCGAAAGAATATGGACAGGAAAAGACATAAGTTACAAACACTTGAAGGTGTGTGGTTGTAAGGCATTCGTACATGTTCCTCGAGATGAAAGATCCAAGATGGATGAGAAAACCAAATAATGCTTATTTCTTGGTTACGAACATGATGAGTTTGGTTATAGACTTTGAAATCGAAGAAGTATAATAGTCGTTCGAAGCAGAGACATTGTGTTTTTTGAAGACCAAACTCTTAGAGATATGAAGAACGTTGAGAATACAAAATCAGATGTCAATACTAAAATTGACTTAGTTCCGGATGCACCATTTTTAGTTGAGTATGAGGATTATGGCGAGGCTCCCGACCATGAAGAAACGATTGACGTTGAAGGAAATCATACTGAAGAACCCCATTTGAGAAGATCCATTAGAGATCGTCAACCTCCGACTAAATACCCAAAAAATGAGTATGTCTTACTAACTGACGGGGGAGAACCTAAAGGTTTTGAAGAAGATGTGCTGCACATTCAAAAGAAGGAGTGGTGGAAAGCCATACATGAAGAGATGAAGTCATTGCATGAGAACCACACATACGATTTGGTAGAGTTACCAAAAGGGAAGAAAGCACTCAACAATAAATGGGTGTTTAAGCTGAAGACTGAAGAAGGAAATCCACAACCAAGATACAAGGCGCGACTGGTTGTCAAAAGATTTGGTCAGAGAAAAGGTATTGACTTTGAAGAAATATTTTCACTTGTAGTAAAAATGTCATTTATTCGTGTTGTTCTTGGAATAGCTGCTAGCTTGAATTTGGAAGTTGAACAACTTGATGTAAAAACTGCTTTTCTCCATGGTGATTTGGAAGAAGAAATTTACATGAAGCAACCTAAAGGGTTTGAGACTAAAGATAAAGAGCATTTGGTGTGCAAACTAAAGAAGAGTTTGTATGGTCTCAAATAAGCCCCACGATAGTGGTATAAAAGGTTCGATTCCTTTATGGTGGAACACATGTATACTAAGACTTCATCTGACCATTGTGTTTTTATCAAGACATTTTCTGAAAATAATTTATCATTCTTATGCTTTACGTAGATGATATGCTAATTGTTGGTCGTGATATTGGAAAGATAGAGAAGTTGAAGATAAAATTCAGCAAATCTTTTGCAATGAAGAATTTGGGTCCCGCAAAGCAAATTCTTGAGATAAAAATCACTCAAGATAAGGTGAACAACAAATTATGGTTGGCCCGAGAAAAATATATTGAGAAGTTTTTAGAAAGATTCAGCATGAGCGAAGCGAAACCTGTTACTTCTCCACTTGCAGGGCATTTTAAACTTTCTTCCAAGCAATCACCTACAAAAGAAAGTGAGATAGAACAAATGAATAAAATACCTTACTCTTCAGCTGTTGGTAGTTTGATGTATGCCATGTTTTTTACAAGACCTCGTATTGCTCATGCTGTCGGAGTAGTCAACCAATTTTTATCCAATCCTGGAAAAGAGCATTGGGATGTTGTAAAATGGATATTCAGGTATCTTCGAGGAACTTCTAAATTATGTTTATGTTTTAGAAATGGTAAACTTATTCTTGAAGGCTACACAGATTCAGATATGGCTGGTGATGTTGATAGTAGGAAATCTATTTCGGGATATCTGATGACGTTTTCAGGGGGAGGAATTTAGTGGCAATCAAGACTACAAAAATGCGTTGCATTATCCACTACCGATGCTGAATATATTTCTATTACTGAAGCTAGTAAAGAACTTTTATGGTTAAAGAAGTTTCTTATAGAGTTGGGCCTCAATCAAGAAAACTACACTCTCCACTGCGATAGTCAAAGCGCCATTCATCTTAGCAAAAATCCAAGTTTGTATTCGAGATCGAAACATATTGATGTTCGATACCATTGGATTCGTGAAACCTTAGAGTCAAAGCAACTGAGTATTGAGAAGATCCATACCGATGACAATGGATCAGATATGATGACAAATTCACTGCCAAAACAAAAACTTAATGTGTGCATAGAGGTTGCCGGACTGGTAACACTCTCATCCTCAGTAGGCGGGATAGATTTGTAGGGCCTGCTCACTTCTCTCTCACATTTATTATTATGGGCCCTACCTTTTGGTTTCTTACAAGAAATAACGAAGCATTAAATGAAGGGTGACTTACAAGCAACCTCCTTTCACTTAATGCAAGTGGGTTTCTTGCAAGTAACCATTGGCTTCATTTGGAAGCTTAATTGGCTTCTTTTGTAAGCCTTTATTTTTCTATAAATAGGACCATAAGCTGGTATTAGAGAGCATCACTTGAAACACTTCACTAGAGTCTAACATTTATGTAATATTGTGTGTGACACAATTTACAGAGAGTGAGAGAGAAATACGGGTAATGTTTAGGAGAATTTGTTTGAGTGATCTGTGAGATTACTATTCTCTTCAGGGTATAATATTTGGGGTGAGAAAAGTGAGTGTATAACTCTTGTGTGTATGAAGTGAGACTCCAAACTTTGTAATATTTTGAGTTATAGTGATTCTTATTTTTCTTCCGTGGACGTAGGCAAATTAGCTGAAGCACGTTAAATTCTTTTCTCTTGTTTATCCTATTTCCGCATTCGTGGGATTAATTTTCCCTACAAATACAAACATGAATCCTGGCGTCCACAAACGATCATAATGATCTTCACGATACCTGAAAATGAGAGCCATAATTCGTTGCGAACATTTAAATTTAAACTGTTAGCATAGGCAGAACCACGGTGGAGTCCGTGGATACCAGGCACCCATGCATTTATCTACGTATGTGTTTAATAAGCTTATAAAAACTAAGATGTATTCTATTCCAATAGAAAAAACTTTAAGGAATGACCTTATTAACTTTTTGTTTAATATTATGATTGTTAATTAGATTTTTTTTTAATTTTTTGTTTTTAAATAGAGATTAAAATTTGTAAGGACTTTATTTTTTATTTTTAATATAAATTTTTTAATTCAATTTGTTTAAAATATTATTAAAACTTTCGTAAGTTATTTTAAAAATTAAAAGAATGGTTTTAAAAAAACTAATTTGTTAAAAAAATTAAATGGGTAAGCATTTAATTCTTGTTTTTTATTATTATTTATGATTAGTTTTTTATATATAATTAATGTTTAAAATACGGTAATTAATTATTATGATTAATATATTTATTATTTAATTTAAGTCTTCTTATTATTAAAATATGATAATAAGAGGTTAGTATAAAATAACGAAGGGTGAAGCTATTTCCTCCATCAAATATGTTGTTTCCTCCATATTTGAGAAAAGACTCCATATTGTTATTTCATCCGTAATAGAAATGACATATTTATCATTTTCTTATTTTTAATCATAAATCATGATTTCTGCAGGTTTTAGGGACAAACAACTGATTCCGATGTGGTATTTAGGAATCAGGTTTTTTGCACAAAACAACTCATTCTGAGGTGGCATCTCGGAATTAATTATTTTTTCACATAAAAACTAATTTCAAGATACCACCTCAGAATCAGTTGTTTTCGGAATCAGGTGTTTGTCACTAAAACGTGCAGAAATCGGGATTTGTGATTAAAAGGGATTTTTTTAACACGGATTTTAAAGTTACATAAATACACAACTTAAAAAAAAGATTAAATTACATTGGTGGTTGATTGTGTGATGTTTTCCGGTGTTAAATCTTTGGTTTGGGTGTCTTCCTCCTATATGGATAATTTTTATCAAATTTAGGGTTTTTTTTGTTTTTAAGGTTTAATTTTATAAATTAAAACATATATGTTGCATTCAATTCGATTAATTCTTTTGTTTGTTGATATTAGTGTTAGAGAATGGTTAGTGACATAAATTATAAATTAAAAGATAAAGTGGGGGTAAAATAGTAAAATCAAGTGATGAGTGTTTTTTAGAGTTTGAATTATGGAGGAAATAAAAAAATATGATGGGAGAAATAGCTTCACCCAATAATGAATTAAAAACTTTAGTATAATACAAAAAGGTAATAAGAGGGTCATATAAAATAATGAATTGATTGGATTAGTATAAAACAAAAAGGTAGTGGTGTCTTTACAAATTTTAATTCAAATATTCAATACTTTTGTGAAATACCAAGCTAATCATAAAGTTAACTTAGAAGATATGCTAATCATAAAGTTAACATAGAAGATTGCATATCTCACTTAGAAAATTTCAGGGATTGCTTTAAACCCTTTCCATGTATACTATTTTTTTTCCTTTAACAAAAACCTAATTTCAATACTGACCTAAGTAAGTTAAATTCGAAAGTCCAACATATACATGAATCAAATTAATAAGGGAAAAGATTCTTACTCCAACACTTTCAAGAATATTGACTATATCATAGATTTGTCGTCTCTCCACTGCTACAGATCTCAACACAATCAAAGACATGTCAAGATACACACACTTATTTGGTTTATTTTGGGTTGAAGGTAGGTTGGTAAAATGTTTTAATACTTTTGGGGTGTTATGTGTTTAGAGTGAGGAGTAGTGAGATAATTAAGCAGCCTCCTAGTATTAAATTCTGACCAGCCTCATTAATGAGAGTGGTTGGGGTATTTATACCTTATTGACCCATGGGCTTGCCGGGTCGGGTTGTGAAACCGGGTCGAATTCAAAGGAAAATTAGTTTTAAGTAGATTAGCAAATAGCTTAGTCAAAAGTTATTTACGTTTGTCCTGTTCTGATTTTTAGTGGCGTGACATGGTCCGAATTACCCTTGTTCGGATTTATGGGTTGGTTGTGACTATAAGATCCAAACTCAATAGTAGCCCATTTTTTAGGCCTTGCAAAGTATCTTTGGCAGGGCTAAAGTTTTTACTAAGTCACCATCAATTTTGTCTGATCTGCTTGCGTTGTCCAAATTGAAAAATTTCTTTTCACAAACGACCCAGTTCGAATTTTATTATGACTGATTTTTCTTTCCAGAATTGTATGATTTTTTATTGAATCTTGAGACACGTGTCAATATCTGGTTTGACCTCCCAACCGTTATTTCCCCTAGATCGTCGCATCCACTAGGTCTAGAAAATTACCTAGGTTTTGATTTTTCACACGTTGCGCAACCTTTAATCATTGCGAAAAACCCTGTTCACCTTCGCCTTGGCAACTGTCGCTTTTTACTGTTATATATAAATGTTTATACTATTCCATTGTCTTCCACACTCAAAACCTTCTTAGAGAGAAAAAATCCCATTTTATCTTCATCTTCAAACTGTTCTTGAGAGATATATGTTCACAGCCAGAAGCGCCTTAGTTAAAGGAGGTTGGTTGAACTTATCTGAGTTAGAGAGACCAAGGAAAGTAGAGAAAGAAAGCCGTATCGCCTCCGGTCTCCCTGTTTCTCCAAGTCTGAAGAGAAATCAACAAAACCAGGACGCCGATAAGGGGTCATCATCCTCAAGAAACCCTAGACCTAGAAAACTTCCATTCAAACCAAATCTCGCACCCCTTCTGGCTCTTCCGAACAAGAATCTCAACACCCTATTTCCAAGGAAAAGGTTGTTTCAAGCGTTAGAAAACCCTCACCGTTTATAGCAATGAGCTCTGATACAGAAACATCACCAGAGAGGATAACTCCTCGCCGGAAGACTCGTCAAACAAAAACCCAATCAACACCATCATCCTCAAAACCCTCCGGATCGGAGGTGGCTAAAGTGGCTCCACAGGCCAAGCCCTCTGGATAACAATCTCTAACAAACATCAGGCCCTTAGAGGCAACAAGTGCACAACCAACTGAATAACTTCGGATGAAGGAACCGGGGCAACCATCTTTAAAGACAATTGAAAACCTTCCCCAGTGATGGAAGAGAATATAAAGGATAACATCGAAGAGGCCCCTTTCAAGACTGAGGCGTCAGGCCAGACAGGGGATGCTGCCTCATAAAGGAAAGGTAAAGTTAAAGTTAGCATGACTCATCCGGACGCTCTTCCGGAGATTCTAGAGGGTAAAATAGGCCCTTGTTTTAAACATGTCAGTGTCAAGTATTTGCTGGCTTTGCAAAATATTAAGTATGTCTACACCCATACTCCTGAGTTGGGTCGAATCCAGACCAAATGGGGGATTCCGGAGTCTGTAAAAGTGAGGATACCAATCACTCTAGAGACCCCCCATGGACTGTAAGTTGAACGAGGTAGTAGTGTATACCAAAGTGTTGAACTTTGGACTTCGGTTCCCTTCAGACCCAGAGATTGTCAAGTACTTTCATCTGGTCAAACTATGTCCCAGTCAGCTAAGCCCCAACGCCTGGTATACACTCTTGATTTGCATCATGGCGTCTAGGCTGTCAAAGATCCCTCTTCCAATGGAGCAGTTTGCTGTTATAGCAAGCTTGTGCAAGAACCACCAAATTCCCTTCTACCACTACAATATGGGGAATGAATTCAAGGTTGTGGACGACCTGCTAGAGTCCGAAAAAGCTTAGAGGACACAATTAATTTTTTTCAGCGGGACATAGGAGAATGGTAGGAATATCAAGGCCAACATAAACCCTAGCTTGCTAACTAGCAGATGGAAGAGCACTGGTAAGTCTTTTTTTCTTTTCCTTTTTACTTCTTAAACTGCAATTCTTCCTATTCTGACTAATTTATTATCTCTCCTCAGTTTTGCCGAAGGTGTTCACCAGTTACTTGGAAGAAGGGCAAAAGACCTATGCATAGCATAATGCATGGGCTTCGGAAAATTAGGGGAATGCCTTCCACAATTGCTTCAAGTCAGCAAATTTTGTGAGGTCTCACCTGTGGAACACCACAAGCAGAAGAGACCTTACATGGGAAAAGCTAATCACTCCTCCTCCTGCTGATGTAATTTTGAAAAGGACAAAAGCCAAAGATGCCAAGCTGTACTTGCCTTGTAGGGCTAAAGCCCCCATCAAAATGAAGAACAAGAAGAGGAAGGCTACAACAGACCTGGCTCATACAGCTACAGAGAGGATTGGTTTGGGGAACCAGGGTGGTATTGATGTGGCCTTGCTAAAAGCGGTAGAGATCGAGACCGTAAGGGAAGCTGGAGGGTAAAAAAACCCACCAAGGTCTCCTAAAACGGACAGAAAGCGCAAAGCCAACAGTGGTGAAAAAGGTGCCAAGCAGAAAAAAGTTACTCTGGGGAAGAGATAATCCTTTGGCCCCCAGAAAACCCACCACCAGTTCCTGCTGACCCTACTCTGCAAGAGGAAATCCTAACAGACCTCTAGTCCGGAAAGATTGCTGGTGGAGGAAACGACGAAGTGGACCTTTCTGCCCGTCAAGACATCGGTCTATATTATAATGACTTTGATAAAGATGACTTTGATAAAGATGATTTCTGCCCGTCAAGACATCGGTCTAACATGGTAACCTAAAATGGGAAATATTTTTCCATATTCGGAGAACATGATACCTTAAGTCATGCTCTCCTTGGTTATATCCGGCCAGTACTTGACCCATAGAGGCAGGTAAAAATTCAAACCAATGTTATCAACTCTCTCATTTCTAACAAGAAATCTCTGCCAGACAGTCTCCTAAATGCTCAGCAAAGCATAAAGGTGCTGAAGAAGGAAAATGAGGATTTGGAAACCAAGCTAACCGCATCGGAAATAGCCAATACTGAGCTCCAAACTAATTACTACGTATTAGAGACTTCTTTCTCACAAAACCTCACAGCTTTGAAGGAGCAGTTGAAAACTAAGGATGGTGTTATCCAGACCCTAACTAACGAGAAGACTAAGCTGGAAGGAACTGTTTCGGAGATGACCAAGGAAAAGGAGGCCCTGGAGCGTTAGCAAGATCAAGCTATCAAAGCAGGAATTGAAGAATATGCCAATAGAGTAGTAGACTCCTTAGTAAAAAGAGATGATGGGATCAAATCTGACATGGTGCTGCTGTTTTATAAGACCTTCCCTAAGAGAACCCTTGGTCCCTTATGGAAGTATGTGGAGTACGAGGACATCCCATTTCATACCTTGGCTGACGGTGACAAGCACAACTATGCTAGTGGAGTTGATTCCACTGATGATGAAGAAGGGATGGGTGAGAGTTCAAGTGTTGAACTCAAAAGTCCCAAAAAGGTGGTGGTGAAGAAAAATCTGAAGGGAACGAGACCTAAGGTTTTACCATGTATTTTTCTTAGTTTTTTGAACAATCAAAGTCCTTGGATGGCCAATGCACATTTTATACTTTTGTTCGGTTCAAGTCCAAATAGGTTTAATTTATACAATTTCCCTTTTGTTTAGTACTTTGCTTTAAATTTTTCATGACTAATTTTTAAGTAGCCCCTAGAATTTCAGAAGTATTGAATTGAGAGTGTTTAATATCTTTAATTATATGTATTTAGTAGTCATGATGGATTACTAAGTTTATCCGATCTACTAGAGATCCGGGATATTAAATAAGTGATTCATACTTAAATTGAATTGAAGTAAAATCACACCAAACTTTTGAAGAAGGCATCATGTATTATTGAATAAAAAACCAGACACCTCATTAAAACCTCCCCGCCACCAGGGTAGGAAAAAGTATGCCCCTAATATTTATATTGGTATTTAACAAGTAAATATTTACATAAAAACTTTATTATAAATATAACCTGAGATGCTCAACATTCCATGGGTGATTCAAAGCTCTTTCTTCTTTCTCTTGAAGCATATATGTCCCAAGTTGGATTTTCTCACAAACCTCGTAAGGGCCTTCCTAGTTCGGAGCCAGTTCACCTCACTTCTTTACCTTAGTATGTAGGAAGACTTTCCTTAATACTTTATCCCTTGTTTGAAAATCCCTTCTTTTGACTTTGGAAGCAAATCTGCTCCTCATCAAGCCTTGGTAGTGCACTGTTCTCAAGTGTGCTTTAACCCTTCTTTCCTCTACTAATTCTAACTGAATCCTAACTGCTGTCTCATTAGCCTGTTCAGAATAGTTATGGACCTTGTTAGATGGTAAAGTAGCCTATATGGGGGTAATTGCATCCATCTGATACACCAAGGTAAAATTAGATTACTTGTTGTAATCTGCTCCTTATCAAGCCTTGGTAGTGCACTGTTCTCAAGTGTGTTTTAACCCTTCTTTCCTCTACTAATTCTAACTGATTCCTAACTGCTGTCTCATTAGCCTGTTCAGAATAGGTATGGACCTTGTATGATGGTAAAGTAACCTCTATGGGGGTAATTGCATCCATCCGATACACCAAGGTAAAATGAGATTCTTGTGTAGCAGCCCGATGAGTAGTTCGGTAGGCTCTTAAAACTTATTGTAAATAGCTCAGCCATTTCCCTGCAGCCCTCTCTAATTTTTGTTCACCAAACAAAATGGTTTTGTTGGGAACTTCAACTTGGCCATTTTCTTGAGGATGGAAAGGAAAAGAAAAACAATGCTGAATGCCTCTGGAAGCACAAAAATCCTCCATGTATTTGTTATCAAACTGTGGCCCATTGTCTGTAGTAATATTTTGGGGGACTCCAAATCTGCAACATATATTGGATAAGATTATTTTAATGACAGATTTTGACGTTGTCCCAGCCAAGGGAGCTACCTCTATCCACTTTGAGAAATAGTCAATAGCAACTATAATAGTTCTGCATCCCTCGGATGCCGTGGGTAGAGGTTCGACTAAATCCATCCCCCATCTAGCAAAAGGTATTGGCTCAGAAATAGACTCCATAGGTACTGTTGGCACATAAATTTCATTCCCATACCTTTGTCATCGATCACATTTATTCACCATTTCTTTAGCATCCGCCATTATGGTTGGCCAATAGTATCCAAATAATAAGACTCTCCGGGTTAGTGCCCTGTACGCACAGTGTGCTGAGCCTTCCCCATCATGCAGTTTGGATAAAACCATTTGGGATTCTTCAAACCCCAAACAGTGTAGGAGAGGTCTACTAAAAGAGTTTTGGTAAATAATTCCCCTTATTATAAAAAAACCACGAGCCTTGTATTTAACCTTTTTTGCCACAGCTTTATTCGAAGGCAATGTTCCATCAGAAATATATTGAGTGAGGGTATATCTCCAATCCTTAGGTTGGATCATATGTATAATCATATTTTCCCCATCTTCTTTGTTCTGATATAGATGTATGGACAGGAATTCTTGTATAAGAATCCAAGGGTAGGACTCAGAATATGTTATAGTTGTTAGAGAGTGTGCTAGTGCATTCTCTGATCTGGGAATATATTCATAGCAAACCCTTTTGAAGCTTGCTGCCACTTCTTTCAAAATGAGTAAGTACTTGACCAGTTCTTCTTTTTTGGCCTCAGACTAACCTTGAGCATGGTGGATGAGAAATTGAGAGTCACTCGTTAACTCGACTCTCTCAGCTCCACAAAGGAGAGCTAATTTAAGAGCAACTATAACTGCTTTATATTCGGACTCATTGTTAGAGGCCCTGAATAGAAAACATATGACTTAATATATTTTGTCACCATACAGAGAGGTTAAGAAAATTCCAGCTCCACAACCCATAGTGCTTGATCTACCATCAGTTCGGACCACCCATTCTTTCTTGAAATTATCTTCTGAAGTTTATTTAAAGCTTCTGTCTGCATGGAATTCTACCAAGAAACCAACCACTGATTGAGCTTTATTTGTTGTTCCAAGAGCAAAATCAATGTCAGAATCACCCAATTCCACTGACCACTTGGTCATTCTGCTTGATATATCCGCCTTTTAAAGAACATTCTTTAGCGAGAAAGACGTTCAGACAATGATAGAATGAGATTGTAAATATGGCCTCATCTTTCTTGCTGCAATCACTAAGGCTAGTGCAAAATTTTCCAACATTAAATATCTTCTTTCAGCATCCAACAAAATTTTATTGATGTAATACACCGGACGAGAATAATTGTCCACTTCTCTTACCAAGACAGCACTTATAGCATATTCTAACACAACCAGGTATACATAAATATTTTCTCCTTGAATAAGCTTGAAAAAATTATTTGGTGAGGGCAAGTGATTATTTATTTCAAGGAGGATCCATTTCTAATAGTCCATTAAGATGATTCAAATCAGGTTGGATACCTTTCTCACTCATTATGTAACCTAGAAACTTTCCAGATCGGACCCCAAACACACATTTCTCTATATTTAATTTCAAATTTACAGTTGTTAAGTTAGCAAAAGTTTCTTGGAGATTCGTTATGTGAAAATCCTCCTCCAGGTTTTTAAACATCATGTCATCTATATATACCTCCATATTTCTGCCAATCTGATTCGCAAATGTTTTGTTCACCAACCTCTGATAAGTAGCCACAACATTCTTTAACCCGAAGGGCATTACCTTGTAGCAGTGAAGACCTCTATCTGTAATAAAGTTAGTGTGATATTGATCTTTTAGATCCACTTGTATCTGATTATACCCCAAGAAGGCATCCATGAAGGACAACAACTTATTTTCAGATGTAGAGTCTACCAGCTGATCTATCTGAGGGATTGGATAAAGATCCTTTGGGCAAGCTCTGTTAAGGTCAGTGAAATCAATACACATACGCCATTTTATGTTCTTTTTCTTGTCCAACACCGGATTGGTAGTCCATAGAGGATATTAGGACTCTTTAATGTGCCCCATCTTGGTTAAACGATCAACCTCTTGAACTATCACATCGGTTTTTTCCTTAGAGAAAGCTCTTTTTTATACAACGGGTGAAATATCGGTCCGGATAGACAACTTATATGAAATAACACTTGTTGGTACCCCGATTACTCCATTGTTTCACCAAACAAACACATGCTGATTGTTTAGCAAAAAAGACAACAACTTCTTCTTTAACTCTGGCGCCATCTTGGAACCAATCTTGACATTACTACCCTCTGCAAAGGAGTGAGTTTCAACTTCTTCAATTAGTATTATGACATTGGGAGCCTCTCTAGGGTCATCAATCTTACTTTCCTCGGCAGAAGGCTCCAGTAACTGCTAATATTTATTAATTTGAACTCCCCCAACATTTTGGGAGCAAGAGCTATTGCATAGCACTCCCTAGCTGTCTTTTGACTACTTCGGACAATTCCTACTTGTCCCTGAACTGCATACTTTCAACATTGATGGACTATTGAGGCCACAACGTGTATTCTGGAAAGCCAAGACCTCCCAAAAATTGCGTTGTATGATGTTGGGCCACAACAAATAGCACCTTCAACAACACTTCTTCTTCAAACTCCCCAATTACATCCACAGAACTACCTGTGAAGCGTATAATAGTTATGTTCGAATGTTGAATAACGACTTGATTACTCATCTGTTTGTAAGAGCTCAAGAACATGATGTTTGTCGAGCTGCATGTATCGATTAGAATGCGGCGTATATCAGTCCCTCCTATAGAAGCTCATATAACTATCGCATCCTCGTGAGGCCCATCAATATCTGTTAAATCATCCTCATCAAAGACTATGCATGGGAAGAGGGATTGGCATTGATGGGTTGACATTCCTCCTTCCAACTGGGTGGCCAAATTGCGGACATGCCTCTTCCTTGATGAAGGGGTAGGTGTTGTTACAATATCACTTCCAATGATAATTAATGACTCAAAGAAGCTGATTAGCCTGGATACTGTGTTGATTTTTTCTGTTATCACCCCCACCTTAATCCGAGTTAGATCTAGATCCAGATATTCAGAATCCACATCCAACCTCTCCAGGATCACCACTGCACTTTCTTGAGCACACGTCCCAGGATTGTTTGAAGGACCCGTTCGAGGAGCATTGTCAGGTTAACATGTGCTCATAGTTTCTCCCTCTCAATAAGGTTCTGAAATTCTTGTTTCAATGCTATGCAATCTTGAGTATTATGGCCTATATCATTGTGATACTGGCAAAAACAAGTGTTTCGGTTTTCTCTCGGGGGACTGTAATGTCGCCGGCTTTCGGAAATGTACTTCATCTTTAGTTTTATCATAGATTGTAGCTATATTTTCTCCTAGCTCTGCAAACCACTTAGGCTGAACCCAATGACCCCTCTTGCCCCTTGATTGTTGGCTCTGTGTCTGGTTCTGGTAGGATTGAGTTTTCTTAGACTGGTTAGATCCTTATCCGGTCTCCTTAGCCTTGTAACCAGACTGGTTAGCGGTTGGAGGAGTTTTTATGGTGGACCTCACCTGACGGTGCACCCAAGTTTTCTTTGTTTCTTTCATAATAATATGCTTTCCCACTTGGTTTGACAAGCCACCCCAGGTCATAGCTTCCTTCGGGGTTACAGAATCAGCTAAGTTCCCAAGATTCAACCCCTGTCTTCGAGAAGCAATTTCCACCTGCTCAAAGCAATATACTAATCCGTTCTTTGTATTCAAAAATCGACTTATGTAGTCTTTCAAAAATTCATTTGATTCTTGGGCACAATGGATAATGATATCCCCATTATCCTTCAATTATTTACTCCCAACTAATAGCCTCCGGAAGGCAACCCAAAATGTATCAAAGTTTCTAATACACCTCTGAGGTAAGCTATTATACCATTTAAGAGCACTCCCCGTAAAATTTTGGGAGAAGGCTCTGCACAAAAGCTTATCATCGTCATCAAAATTCATCATGAAAGTTCTTGAATTGCTCCAGAGGTTGTCTGGATCTCGACTTCTATCATACTTTTCCATTTTCGAGCTATCAAACCTTTTCGGAAGGTGTCTAGACAATATTTTTGCGAACAAAGGTGACTGTCTCTAGTTTTTATTGCGACTAAAGACTGTATCTTCATTAGGATTTACAAAAATACTTGGTTCTGACTGAAAAAAAAAGGATCTATCAGTAACTAATCAGCATGCCTATGGCATGACCCTTTTCTGAGATGCCTTTTAAGCCTAACATGCGTGTCCCTCTTTCTTGAGTACTTTTTGGTTAATTTTATATTTTTTCTAGACCTCCCCTCTTCACTTCTTGATGACAAATATTCTTCAAGCTCAGCCTCATTCGAAGAGCTACTGGAAGACTCAGACGCAAAACTTTCAACAGGCTTAGACCGATGTGTCTTTTTGGAACTTAGATGAGTCTTTTTTAAACTGAAGTGAGTCTTTAGTGAGGGCTCATTCTCCCCAGGATTGTCAGTATGGTGAAAGACTGACGCTCCAGATTTCTCCTTGATACCTTTCTCTGCTTGTTTTATGGCCCTTAGTGCCTATAGTCCTCAACTGATTTCACTCCTCAACAATGTATTCCTTATTTTCCTTCACCATTTCCACCTCAAGAGGTGAGTACCTTGCTCATTCGGATCCATCCGAACTGTTTTTCTCACTGGTTTTGAATGTAAAATTCTGGCACCGTCGCCTCCCATTGTGGTCGCCAATTTGATTTGGTTTATTTTGGGGTTGAGGGTAGTTTGGTAAAATGTTATAATAATTTTAGGGTGTTGTGTTTAGAGTGAAGAGTAGTGAGATGATTAAGCAGCCTGCTAGCATTAAATTCTGATCACCCTCATTAATGAGAGTGTTCAAAGTATTTATACCTTAATTATTAACCCATGAGCTTGCCGAGTTAGGTTGTGAAACCAGGTCGAATTCAATGACTTATTAGTTTTAAGTAGATTAACAAATAGCTTAGTCAAAAGTTATTTACGTTTGTCATGTTCGGATTTTTAGTGGCGTGACATGGTCCGAATTACTCCTGTTCGGATTTATGGGTTGGTTGCGATTGTAAGATACGAACTCATCACACACAATACACAAAGATAAGTAGAAAACGACTAAGATAAAAAGACCTAAATGTGAGGCAACATCGTCAACTCGGATAACCTTGATGTGCTCATGATTATCAGATTTATAAATACTAAAGAAACTAACCAATACATAATGGATTCATGAATACAAAAAGCACTAGTTAACCAAACAAACCAAAAAAAATATCATACATAGTGAATAAAAGCCTAATTTTTTTTATTTTCTTTCCTCTATTTCATTTTTGGACAATAATCAAGACCACATAAGAATCGAATCCTGGCTACACCACTCATTGTTAGTATGGTAGGCCATGATATATTAACCTCATTAAATCTAGTTATGCACAAAGTTCAATATCTTCCCGTATAAACAATATAGCTAAGAAAAATCATGAACCCGAATAAAAGAGCTTCCCCATGAGTAAATATTTTGTAATGACTATACATCTTTCTTGGTATATTTAGATAATACATACTAGGTAGTGGTTTGAGTTTTTTCTAAATAAATATTTAATTAATAGTATTCTACAATTTTATTTATTTATTTTCTACATGATACTAAAAGGTTATCCGGTCTTTATATCTTTTATCAGATAAATGTAGCTATTCATCTGTTTCGTGGATCGTACTACTTTGTATTTTGGGTTTAGATTTGGATTAAATAAATTAGTTCAATTTATTTCGAAATTTTCAAT
Organism: Limnanthes douglasii subsp. nivea; assembly: GCA_036936605.1. Lineage (NCBI taxonomy): Eukaryota > Viridiplantae > Streptophyta > Magnoliopsida > Brassicales > Limnanthaceae > Limnanthes > Limnanthes douglasii. The sequence continues at coordinate 159,442,383 of JAUPFV010000005.1, read as the reverse complement.
TTTGATTGGATATGTTTTGATTATTTGATTGAAAAAGTTGTTTCAATTTGATTGGAGAATTTCGATTTTGATATCGGTTTTTTATTTTGATTTTGAGTTCGTTTTGGATTTGATTTAGATTAGATATTTATGGATTGTTTGGAAGAGCTGTTTCGATTTGATTAGATATTTTTAATTTACTATTTGATTTTTTATTTTTATTTTTATATTTTATTATCATTTTGGACTCGATTTTGATTGGGTATCTTTCTATAGTTTGATTTGATTTTTTAAAATTTTAAATTTTGAGTGGGATATGATTTCGATTTTTTAAATCGTGCGTTTTCGGGTTCAAAGCGATAATATGATACTAATGTTGAAGTCGAGTTGTTCTTAGTTATATACGGAGGCAAAATATGTAATATCTATATTTTTCAACAAATGTTATCAGAATTCAAGGGCCAAACAGAACGTGACGTGAGTGAAATTTTCGGAGGTCGAACGTGATGAGCGAGGAGCAATACTCAAGTTAAATGAAATTAGTTCGGAGTTTTGAAGACCATTTAATTTTTTTCTAATAGCAGGTGAACAGCTACATTTGGTTGAGGTAGTCCATCCACCTGATTAGAATGAACCAATGTTCATCAATTGAGGGGAGATTAAATAGTACTTTGTTTAAAAAAAAAATTATAAACGCATCCAAATTTCTACTTATGTTAGTTTGTAGCATAATTAGTTATAAACACATCCAAAAAAATTCTAAAGCCAAGTTTATCTAAAAGATTGACAATTTAACTCTACAGTCCAGTTGTCCACTTATGTTAGTTTGTAGCATAATTAGTTTGGAGCATAATGGTGTTCACATAAGTGGCTGCTAATTACTTCATGTGCATCACGTCTACATTTTAAGAAAGCTTTTTATAAGCACAACCGAGGTACCGACTTATATTATAATCAACATGTTTTTAAACATGTTTCTTTTAATTATATATACATACTATTATACACCGGACGGCCAACACTTTATAGTTGTCTTGGTAAAAAACAAATGGAGTATATCGGTGATTTGGATATCGAATTTGAACATATGTCTATTCAAAGTGAATGTTTCCACGAGTTCAATAATTATTAAGGCCGTGATTTCTTCACAAAATTTAGGTTTTAATTTTTTAATTTGTTGTTTTTTTTAGATTTTTGCAGAATTTTTAATAGTTAATCAAATTTATTTATGTTCAGATTTGATTACACTAATATTTATGATATTTATTTTGTTTTCTAATTGTGTTTAGGGTTTTCGAGTGATTCCTATTTAAAGCATTCTAAATCCTACTCTGGAACTCAGTTGTTTTTTTAAAGAATAAAAATCAAACTTTGAGTCTAAGAGAATCGTGTATTCTACAAATCTTAAGGTTTTTTTATCCTTTGTTTCTAATATTCGCTGCATCAGTTGGTATCAAAGCTCCAGTTCTTCCTACGTATATATATGAAGCATGTTGATGAAGTCTGATTGTTCTGATTCAAGGTCCAAAGGAGATAAAAACATCTATGGTCATGAGGATCTCGAAGATCGTTTGGGTATGCGGGGACACACCAGGAGTTTCGATAACGATCGTGTTGATCAGTTACTAGAGGAGTTTAAATTAGCTACCAATCGCCGGATCAAAGAGAGACTTGTTCATCGAGATGTTGTCTCGGGCTATAAAAAGATTTCAAAACCACTTTTTTCATGAACTGTTGATAAGGAGCAATTGAGAAAATTTAAAGTTTCTTTGGATATGGTAAACAATGAAAATCATTCATCCGTGTTAATTTCTAATTTATAAAATGGAAACAAATCGGATGGTGGTGCTTATAAATCGGATCCTAAGAAGAGATATCTAGGGCTTGAATAGATGGAGATTCCGCCGAGTTTGAAAATTAATATTCTTGAGGAAAAATAGAATTTAGTAAACAAAATGAAGAATTAGCAACACTTTATTGAGTTGTGTGCTATGGTAAAAGAAAAGAGTTGTGTTTTAAAAGATAAAAAGTTAGATTTTGAATTAGAATCTGGAGGAGTTTGTGGTGATTTTTGGAGCAAAAAAAAGAAAATAGATTTATATTGCTATAAGGTAATGTCGTTTGGGTTGAAAAATGTTGGAGTAACTTACCAATGTTTAGGTTACAAAGATTTTGATACTCAGATTGGGAGAAATGTTGACGTATATATCAATAACATGTTATAAAATATGCAAGGGATAAGAACCGTTTGGCAGATTTAGAAGAAACCGTTACTAACCTGACAAAGGTAAATTTGAAATTGAATTAAGAAAAGTTTATATTCGGAGTAAGATCCAGAACGTTTCTTGGGTATATAACCAGTGAGTGTGGAATATAAGTTAATCTGATATAGTTAAATGCTCTGAGCACTATGGCACCATCTTGAACGATCAAATAAGTATAAATTCTAACAAGGATATTGGCAGCCTTAAATATATTCATATCAAGATCATTACATAAGTGTTGAGAAGAGAAAATTGTTTTGAGTAGACTCAAGAATGTTTCGAGGCGTTTCCTCAGATAAAAGAATATATTTCCTCGCCATAAATTTTGACAAAGTCACATTTGGGGGAGAAATTGTACGTTTACTTAGCAGTATCAAGTTATGCGGTGAGTGTTGTTTCGATTCGAGAGGAAGGTAATTCTCCAAGACCAGTGTATTATATCAGTAAAAATCTTATGGATGCTGAAAACAGTATTTAAAGTTAGAGAAACTGGTCGTTACATTAGTATGAAGCCGCTTTAGCAGGGCTGTGACTCACAACTCATCATAAATCATGCATCTGGTCAGTCCGAGGCAAGAAAAGATCATTTAGTGAACTATTTGAGGGCGCAAAAGGCTTTAACGTTGGTTTTTGAAAGCATCAGATACGAACATGTTCATAGGGCTGTAAATTTTGTGGTTGATTCTTTGGAAACGGAATTGTATTGCGATGAGTATCCTTGAATAATCACACAATAAAATCCTTCAATAACAAGGGGGTCTGAAGCGGTAGAAGGGTCTATTGAGGCTTTTCAAATTTCTACAAGTACAAAAAAATATTGGAAGAGTGAAATTATAGAATGTTTGGTAAATGATGTGTTGCCCGTTGACAAGATAATGGCCAAAAGAATACGGTTTAAGGAATATGACTATGTCGTCCTTGGAGATGTTTTATAAAAAAATATTTTACCCGACCTTTACTTCGATGTTTAGGATACATTGAATCGTAAATGATTCAGAATTACATGATGGGGAAGGATCAATGCATTGTGGGTACAAAACGTTGATACGAAGAGTTCTTCTAGCAGAGTACTATTGGCCAGCAATCTCTTCGGATGCCAAAGAGTTAATTAAAAAATGTGACACATGTCAAATATTTGCTAATACAATCCATGCACCAGGAGTACCTCTCGAATCAAGTTTTGAATCATTACCTTTTGACCGGTGGGGCTTTGATCTGGTCGGACCATTACCAATAGCATCAGGAGGACGACATATGATAATTGTTGCAGTTGACTATTTTTCCAAGTGGGTTGAAGGTGAACCATTAGCATGAACAAAAGCTAATGATGTGATTAGATTTATTGTTTCCAATATTTTTTGTCGTTTTGGGGTTCCGAGGAAAATAATGATGGACAATGGGCCACAATTCGATAGCAAATAAATGAAGGATTTTTGTGCCTCTAAAAGGATACAACAATGCTTCTAAATACCCTTCCATCCACAATAAATTGGCCAAGTTGAGGTTACCAACCAAAACATTATGGATGGTCTGAAAATGATTTGGAGGGCAAGGCCAAAAAATGGCAAGATTATTTATAACAAGTTTTATGGATATAAAGAACTACTCCTCAGACGGAAACACAAGAATCATTATTATTTATGGGATGGATTCAGTGGTTCCGTTCGAGGTAATCTTCCCATCATATCGAGTAGTGAATATTCAAAATAAGAAAACGATAAGGCATAACGTAAGAAGTTATATTTGATAGATAAAAAGAAAGGAATAATTGAATTCTCTACAGTATCAAACTTTGATGACAAGTTGGCACACTTCCAAGGTTAGAAGACGAGAGTTTAAAGCATGGGATAAGGTTTTGAGGAATATATTTCTTCATACGAAATAAAAATGGCTTGGTAAATTAGGCCATAATTGGGAGGGTCCAGATACGGTAACGAAAAAAAGTTTAACCGAGGAAATATCGACTCAAAGACAAAAAAGAAAAGATATTCTTCACTCGAGGAATATTGAGCATCTCAAATTATATTTAGAATAAATATGTAAATATGTAAATATGTAAATATTTTATTTTAAGAACTTATGAAAGTATTGATGAGTCCAAAAATATTCACCACTCACTGTAGAATCTGGACAGGGGAAATCCGGACAATAACCACCCACTGAACTATCCGGACAGGACAAAAGTATTAAAACACTAATCACCTTTTGACTAAGCTAGTTACTAATCCGCTTAATAAACTAATGGGTTTTTGAACTCGACCCGATTTTATAAGTTTGACCTGAAAGCCCATATGGCCCATAATTAAAAGTATAAATACCCAACTACTTTCATTAATGAGGGTGATGAACATTTAATACAATTAGGAACCTTAAATCTCTCACTACAAAACACTTAAACATTTAATACCCTTGAAACACCACAAAACATCTGACAAAATTACCTCCAGTCGAAAATAATCCACACCAAATTGGCGACCACAGTGGGAGATGAAGGTGCTTGAATCTAGCATTCAAAACGAGCAAGAAAAACCAGTTCGGAAGAATCCAGACGAACAGGCAGTACCACCAACTTTGGCAGAAGTGGTGGGAGAAAATGATGAATATACTATCGAAGAGTGAGACAGGTTGAAAGCTGAGATAGAAGCCTTGAGGGCTGCTAAAAGGGTAGAGATGGACTGATTCTTTGGCAACAGAATTATATTGCGAGGAGTATCCTTGGATAATCACACAATAAAATCCTTCAATAACAAGGGGGTCTGAATCGGTAGAAGGGTCTATTGAGGATTTTCAAATTTCTACAAGTACAAAAAAATATTGGAGGAGTGAAATTACAGAATTTTTGGTAAATGATGTATTGCCCGTTGACAAGGTAATGGCCAAAAGAATACGGTTTAAGGCATATGATTATGTCGCCCTTGGAGATGTTTTATAATATTAATATTTTACCCGACCTTTACTTTGATGTTTAGGATAAATCGAATCGTAAATGATTCAGAATTACACGATGGGGAAGGATCAATGCATTGTGGGTACAAAACGTTGATACGAAGAGTTCTTCTAGCAGGGTACTATTGGCCTGCAATCTCTTCGGATGCCAAGGAGTTAGTTAAAAAATGTGACACATGTCAAAGATTTTCTAATACAATCCATGCACCAGGAGTACCTCTCGAATCAAGTTCTGAGTCATTACCTTTTGACCGGTGGGGCTTTGATCTGGTCGGACCATTACCAATAGCATCAGGAGGACGACATATGATAATTGTTGTAGTTGACTATTTTTCCAAGTGGGTTGAAGGTGAACCATTAGCATGAACAAAAGCTAATGATGTGATTAGAATTATTGTTTCCAATATTTTTTGTCGTTTTGGGGTTCCGAGGAAAATAATGATGTACAATGGGCAACAATTTGATAACAAATAAATGAAGGCTTTTTCTGCCTCTAAAAGGATACAACAATGCTTCTAGACACCCTTTCATCCATAAGAAATTGGCCAAGTTGAGGTTACCAACCAAAAAATTATGGATGGTCTGAAAATGATTTGGAGGGCAAGGCTGGAAAATGGCCAGATTATTTATAAGAAGTTTTGTAGGTATAAAGAACTACTCGTCGGACGGAAACACAAGAATCATTATTGGTTTATGGGATGGATTAAGTGGTTCCGTCCGAGGTAATCTTCCCATCATATCGAAGTAGTGAATATTCAAAAGAAGCAAACGATAAGGCATAACGTAAGGAGTTAGATTTGATAGATAAAAAGAAAGGAATAATTGAATTCTCTACAGTAATAAACTTTGATGAGAAGTTGGTACACTTCCAAGGTTAGAAGACGAGAGTTTAAAGGAGGGGATAATGTTTTGAGGAATATATTTCTTCATACGAAATAAAAATGGCTTGGTAAACTGGGCCATAATTGGGAGGGTCCATATACGGTAACGAAAAAAGTTAAACCGAGGAAATATCGACTCAAAGACAAAAAAGGAAAAGATATTCTTCACTCGAGGAATATTGAGCATCTCAAATTATATTTGGAATAAATATGTAAATATGTAAATCTGTAAATATTTTCTTTTAAGAACTTATGTAAGTATTGATGAGTCCGGGAATATTCACCACTCACTGTAGAATCCTGACATGGGCAATCCGGACAATAAACACCCACTGAACTATCCGGACAGGACAAAAGTATTAAAACACTAAACACCTTTTGACTAAGCTAGTTACTAATCTGCTTCATAAACTAATGGGTTTTTTAACTCGACCCGATTTCATAAGTTTGACCTGAAAGCCCATATGGCCCATAATTAAAAGTATAAATACCCAACCACTTTCATTAATGAGGGTAATAAACATTTAATATAACTAGGCAGCTTAAATCTCTCACTACAAAACACTTAAACATTTAATACCATTGAAACACCACAAAACATCTGACAAGATTACCCCCCAGTCGAAAATAATCCACACGAAATTGGCGACCACAGTGGGAGAAGAAGGTGCCCGAATCTAGCATTCAAAACCAGCAAGAAAAACCAGTTTGGAAGAATCCGGACGAGCAAGAAGTACCACCAACTTTGGTAGAAGTGGTGGGAGAAAATGATGAATATACTATCGAAGAGCGAGACATGTTGAAAGCTTATATAGAAGCCTTGAGTGTTGCTAAAAGGGTAGAGATGGGCTTGAAAGAAAAATCAAAAGTGTCAGCTGTTCACCACACTGACAATCCAATAGAGCATGACCCATCTGCAAAGACCCATGTAAGTACTAAAAAGACTCATGCTAGGTCAAAGAAGTCTCACCGGTCTAAACCATTAGAGATCTCAGACTCAGATTCAGAATGCTCTAGTAGCTCCTCGAATGAAGATGGAGTTTAGGAGTCCCTATCCAGAAGTGATGAAGGCGGGTCTAAGAAGAAGCAAAAGTTGGTCAAAAAATATTCAAAAAAGAGGGATAGGCATGGAAGGTTGAAAAAACATCTAGGTAAAAGATCGTCTCATAGCCATAGCCATGGCCGAAGACATATAGACCGGCTGTTGATGGATCCTTTCGCTTTTCATGATGAACCATGTATCTTTGAAACTCCCAATGAAGATCCTGTGTTTAGTCGTGGCCGGAATTGGAGACAATCTCCATTGTCTTCCAAGATACTGTCCGGAAACCTTCCAAAGAGGTTTGACAGTACTAAGATAGAAAAATACGATGGGAGTAAAGATCCAGATAATCATCTGGAGAGTTTAAATACTTTATGATGAATTTTGACGATGATGATAAGTTGCTTTTAGAGCATTCTCTCAATCTTTTACGGGGAGTGCTCTGAAGTGGTATAATAGCCTGACACAGGGCTGTATCAGAAATTTTGATACCTTTTGGGTGGCCTTACGGAGACAGTTTGTTGGAAGTAAGGAGATAAAAGGAAATGGAGACACTATTATTCATTGTGTCCAGGAGCCAAACGAATCATTGAAAGAATATATAGGTTGCTTTGTGAACACCAAGAATGGATTAGCTGATTGCTTTGAAAAAGTAGCAATAGCTTCTCTAAGACAGGGTTTGAACCCTGGCAATTTAGCCGATTCGGTAACCATAAAGAAGGCCATGACGTGGGGCGGTTTACTGAATCGGGTGGGAAATCAAATCAATGTGGATGAAACGAAGAAGACTAGGGTGCATAGGAAAGTGAGGTCGGCCCCAGCTGCACCAAACGAGAACCAAAATCAGTCCGGGTACAAGGCTAAAGAGGTCGGACAGGGTCCCAACAGGGCCAAGGCTCAATCTCACCCAGCACCAGCTCAGAGCCAGCAATCCATAAATATGCGAGGGCCCTGGGTTCAACCGGAGTGGTTTTCCGAATTGAAAGAAAATATGGCAACCATCTATGACAAAACAAAAGATGAAATACATTTTAGGAAGTCGGATGCGCTTCAATCTCCCAAGGAAAGTCGTAATAATTGTTTCTGCCAATATCATCATGATATTGGCCATAACACAGAAGATTTCATCGCTTTGAAACAAGAAGTGAAAAATTTGATTGAAAGAGGAAAATTGGGTGCTTATGTTAAAAGAAGAAGTGAGAATAGGCCTGATAATGCTCATCGGACCGGCCCCACAAACAATGCAGGGACATCGGCTCTTGACGGGGCCATGGTAATTGTTGAAATATTTGACGTGGAGTCAGAATATTTGGATCATGATCCATACCTGAATAAGGTGGGCGTTATCACAGAACACACCAAGACGGTGTCCGGGCTCATAAGCTTTTTTGAGTCACTTACCATATTTGAGGGGGACACCATGACTGCACCAACTACTTCTTCAAGGAAGAGGCATGTACACACCCTGGCTACTCAGTTGGAGGGAGGCATGTCCTCCTATCAATCGCAAATTCCTTTTCCCTTCATTGTCTTTGACGAAGATGATTTGAGGGACATAGCTGGTCCCCATGAGGATGTTGTGGTGATAGGAACATCCATTGAGGGCAATGAAATTAGATTTTGGTGGACACTGGCAGCTCAGCCAATATCTTCTTTTTGACTTCCTATAAACAAATGAAAAATCCGGCAGTGATTCAACGTTCGAACAGGTCTATTGTGGGTTTCACTGGAAGCTCTGCAGACGTGATCGGGGATTTTGAGGAAGAGGTTTTGTTAAGCAAGGGCCCTTTCAAGAAAATAGTCAGAGTACTTTTTATCGTGGTAGACTGTCCCACATGTTACAATTCCATTTTGGGAAGGTCTTGGCTCTCCAGAATGCATGTTGTGGCTTTGAAAGTTCATCAATGTTTAAAATATACCGTGCAAGGACAAGTAAGAGTTGTCCGGAGCAGTAAAAAAATAGAAAGGGAATGTTATGCAAATTCACTTGCTCCTAGGACTTTAGGGGCATTTCGGATAAATCAAGATTAGCAATTGGGGGGCCCCTCTTGGGGAGAGGGCCAAATTGATGACCCCAGAGAGACCCCTGGTGTTTTAATACTGATTGAAGAGGTTGAAACTCACTCTCTGGATGAAGGAAGAAGTGTCAAGATTGGATCTAAGATGACATCGGAACTAAAGAGCAGGGTGTTATCTTTTTCAAAAAACCATCAACATGTTTTTGCTTGGTGTAATGCTGATGTAACCGGAGTGCCTGCAGATGTTATATCACACCAGCTATCCGTCCGGAAAGATGTAGCACCTGTTGTGCAAAAAAGAAGGACTTTTTCTAAGGAGAAAGCTGATGTCATAGTTCAAGAGGTTGACCGGCTTACTAAGATGGAGCACATAAACGAATCTCAGTACCCTTTATGGACAGCCAATCCAGTCTTAGTAAAAAAGAAAAATGGGAAGTGGCGTATGTGCATCGACTTTACTAACCTTAATAGGGCTTGCCCAAAAGACCTGTTTACAGTCCCCCGGATCGATCAGCTGGTAGACTCCACCTTTGGGAACAGGTTTCTATCTTTCATGGATACCTTCTCCGGTTATAATCAGGTTCAAGTGGATCTGAAGGACCAAGAACACACTACTTTTGTTACTGATAGGGGCCTTCATTGTTACAAGGTGATTCCTTTTGGGTTAAAAAATGTTGGGGCTACTTATCAGAGGCTGGTGAACAAAGCATTCGCTGATCAGATTGGAAGAAATATGGACGTCTATATTGATGACATTATGGTAAAGAGTGTGAAAGAAGAATTACACTTGGCAGATATGTAAGAGACTTTTGCCAACTTGATAAAAGTTAATTTTAAGTTAAATCAAGAAAAATGCATTTTCGGAGTGCAATCCGGGAAGTTTTTGGGGTATGTGATAAGTGACAAAGGGATACAGCCTGATCCAGACCAACTTAATGCTTTATTGCAGATGGATCCTCCTCGGAATATTAAAGAAGTACAAAGATTGACATGGAGGTTAGCTGCTCTAAACCGTTTTATTTCAAGGTCTTCGGATAGATATGCCCCATTTTTCTAAACTTTAAAAGGTGCTAAAGAATTCAACTGGTCTCCACAATACGACCAGGCTTTTGAAGAAATAAAGAAGCATTTATCTTCCCCCAAAACGTTGTTTAAACCTGTTGATGGAGAAACATTGTATATATATTTAGCAGTCTCTGAATGTGCCATAAGTGCGGTGCTAGTAAGAGAGGTGGACAGTTATCCTCGTCCGGTGTACTACATCAGCAAAAGCCTGATAGATGCTGAAAAAATGTATTTAAAACTCGAAAATTAAGCACTGGGTTTGGTAATTGCGGCTAGAAAAATGAGACCCTATTTTCAGTCTCATTCCATTATTGTCCGAACATCCTTTCCCTTGAAAAATGTTCTTCCAAAAACGGACATATCAAGCAGAATGACCAAGTGGTCAGTGGAATTGGGGGACTATGACATTGATTTTTCCCCTCGAACTGCAGTCAAGGCTCATTTTGTTGCTGATTTCTTAGTTAAATTCCATTCAGACAGGGATACTAAACAAGCTGCAGGTGAAAATACTAAGAAAGTATGGGTTGTCCGGACTGATGGTGGATCAAGTACAATGGGTTGTGGTGCTGGGATATGTTTAACCTCTCCGTACGGCGATAAGCTATACCAGGCTACATGTTTTTCCTTCAGGGTTTCTAACAATGAGTCTGAATACGAAGCTGTTATAGCTGGTTTGAAATTAGCCTTACTATGCGGAGCCAAAAGAGTTAAATTACTGAGCGACTCTCAACTTCTTATCCATCATGCCCAAGGTCAATCTGAGGCAAAAAAAAATAGCACTTGATTAAATATTTATTCATTTTTAAGGAGGTGGCAGCCAACTTCAAGAATATTAGCTACGAGCATATACCCAGATCAGAGAATACGTTGGCAGACTCCTTGGCCACTATAGCGTACTCTGAGTCCTACCCATGGATATATGTACAAGAATGCCCATCAATTCAACCCAATCAGAGCAAGGAATAGGAACAAAGCTTAAGTATACAAGTGGTTCAACGCAAGGATTGGAGACATCCCATTCTTCAGTATCCTACTAATGGCATTTTTCCTCCGGAGAAATGTATGGCCACGATAATGAAGTACAAGACTCGTGGCTTTTTAGTCGTTATAGATGTTCTGTACAAGAAATCATTTAGTAGACCTCTCTTGCGTTGTCTAAGGGCTAAAGAGTCTCAAATTGTGTTGTCCGAACTGCATGATGGTGAAGGTTCAGCACACTATGGTTATAGAGCTTTAACTCGAAGGGTCTTATTGGCCAGATACTACTGGCCATCTATAATGGAAGATTCCAAGGACTTGGTAAAAAAGTGTGATCTATGCCAAAGATATGGTAATTAAATTCATATCCCAGTTGTCCCTTTGGAATCGATTTCTGAGCCAATACCTTTTGCTCGTTATGGGTTGGATCTGGCGGGACCTCTACGGATGCCGTCCGAAAGGTGCAGAACTATTATTGTAGCCATTGATTACTTTTCAAAATGGATATAGGCTGCCCCCTTGGCTGGAACTACTTCAAAAGCTGTTATAAAATTTATTTTATCTAATATTTGTTGCAGATTTGTGGTTCCACAAAAGATAACCACAAACAATGGGCCAAAATTTGATTACAAGGATATGGAGAGTTTCTGTGCCTCTAGGGCATACAGCATTGCTTCTCTTCTCCTTTCCACGTACAGGCGAATGTTCAGGTTGAAGTGGCAAACATAACCATTCTGTCCGGTCTCAAAAAGACTTTAGAAGGGGCTGTTGGGAAATGGCCAAGTTATCTACAAGAATTATTATAGGCCTACCGGACTACTCTTGGGGCTGCTACACAAGAATCCCCATTTTTCTTGGTATATGGGATGGATGCAATCACTCCTATAGAGGCAACTCCTATCGTTTAGAGTCCTACAATTTTGCCGAACAGGCTAATGAAGTGGTAGTCCTGAGTCAATTGGACCTAATAGAAGAAAAAAGGGTCAAGGCTTATCTTAAAGCCACCCATTATCAAGGTTTAATGAGAAACGGGTTTGCTTCTAGAGTCAGAAGAAGGGATTTTCGTCCGAGGGATAAAGTATTGAGAAACTTATTCCTACATACTAAAGAAAAGCAGTTCGGCAAGCTAGCTCCAAATTGGGAAGGACCTTATGTGGTTATTGAAAAGCTTAAGCCTGGAATATACAGGCTTCAAGATAAAGATGGAAGAATCTTAAACCACCTTTGGAATGTTGAACACCTCCGGTTGTATCTAGAATAAAAGTTGTGTAAATATTTACTTGTTTAAACATTCATGTAAATATTTGGGGGTATACTATTGCCTACCCTGGTGACGCGGGGAGGTTTTAATGAGGTGTCCGGGTTTTTTAATAAAATTTGATGCCTTCTTGAAAAATTTAGAGTGGTTTGATTTATAGTTTCTTTAAAGCTTTCTAAGTATCGTTGACAAATCAGATTGATCTGGTGGAATGATGATCATTTAAACATTTTTCATCGGAGAATTAAACACTCTCACCTTAAAATACTTGTAAAATAACTAGGGGTTGTTTAAACATTAGATATTGAGATTGGGCAAACATAAAACAAGGCAAGAATTTAGCAAAGTAAAAACTGCCCGACTAACACCGGGGAATGATATTAAAACATATAGAATGCCTTGGCCATCCAAGGACTTTGAAGTTTAAAAAAGGGAAAAAAGCTTAACCGGACTCGATCCGGACACAATTACAAAAATTCCTTAGCCATCTAAGGACTTTAGTCTGACATGAGGATAAAAGAAAAACAGAAAATGGTTAACCCCTTAGGGCTAGTTTCCCTTAGATGTTCCTGCCTTGTCTGGCTTCTTCTTTGAATCTTTGGGTTCATCGTTAGAGCTCTCTATGGTCCCTTCTTCCTCATCGGTATTATCATCATAACCACTGGAATAATTTCTCTTGTCACCATCCACCATTTTGTGGAATGAGATATCTTCATATTCCACATATTGCCATAGAGTACTGAGCGTCCTCTTTGGGAATGTGCGATGAAAAAGCAAAACCATGTCAGATTTGACTTCGGCATACCTCTCTTCTTGGGAGTCTATCACCTTGTTGGTGTATGCATCGATCTTGGCATGAATTGTCTTCTCCTGCTCCTTTATCAAATCCTCTTTCTCCTTGGTGACTTTGGACACAACATCTTCAAGAGAAGTCTTGTCACCGGACAGGGTTTGGATGACATTATCCTTGGCCTTCACTTCCTCCTTCGAAGTGGAGAGATCCTTTTCCAAGCCAGAACACTTGGTTTGGAGTTCTGTATTAACTACCTCCGAAGCGGCCAGCCTGGTGGCCAAATCTTCTTTCCCCTTCTTCAACTACTCGAGCTCTTTCCTTAATGCTTCAACACTCTGATTGGCGTTAAGGAGGTCATTAGATAAACTCTCTTTGTCTACTTTAAATGTGTTGATAAAGGTAGATTGGCTTCGCACTTGCCTCTCCAGGTTGAGCACCGGTTGAATGTTGCTCAGCAAAGAGTGAGTCACCATGTCATTCTCCCCGGAAACAGAAAAAAAACTTACCTTTGAAGGTAACCATGTTTGAGGAGCTTGGAGGAAGGTAGGGGCCAACAAAGTCATCTTTTTAAAGGTCTCCAAAGTAAAGGCCAATGTTTTGAAGGCCATTGATGTCTAATCCATCAATATTGATATCCCCTCCGGTACCCTCTCCGGTGTGTAAATCACTTGGGATTTGCTCAGCCAAGGTGAGGTATGTTGGGTCGGCCGGAAAAAGAGACTCTGAAGGCCGCAGATCGACTTCATCCCCCGATGAGATTTTCTTCTTCTTGGCTTCCCTATCTTCACCATCTGCTCCCCGTTTTCGATTCTTCTTAGGAGCCTTTGGAAGATTTGGAGGTCCACTTGCCTCCTTGATACTCTCATCCTCAACCACTTGAAGTAGAGTGGCATCGATTCCACCTTGGCCCTGCACTTCCTGACTTGCTGGGATGATCTCCCCACCACCTCCTTGAGCAACCTCAGTTGCAACTTGTTTCTTCTTACCCTTCTTGCCCTTCATCTTACTTGGGGATTTTGCTCTGGCAAGAAAACCCAACTTGCCATCCTTCTCTTCTGTTCTCTGGAGGATGACAGCCGGAGGAGGTAGAGTGGTCAGCTCCTCCCAAGTAAGGTCCCTTCGGCCTGTTGTGTTCCAGGGGTAGGACCTCACGAAATTCCCATCAGTGAAGCAATTGTGGAAATGATTTCCCCGTTTGTCAGCAGGCCAAACATTCAGCTTGGCACATGTCGTCTACCCCTCATCCACATAGTTGGAAAACTCCTTCGGCAGCACTACCCAAAGAAAACGAAGAGCAGTTTAGAAACAGATTTCTTATAAGGAAAGAAAGACAAGTATGATTGAATATTTATCTGAGCTTTTCTATCTGCTGGTGAGCATGTTAGGGTTGACACCAGCCTTGATTTTCCTCCCGTTTTCCCAAGCCCCACTAATGAACACGAATTGGGTCTTCCAATTCTTCTCCGATTCAAGTAAATCATCCACCACCTTAAAATTATCTCCCATGTTCTAGTGGTAGAAATAGATGATGTGGTTCTTGCAAAGGCTGGCCACAGCAGCAAATTTCTCCATTGGAAGCGGTATTCTAGAGAGCCTAGAGACCATAATGCAGGCCATGAGGGTGTACCAAGCATTGACATTCAGCTGGCTTGGACAAAGCTTTATCAGATGAAAGTATCTGAAAATCTCTGGGTCGAAGGGAAATCTGAGCCCCCAGTTAAACAACTCCGTGTAAATAACTATCTCGCTAATCTTACAGTCCACTGGGGTCTCCGGAGTGACCGATATCCTCACCTTGACAGACTCAGGGATCCTCCACTTCGTCCGGAACCGGCCTAACTCAGTAGTGTGAGTGTAGACATAGTTAATGTTCTGCATGGCCAACAGATACTTCACGTTCACCTTATGGAAGTAGGGTCATACTTTGCCTTCCAGGCACTCCGGCAGGTCCAGATGTTTCAAACATAGTTTCTCTTTACCCTTGACGTTTTTATCAGTGCTAGCTTCCCTTGTCTTTCCGGAGACGTTGGTCTCAAATAGAGCTTCTTCTATGCTGTCCTCCATCACCTCTACCATCACCATGGAAGGTTTTTCAGTTGTTGTTGAAGGGGGAGTATTGGTGGCAGGCTCAGTAAGTTGTCCAGACGGTTGAACATCACCCTTTCTAAGGGGTTTGGTGTCCGGTTGAGGCTCAGTTCTGGAGGGCTCATTTTGGGAGCTAATTCCAGTGGCCTCCGGGCCAGAGGATTTATCATTTGGGACTCTAATAGATGCCTCTGATCCTGTAGCTTTGTCCTTGGTCCCAGACTTCGGAGCCCCTGATTTTGGGGACTTAGATTGTGAAACAGCAGCTTGACCCTTTACTACACGACCTGTCCGGCGAAGGGTAACCTTTTCAGGGGATTTTTCAGCGTCTGACCCCATAGCTATAAATGGACAGGGTCTCCTTGTGCTTGATACAGATTTTTCCCAATCAACAGTGGGTTGTGACTCCTGAACCGAGGAGCCTGATACAATGGGCGATAGACTTGGTTGAAACAAACGCCTGAGTTTGGAACTTCTAACGGAAGATGAGCCCCGATCAACTTCTGAAGATGGTGTTTCGGGCTTATCCTTTGGAGAAACTGGAAGATCTATTGCGATATGTCTTTCTCGCTCAACCCTTTGTGCTTTTTCTAACTCTGAAAGATTAAGCCACCCGCCTTTCACCAATGCGTTTCTCGCCGTGAACATAAACCTACACAAGAATGTTTTTGAAAAGAGAAGTAAAAGCTTTGAAATGGAGAAACGAGAGAGTGATGAAGATGGTAAAACAACGAAAATAAGTAATTTATACTAGTAAGACAAAAAGAGTTACCAAATACCTAGGAGAAAACAAAAAAGGCAAAAGTAATCATTAAAGGCGGCGCTGACGTCATAGGTATTAAATAAAGAGGTTGCTTTTGGGGATTAGTGGGAGCGCCGTTTTAGGAGGAAAACGGCTGGTGAGGCGAATCAAAAGGTGACACGTGTCTCACGACCCATATCAAAACTTTTGAACTTCTGAGAAGTTTTAAGTCCGGATAAATCCTGAGCTGAATACTTAAGCACTCCGGAGAATGTTGCTAGTACCTAAAGAAGATTTTTTAGGTCTCGCCAAAGGCCTTTGACAAAACCTAAAAAAGGGGCTACTGATGAGTCCAGAAATATTCACCACTCACTGTAGAATCCGGACAGGGGCAATCCAGATAATAACCATCCACTGCACTATCCGGACATGACAAAAGTATTAAAATACAAAACATATTTTGACTAAGTTAGTTACTAATCTTCTTAATAAACTAATAGGTTTTTGAACTCGACCCGATTTCATAAGTTTGACCCGAAAGCCCATATGGCCCATAATTAAGAGTATAAATACCCAACCACTTTCATTAATGAGGGTAATGAACATTTAATACAACCAGACAACTTAAATCTCTCACTACAAAACACTTAAACATTTATTACCCTTGAAACACCACAAAACATCTAACAAAATTACCCCCAGTCGAAAATAATCCACACCAAGTATCAGTGGCATACTCTTTCCTACCCTAGTGGCGCATGGAGGTTTTAATGAGGTGCCATGATAGCCGACTTATATATAATATTTCTTTGCAATCTTAAAACAACTTCTACAATCTTTATCTTTTTGGACCGGAAGGGTTTCCAACGAATGTTGGTCTATAATTTTTACCTTTTTGTACCAGAAGGGTCTTCCAACAATTGTTGATCTATAACTTTTATCTTTTTTGGACCGGAAGGGTCTTCTAAGCAAATGGTAGTCAATAGTTATTATTATTTTTAAACCGGAATGGTCTTCAAGTCAAGAATAACATTTTATATATGAAAAATATTTAGAGAAAATGTTTGGAAGAGTGAGTTAATAATAATTTATGCACAATGAGCATAAAAAGAATTCTTATATCAAAAGTTTAAAATCAAACATACGATAAATGAGGTTCCATACATTGACGTTTACAAAGCAGAGTAGATTGTCAAAATCCAAAAGTTTAACAAAAACACACATATGTCGTAGTCAGTTCACAAGGTGTATACAAAAATACAAAAAAAATTGGAAACAAAAACTAAGTAATAAACCTCAACCTTACTTTGGGGGGTTCCCGTATTCACTTTCTTCTGATGAGCTATTGCTAGAGGAAAAACCATCCGATTCGTCTGAGTAGTTAATTCTTCATCGATCAAAGAAACTCTCTCCAGATTATGCCCCTCTATGACACGCTCCCAAAAACTTCATAAATTCAAATTAGGAAAGCGTTCATGAATTTCTACTATCAAATTTATTGAATTTTAGCATCTCTTTATTCCAAATGGAGATACAATTGGCAGCATATTCTTCAAGATAAGTATTCTTGTACTTTTCAGTGGTCTCTATAAGAGATTGTTCTCATCAGACATCTTTTCAATCTCTTTAACAACATTATTAAAATACTCATCGATCTTCTTAGAAGAGTCAAAGAGGTCGTCAACAAAAGTATTCCATTTGGTGTCTCTAGTGATGACTTTTTCCTGCTCAATATTGTATTCTTCTTTCTCCTTTTTCAGTTGAGCTTGAAGTGCTTCAATCTACTCCAAACACCCAATGAAAGTCTTATTCTCGAGTTCAAGATCGTCCTCCAACCTCTTCACTTCAGACATCTTCTTGATTACTAATTTATTATAACAATTCTTCATATTAGTTTTCCATTCGAGGAGAGGAGCAACATGGAATAACCTATTAAGTTCATTGGAAACAATACCATTTCCATGAATATCAAAGTGAGCAGAGACAGGGGAAACATTCTCTACATTCCACACTGCCCCCATAACTCCTTGCATATTCCTGTGACCAGTAGCGTCTTTTCTTTGAGAGACAAATTCTCCATCAGAATCCAGATAAAAAACAATTACTTTTTTATAGGGGGCAAGTTTGGGGCAGTAGTGTTGTCATCTTTCTCATCAACAAGAACTTTTTTTCCTTTTCCTTTAACAAAACATCTTTGGGATGGTCTAACACTACCAACTTTCCCAATAGCTTTTGACTTAGCTACAACTTCTGGCTCAACATCAATTGCTTGTCCCTCCCTGGTTCCAACCTCTTGCCTTTTCCCGACATCAGTTTTCTCCCTCAGCCCAGCGCCAGTATCCGAACCAGTGTCACCATCATAGTTATCTTCTTCATTCTCATCTTCATCTTCCCTATCCCGATGGCTAAGATCTCTAGCCCTAATGGGGAGATAAATAAGATTTTCAGACATTTTAATCGTTTGAGGACAACATTCTCCATGGGAGCGATCATAAGCTCTTTCATGCTTTTGGGTTGGGTCATATCATTCTTCCAAAGTAAAATTTTAGCCAAATTTTTTATGAGTAAAAAATTTATGGAACTGATATTTCCAAGTTTCATGGGCCTAGTAGCTTAATTGGGTGAATGTCCGGCTAGATGATTGAACATAATCCTCGAACAGTTTAGATGCTCTTTTTATTAGTGTTCAAAGATAAATGTTTTATTGGAATAAATAATCCAAATAGGTATAGCTCAAACATAAATAAAACAAGTACATAAATTAGTCCACCCCAGAGTAAGACGATGGGTAAAATTTTAAAATTTTCAAAGCCTGTCTCCCATAATACGGAGAGAAAACAGATTCGCCGCTTCCAATTCTTATCAGCTTTAATAAGATCATCTACAATCTTATATTTCTTTGCAAGGTATATTGAGTAAAAGGGAAAAATGAGAGTTTTTCGCCACGATTGTCAATCTGCCAGCTCTTCCGTAGAAAATTCGAGAAGTTATGATGCACGCCATAAGGGTGATCCATATGTTGGCACCAGCTTGGGTCAGACATAACAGTATTAGGTTGAAATCAGCCAAGGTAGGATCTAGAGGTAGTCGAAGAGTTTTGCGCCACAATTGTCAATCCGTCGGCTCTTCCATAGAAAATGTGAGACGAGAAATCCGAGAAGCTATGGTTCACGCCATAAGGGTGAACCACATGTTGGGACTGACTTGGGTCCGATATAACTATATTAGGTTGAAATATTCAGCCAAGGCAGGATCCAGAGGCAGTCAAAGACCCCACTTAGCTCATGGTCCTTAACGAACAATGACATCTCTCCAATATCCGGAAATCAGCTATTGATAGATGTCGGAATCCCCTAGCGTTCCTTAAGCTTCACTTCCTAGGATGGGTGAAAATACTTGTATTTTACTCTGTGAAGTGCTAGTAGGTATTCTGCCTCAAGTCCACAGCGGTTGTTTCCCAGAATGGCTTTTATGTTTGAGGAAAATTCAACACCGCATTTATTTTTCTTTGTCTTTGTTTACTCGAATGTTTTTATCAGGTGAGCAGGAGAATTCAAGAGGATAAGACTCTTAAAAAGGATTGGAAGGTCTAATGGTAGGGGCTAGTTCAGGGTAGGGCTGTCAAACGGATATTTCGGATACGAATCTGCCTATATCCGAATCCGAATCCGAAATCTGAAATCACTATCCGAATCCGAATTCGAATCCGAAGTTTTATAAAAAAAACAACATCCGAATCCGTATCCGACGGATATTATCCGGATACGGATAATTTCCGAATCCGAATTTCCACTAAATTTTTTAACTAATTACACTATTGTATGGGCTTCTTTTAGATGCACCTTAGTAGAAATATACTTATAGAAGCACCTTAGTAGAAATACATACTCTCATTTTAGATGTGGGATAAGACTAAGAAAAATATACTTATTTTGAAAAGCTACCATGTCTTTTATAGAAAATTTGGTAGCATTTCTTACCACATTTTAAATGTGGGATAAGAGTCACAAGACTAAAAAGGATATACTTGTTATAAAAAGCAACCATGTATTTTATAAACAGCTTGGTAGCAACTTTTTTTCCAACTTTAGATGTGGGATAAGATACATTTTTCAAAGAAGCAACCCTATATATTTATAGCCAAATTTGTTAGTAATTTGTTTTGCTTTTTACAATATAGGATAGCTAAAAATATGCTTAAATATAAAAAAATTATATTTATTTATTTATAAAATTCGGATATCGGATATTTCGAATACGGATATGACTATATCCATATCCACTATTTTCGAATACGAATTCGGATACGAATATTATCCGTTTTCTTTCGAATACGGATATTATCCGTTTTATTCGGATTCGATATCGAATATTTCGGTCGGATATCAGATTTTTCGGATTTTTTAGACAGCCCTAGTTCAGGGATAGCTTGAATCAGTTGAGCCTCAACAAGAATAATGACTTCCTCTTCTTGATTATTATCCACTTCAATAGTTAAGAATTTATCTCGCACTTTTAGGATAGATTTTATAGGTGAGCTAGCAGCCTTATCTTTTCGAACGGATTTTGATGAGTGTTTTCGAGAAGTAACCTTGGGTGTTATGTGAGGGCAATTGATGTAAGTTTAATTTTATAGACCATTTAACTAAAGTCGGAGATTTCTTTCTCTTGGATCGATCCCATTTAGCCTTCTCAAGAGTCTGATGTTTATCACCTATCGGAAGAAAAAGACAGCTTTTGTGAATTTCTTTCGCAGAATTAAGGCCACCTTTGTCGTGCCTCGGACAAGTGTGACCGGGGGGTTGAGTAAGAGGATGATTGGATGGAATAATATCATTTGAGTTTCTAGCTATGTCGGGATGTTTCTGGTGAGAAGACCAATTACCATAAAATGTTGTTTAGATGATTTCTAAAGGCTTAGGTTCTTCTTCGATGTCACGAACTTTTCTTTTCTCAACTCTTTTTACTATGTTAAACCACTCCAAAAGTTTATATCGTTCAAGCCCTTCGAATTCCTTAGGCATGAAAGGTTAAAGAAAGTGTTTAGTGGGATGGATTGGTTGTCTCTCTAAACCAAGTTTGTGTTTATCTCTCTAAAAGTGGAAAATATGTCTAACTTTAAAACTGGGAGGAGAGTCAATTATTTATAGGAGTGGTGTGGGCTTCTAAGCGGTGCGAAAACCCATATAAGTCGAATAGTTTTCTTAGGTAACGTTTACCTATAGAAGATTAGAAGTTTTCTTGAACAACCATTAAATTATAATTTGACACATTCATGCATCAAGAAGCCCAAATTATCTCTAACACATTTTCTCATTCGGTGCAAATGGAAGGCATGTTTATTACGTCAGGAAATGATTGGCACGTGGGATTAAACGATGACATCCATCTACAAATTTTCTGACACATGGATACGCCATAACATGCAGCACACATGTGCAGCACACATGTCAAGATTTACCAAACACACAACCCAGATCAAGCAATGGATAAGCATGAGGTTAACATTTCTTATAATGAAATCATAATTTTAAGAAAAATGTTATAGGAGAAATAATTCAACAAGGAGACCCAAGGGGGGGGGGGGGGGCACAAGAAGAAGAAAAGTTTATCTCAATGAGTCAGTCCTTGTTCAAATATCTTCGCAAGGACTGGAGGGCTAATGATAAGAGAAGCAATATATGATGGTATATAAGCTAAATATAGTAAATAAAATGATTAATTTGATGTAATAAAATGTTGATGAAAAAACTCAAGCAAGTATAAGAGTTGGAGGAAGGGATCAAATGTAATAACTAATGTGTATGTTTATAGTTAGTAAAGGAGTAATTATGTAGCTTAAGAACTTCCCCATGAACTATATAAGGGACAATCCCTTTTGATGAAATGGTCCAATTATTAGTCAATTAGTACCTCATTATTACTTTTGTCTTATCTCTCTCTACTCATTCCGTTTCTCTTTCTAGGAATATCAGCATACGAATATAACTGTGACAAAAATTCTCATACTAACATATCCGGGACAAAAAACATTACTAAGAATATTTGGAATCATCAATACCAACCGTTGTATGAGCATAAAGTTGTATCACGTTGAATATATAATTCTAAGTACCTTTCAAAACTTTTAAATGGTACTTAGCAATTATTTTCTTTAAGCTTCTTAAAAATCCAAGAATCAATAATATACCAAATCACAAGTGGGTGACATGTAATTAAACATGGAAGATTAATACAACTCAACATCTGACTTTACTACAAAATATATACCATTCTAGTGCTACGGAACATGTGTTTCTACTGTAACTAAACATGCGATTCTAGTACTACCAAACATGTGATTTCAATGCTACTGAGCATGTGTTTCTACTATAACAAAATACCATGTGATTCTATTACTACTGACCATGCTTTTCAACTGTAATTAATCATGTAATTCTACTTCAACTGAACATGTGTTTCTATCATAAAATGCACTATTATAATGCAGAACTTGTATATATAACCTTAAAGTCATGGTCATGCTCTTTAGGTAGCGCTGTCAAATCACTTACACAAAATTTCATTCTATAGGATCCATGTGATAATATTAAATACCATACTTATAGATCTTTTTATTTTTCCGCCCTTTGTATCTTACATGCATTATGATATTCAAAGATAACAATCAATTGCTTTGTTGCTGTATTTATTTCCTGATCAAGGAATGCACCTTCTCCTCTTGTATCTTATTATGTGCTTGTTCGAGTAATGACCATTCAGGACAATCATCTTACTTTCGCACTGATTTTTTGGTTTCTTGAAAGATGAAAGACAAGGTGTGAACAATTACGTGATTCCATGAATAATAAACATGAGATTCCATGTATAATAAATATACGATTCCAAGTATAATAAACATGTGATTCATACAGTATATGAATATATACATATATATATATATATATAAAGTTGAATTTTAATCAACTTAATATCCACTTACATCTTTACATGTACCCCTACCCCTGATGTTGTTTCTGTCTCCTTTACAGCCTTATGTGTAATAGTATCCATGAAATCATCAACCTCCATGTCTTCCACAACAGTATCCCGATTTTGTTCCACAATAGTATCTGCTTCAAGCTGATCGTTCTTATTACTATAAAACTATGTAGGGTCTATAAAAAAAATTAGCATCATGTTCAACTTCTAAACATGCTCTTTTGTTAGTCGTATTAGTTATGGCTAATGATGATGTTTTTTTTCTTTTTCGTGTTGTTTGTTATTCGGGTTGTCTGCGTTGGGCTTCTACTTCCTGTGGGTGGGGCTGGTGGTAGTTCTAGTTGATTGTGTTGGGCTTTTTCTTCCTTTGGGAAATAATTTTCTTGTTATTGTTGTTAGTTTTAGGATTGGAGTTATTCTTCTTCAAATTTGTTGGTGTAAACAAGGTAGATATAAACAAATAATAAATATATGCCAGATCGGACAATTTACAATCAAACATGCATAAGCATATATAGATGATGAAACATGCGATTATGTTATAATAAATATCATGCAAGACTTGTGAGAATATGTGGATAGACCATTTATAAAACAACGATACAAGACTTGTACATAATACTTACCAGTGGTGTATGGTGGTAGTTGGTCCGCTTTGTTGACTTGTTGGACGGTTGGGCTCGCGGTATTACCATGCGATACATCGACATGTATGAGTAAAAATCACGTGGTTCATAGTATAATAAACATATAATTCTAAGGATAATAAACATGCGTTTCCAAGTTTAATAAACAACCCATTCCAAGTTTATTAAACATGAGATTCCAAATATATCAATAGTATGATTCCAAGTCTTTTAAACATCCAAGTATATCAAAAAATGAGATCCAAGTATATCAAGCATGAGATCCAAGTATAATAAAATGTGATTTTAAGTATAATAAACATGTGATTCGAAGTATAATAAACATAAAATCTATTCTTTTACAACCGTAAAATATATGGCTTTATAAACCTACTAGTATATGACAATATATTCAAAGTTGAATCCTAATATACTTAAAATTCACTTACATCTTCACGAACTTGTACCTTAAACGCTGTCTCTGTCTCATATATAACCTTCTCCATAGTAGCATCCGTGAAAACATCATTTGGTGGGCTCAGGTGCTGTTATTGTGGTACCAGTGGGACTTCTTGTTTAACCAGTGGGATTGGTTGTACTGACTCACTTGGTTTTGGATCACAAATAGGTGGAGAAAGTATTTTATTAAGGTCTCGACGTTCTAGTTCCCAACGTAACTCGGCTATCACTTTCTATTGCTCTTCAACCTGTAACGAAAATGCCTTACATATTGGTATGAGATGTGTGAGGTTGTAACAAATAGAACATATATAACAAGAAATACCAACTAAAGACATATACTTACTTTTTTATTCTGTTTTTAAGAGAACGCTGCATACGGTAGAACTCAACAGACCATTTTCCGTATTGTTTTATCATTGACGTTCTAGTCTCTGATGTAAAAAAGAACTCCTTTTGAAGGTGGTATGTATGATTCGTACGAAAGTTGGTTGGAGCGTTCGATATCGTTTATTATTTTTAGATGTGGTTGTAGCGCTCTTTGAGGGGGTTGGAGTCTTCTTGTAGAGTGTTGGAGTCTTCCTTTGTTGGTGGATGAATTCATCTAGGTTGCGATTAGTATTAAAGTCAGTTTTGAACCCTTCAAGTTCAGTTGTGAATATCCGGGTTGGTGTTTCGTAACTGGTTGTAGGCTGGTGTGTTCGGGTTGGGATGGTTGGTTGTTATCTGGGTGTGATCGCCTTCTGCTTGATTTTGTTCCTACAAATTTAGTCCTTTTCTTAGGTTTTTGATATAGTACATGACTTGGGTTCCCAGTAGTTTCATCTCTCCAAATTCTCTTTTTTCAGTCGTTGTCACTATTAACTCACCCTAAAAAATATATGCAATGATAAAAAAAACTCAGTAAAATATTCATGACTAGTTCAAGGAAACATGGGAGATTAATACAACTAAACATGCAATTCTAGGGATACTTACGATACGGTTCTTACTAACTATGTGATTCTATTGTTGAAGACCATGCGAGTTTACTCCTACTGACTATGAAATTGCTACTAACATACTATTCTAAACCTACTAATCATGCAGTTTTAATAACACTAATCATGAAATTCTAGAACTACTAACCATGACAATGTGCTCCTATTGCTACAAACCATGCGTTCCATTGCAATAAACACCATGCAAGACTAGTGATTCTGGCCATGCGTTTCCGCTAAAAAAATAACACTCGAGACTAAAATATTTGATACCTCATCATCTTTAAGCTGATGTATGTTTTAATTATATCCCGGGTTGACGATTTTGACTCCACTACCTACCATTTGCAACATTTTGGGATCATATTGGCCCTCTTTTCTACTTGCATAATGGTTGTGTGCTCTGTGATGAATGGTTCCATCAAAAATATTATAAGCACCATTACATCTTTTAATTTTTTTAATTAATATGTTTACTATTGAAAGTACAACATATCGGATAACTCTATCTGGTTTGTCGGAGACATAAGTTCTAATTAACCCAAGCAGACATTTGACATAGAAGACCGTTGTCCAACCGAATATATCTCTGGATACAGAATAAAAGAGGATATAGTACAAAAACATATTCAATAAAATAACATCTTTTACATCATGATCCCCCCACTTTAATGGCTCTGTTTATTGCTTCTTTTAAAACGCAATACGATAAAGGTCATTAATACTACTGAACATTTGATTTTACTGGAAAATAAACACCATGTTGTTCTAGTGCTACAGACCATGCAATTCTAGTGATAATGACCATGTGTTTCTATTGTAAACAAACACCATGCAATTCTAGTGATAATGACCATGCATTTCTACTGTAAACACCATGCAATTCTAGTGTTACTAAGTATGCGATTATAGTGCTACTAAGCATGCGTTTCTATTGTAACTAAACAAAAAACCCATGCGAGTTTAGATTAAACAGACCATGCGATCCTGGTGCAATACAACATACGATCTTGGTAATAAAGCTACATGCAATTATAATGCAGATTTACCATGTGATCGTGGTGAAAAAGCTACATGTATGTCTTCAAACATGCGCTACCAATAATAAAGAAGGTATATCAAATTATTTGATATTCGTTTTGTTTTGTTTTTGATAACTTTTATGGAACTTTCGTCTAGAAAGTATGTTCTCACGATCCTCGAATCTATTTCATGACTATCGGTGTAGCAAAGTTTGAATCCTTCAAATGAGTTTAAAGACATCTCCGCATCGTCATGTTTCAACCCAAAAACCGTCTTCACATCATTGGTCTTTAGTTTGACCAGTTTGGACTCAATTTTGAAAAGTATCTTCCACCAACTGAGATGTTGGTTATCACTTACTTTTGGAGGAGGGTGCGTAAATTATATATATTTTAGAGTTTGCCATCTTTTTCAATTAATATTTATTACTCTTGGGCTTCTTTCAAATTAGATAAATAGAATTAGGTGTCGATGTAGAGTGTAACTTAAATAAATCAATATTAAGTAGTAAACAAGTCTTGTTTGTTTATTATTCTCTGGTTGTGATGGCAAGTTTGTAGTTCTGTATAGGTGTGACAGAAGGAGCTTCACATTTTCAGTTAAATAAACCACTTATTCAAAAACATTAGTAATTTTAAGAAAGGAGAGGTAACCACAAACAATACAGAATACCTACAATAAAATAGAAGTTACTTTAAAATCACCGGTGGACGTTTTAAATGTGGTTCAAAAATAGAGTTTTGTGGAATGATACAATGTTGAACAAATTTAAATATTTGAATTACATAGATGTTGCATGATTGAGTTCCAGAAAAAATGTAAAACTTCAAAACCATCCATAAGAAAATCACCTTAGTTGTGTGGAAAGAGTCATGGAGAAATCTGCTGATTCTGAAGAAGAATTTGTTGTCTCCTGAGTCCTGGCTATTTCCTCGGCCAAACATTCATTTAGTTCAGTCTCAACTTGAGTCATCGTTGGTCTTCTACTTGGAGATGGGTTGGTACAAGCTATTGATATCTCAGCAACTCTCTAGATAGAGCTGGGATCAAAATCACCTTGCAGATGCGGATCAACTATTCTCCTGATGTCTCCTCCACTAAGCATAGAACCCACCCAATCACTAATGTGAGGCTTCTCGCGCGTCAAGTCAATTACAGGTTGGTTTGTTATCAGCTCTAGGAGCACAACACCAAAGCTATATACATCGCTCTTCTCTGTTAACATGTTTGTTCTGTAATATCTGTGTCAAAAAAACATAATTACTTTGGCATATATCTATGAACAACTGAATTCTTTTTGAATAATTTATATACTTACTGAGGATCTAGATATCCAGGTGTGCCAGCGACAACTGTTGTCACATGAGTGCCGCTACTAGTAGGGAATGATCTTGAGATCCCAAAATTCGCTATTTTTGCTTGAAAGTCTTCATCTAATAAAATGTTTGAAGGTTTCACGTCTCTATGAACTATTGGATCCTTGCACATACTGTGCAAATACTCGAGACCTACATTTTAAGACTTATTTTCCTGTTTATGAACCGAAAAAGAAAAGAGAGATAAAAACTTTATGGACAAAATAATTATTGTGAGACCTTGTGCCGACTCTGCGGCTATACGCAGCCGGCTTTGCCAACTCAAAGTATGGGTGCCACGCTTTCCTACATTTAAAATTAATTTGATTTATTTCATATTCAGACACGGGTTCTTGGATAAAAATATATATATATTTTATTATCCACCTGATAAATGGGCATTTAGATCTCCATTGGACATGAACTCGTAGATAAGCGCAAACTTATCATCTTCGTCACAATACCCAACAAAGCTTGTTAAATTTTTATGATGAACTTTCGCAAGAAGATCGACCTTGAAAAGGGACATACACTGATTAAATCTTTTATCAATGACTTTAGTTATTTTCTTATATTAAGTTGATCACTACCTCGGTCTAAACTCTTTATACCCTTGATTTGATGCGTGAGAAATAATTTTGACAGCAACTTGAGAGTTGTCCAAGTTACCATGATAAACTGTTCCAAATCCTCCTCTTCCCAAAATTCTCTCCATGTTGTTTGTCATTATTAGTACCTCTGTATAGGAGAATGCACGATTTGTTGAAGACTTGTCAGGTCGTCTTGGTCTCGCTTCTGCAATTGTTGAAAGACAAAATAGAAATTTCAAGGGAATGTAGATATGAATCCTTTACTAGTATAATTGAACATACCTAAAATTTTCAGTTTTTTATTCTTGAAGAACATTATAGCTGTGACTACAGCTGCAAGAAAGAGTAGCGAAGCAGCAAAGGCCGCTACATAGATGATGAAGCTCTTATTTATCTTGCATGATACACATAGACCAGGGTTTCCATCATAACTTCAATAAAAATAAGAAAATAGTGAGATTAGGCTTTACAATCCGGACTCAAGATGCTTCGGATATGCTTTGAAAAAGACTTGAACAAATTAGTTTGAAGAATATGATGATTCTAAACCATAGAAAGTATACATAATACATGTATATCAAAATTGGAGTTTGAACTGCAAAGCCACATACATAGTAGTCCTTAAGCTATTTGAAACTATTGATAAACAATGCGTACCTTAATTTTAAGGATCCCTTTTTTTGTTTTTCAAGGAGGTCGTCTGGAACCGAGCCAGTGAGGTTATTGCCACTTAAGTTTCTATGAAATAACATGCGTGATGATTCTTGATTAAATTTCTATCAAAAAAAATTCTATAGAAAATAAAGGGCTTTTCAAATTAAACGAATGTAACTTACAGGACAGTCAAAGATTTGAGTTCAGATAGGAAGTGAGGGATACTTCCAGTTAAATTGTTATTCGACAAGTCCCTGATATTGCATACCCAACATATAAGACTCCTCACAAGGGGAAGCGAACATAAACAAAACCACACTTAGATTCACCAAATGTATAGAAAATAAATAGCATATATATAAATTGTTTTTCTGGTTAAGTTAATCATTCTCCAGTTCTATGAATTTTAACTTCTATCACGTATATAGACGGATTATTTAAAGATAAGGTTTTACTTAAAATAGTTGTTATAGGCTTCTTGACTTTGGAGATTAAAGTACTTACAGCGTTTTCAGGTTGGTGAGATTGGATATGTAAGGTGGTATCTCTCCAGTCAGTGCACTTGAGGACAAATTCCTGGTTTTGTATATAAAGTTAGTGTAAGAGGTAAAAGAAAATTGGTTTGAAAGAAAGGAAAGTGTATAAAGTAAAGTTGTCAAGATATTAGTGTGACTTACAAAGATATAATTATAGGTCGATCATTGTTATTGTAGGTGCAGCCAAGCCCCTCCCATGAGTAGTTTTGAGGAGCGCATGGATCCCCTTGCTACCTAATTTTACTAACACTATACTTTCATTTTATACTCATCATAGCCTCAGCTGTAATAAGTCATCATTTTGAAACAAAACAAGAAAAAAGAATACATTGGATCAGTTACTCTTCGTTAATTAGGTTCAAGACTATCACTCATCTTTACAAAACTACATCTTGCCTTAATTAAAGAGATTGCTGGTATTGGTGTATGCGCATTATATCTCACATTGAGATATTAGCAAATGGGTGATTGCTTTGAAATCCTCAAGATATGAAAAAAAAAGTTCAAAGTTATTTGGAATGAACTTTAAGAATTAAACTTAGGTACCTTCTTTCTCATCTGTGTCTGATTGCGGTAACTTGACAAAGGCGAAGATTTCTATAGCATTAAGCAATGGAGGAAGAGTAGACTTTTCTGTTTTTTTCAATGAAAAGTCAAAGTTCCCGTCAACCATTGTAAGGTTGTATACAGAAATGGGGTAGGAAGAAGGATTAATAGGTTCTAAATAAACCTCTCCGTTGTAGATAATGTTGAACTCGCTAACGTCATCAGCTTTCAGTTCCAGGAGCTCTAAAAAATACATGACACAGAATGCTGTACTAGTATTGTTGGGCACAAAGTCAGACAGATTCATCATCCAAGAACCATTTTCCCATATCAATGCTGTTTCCATCACCAAACTTGGTGGTTTGTAATTATTTTCTGCTTCATCCTGTACCCAAGTACTATTAATGCCTTTGGAGTCTTGCGATTGTTGCCAGAAGAATCCTGGCCACCAGAGACGATCATAATAATCATAGTTGTATCTGAAATTGAGAGACATATACTTCGTTGTCAACAATCGACCTAAATTTAAAATGAGGATAAAGTATCACTATTTTCAAAAAAGGCGCATCTCCTAATCCACCCGCATATCTCAACAAGTATATAATTTGGACAGTGTCATACCAACGAAATTAGTAATATTTTAACTAGAAGAAACTCCAACTTTTTGTATGGATTATGAACAAAGTCTGAATTGGGGATCCACAAGAGAAATCCATATTTTATTAATTTTAACTAAATTAATTTAAAACTCATAGTCATAGGTACGTTAAAAGAAGCACATGTCCTTGTAAGCTTGGAAGTTGGAATGGTGTTCTCTCATCAGGTATCTTCATGATTTAAATATAGAAACATTCTATCTCCCTTTTGTTTTTAGAAACTGGGTCAAATGCAAGGTAGAGGCTCAGTTTGCCTAGACAGATTAAAAGGGAACTGTTTGGTTTGTGCAGTTAAGAATAATAAATAAAAAGGCTTACCTAATATACGGCATAGCTATTTCCTTTATGGTGGAGAAGATGGCTCCAACATCAAGACTCATGGAAGGTTCAAGTGATCCAATGTCTGTAAAATACGGCCTATTCCTAAAACGACGCAATTCCAAAGCCGATACGAAAGGCACTGTATCGTCTGTTTTCACCAAACAGATTTGTAAAACACTAGATGTTAGAACATGGATTATCTCTATATATTGAGGTGCTGTATAGTCCATTCTAGTCATATCTATGTGTTTCCACATATTAGGCCCAATGTGCACCTCGAAATTCGACCCTTGGTCCCGACCATCGTAATTTCCGTATACAAACCATGCTCTGATCAAATACTGATCGCCTTTGGTGAGATTGAAAGTGTAGCAGTTCCTAATCCCTTCCGGAAAGCTTCTTGAGTACCAAAGTTCGTGTGGGATATATGGTAATCCTTTATATTCAGGTTGGATGCTCTTACTGATTCCAGTGTCGATGAATTTGGAATCTGATATGTAAATTATTGTTGTGGAGTTACTGACGTAGACGGTGTGTGGCGGTGAACCACACCTCAAGCTGATGAATCCTGATTGGTCTTGTGCTTGGGTCACAACTGTAAGAAGAAACGTTATTAATGATACAAATACAATATAATCAACAACTCCCATTTCGAAATAATGATGTAGACAACCAAAATCAATTTATTCCAAACAGTTTCCTACAATAGAAATAAATGGAATAACAGAGCACTAATGGAGTAATTTCTCATACCAATTGTATTGCCATATTATATTAATTTTGATTAATGGTCACCATGATATCCAGAAGTCAAGCTTGTTCAAAAGAATGACAATTCAACTGTCCAGTTGTCAACCTACGGTAGTTTGAAACACAATGGTACTTCATGTGTACCACGTCTACGATTGGAGAGCATTTTTATATGTACAACTAAGGTACTCGCCAATAGTAGTGGTAAACAGGACGGCATCTTAGTCCGGCAATTCAGCTAATAAGTATGGGGTGATTTTGTGTTGTCTGATCTACTTAACAACTTTAAACGGGAGGGTGACAGTCATGAGGGTGACAGTCATGCCGTGTGTTATGAGTGAAATTTTTTATGCGTGTAAATATGATAGCGGACTGATCATCCTGTGGAGTTTTGTGTCCGCGTGTTATGCGTACTATTTCATACATAATACTAAACAGATGACCCATTTAAATAAATGTTTATGAAAACTAATCTGATATACATTAATTAAATCGAATTTCAATAATGGGAGACATATAATATAAATGAAATAATTATGATATTTAATGTATTTTAATTTTTAAAATATTTATTCTATATTAAAAAATAATTTGTATGTTAAGTAAATCAAATCTCAATAATTAAAATATGTATATAGTAAACCATATACTTGTAATATTATTTTGATATTGGTTGACTATATTTGGATATTATAGATAATTTATTTAATAGTAAGTAGATATTAAACATATTAGATATCTAATTGTATTTTGATTTTTAAATATGTTTTAACTTACTAAATCGAATTTCAATAGTTAAAATATGTATATCGTAAAATACATGTAATATTATTTTTTTGAAATATTATTAAGATATTATAAATAATTTATTTATTATTCAATTTTTTTAAAAAATATCTAACTATTAGATAAATAATTAATTATTTGACTAATATATAGATAACTAGATATTAATATTTAATATTAGCCGTGTGAATAACTTATAATATAAAATAACTAGTATAAATTTATAATATCTAATAGTTGTTGGAATTTTTAGATCTTTCAAATATTATATAGTTCTACTTTAGTTCTTTGGATATTTCAAGTTTAAAGTGTATATGTTTAGATATTTTAAATAGTTTACTGTATTTTCGAACTATTAGATATTTGAAGTATAAATTTAAAGTTTTTAGAATTTTATAAATATATTCATAAACATATTTACTTGTAAATAACAGAATAAAAATTGAAAGATATTTAATTAGCATTTAATAAAAAATATAAGCAAAACAAACAATTCATCGATAATAAAAACCAAACACTAATATAGTTGTTCAATCAATTAGAAAAAGAAAACATTACAATGAAAATACTTAATACAATCATATGTAAAAATACTAAGGAGCTTTGTCGTCGTTGTTCGAAGGTGGTGGACCTTGCAAATGCATGTTCTCCATCATTGATCGAATGTATTTGGATTGTTCCGCTTGAGATGCTGCAAATCGAGCATTGCATTCCTCTTATCGACCATGCCACTGCTCGTATTGACCATGTCACTGCTCGTATTCACCCACCTCTGCTCGTATTGACCATGCCGCTCGTCGTTTTGAATCTGCCACTGCTCGAGTTTACCATATCACTACTCATTTTAACCATGCCACTGCTCTTGTTCACCTTGTCAGTACGAATGAAGACTATGCCACTCCACGTGTTGATTATGCGACCACTCGGCATACTACATTTGCTGACTATACGACCATTCAGCATATTTGTGATCGAAAAGTCCTTGTTGTTGTCATTGTTGAGTAGAACTATCAGCAGCCATGAGAGCAATCGGTGGCTGAATTTCTTGCTGAGGGTATCCCGGAGGTGTATTTGGTGGTTTCTTAACACCGTTTGCAGCCCATATATCATTCAATATATGCAAATGACAATTCCATGCTTGCCATTTTGATATCAACTTTTCCTCCCAATAATATATATCTTCTAATCTTAAAGAGTGTCTATCTATAACACAATTTTTCTTAACTTTGATCGTAGTGTACATACTCACATCCACCCATTTTTTAACAAAAAAAATGACTCAATATCATCCCATAAAGTAAATTAACCCCACCACACCCCTAGTTTTTTTAGCCATATGTCTAAATAATTTATTTTTATTTGTGATATTAGTAAGTATTAGTCTAAATTTAGTTTTTATTAATTGCGATATTAGTTTTGATTAGTGCTTTATTGTATATTTTAAAATAAAATTAAACATTTTTTTAAGTTTTTAAATGACTTCAAAATGTGATCTTACAAAAACTTTAAGGTATAGCGTTTTCTCCTTCTTCAGTATGTTGATGGCTGTGAGCTCCAATAATCTCCCATTCTTCTTCTTCAATAATCTCTTAGTACCCTTTACTCTTCTGCTTTTCTGCCTGTGATTTCTTATCATGGGTTTCGCCAGCAGAAATGAGGCACATATTGAAGAGTTTCATGCTCTTCCCTCGACAAGTTCTTCCAAAAATCAGCCCAAGAATCTGTGCAAATATTTTGCTGATGGGGTTGATCCAAGAAGTAAAACAGAGGTGATGATTAAACCTGAATTCTGCAAAGAAATTTCAGATCATAATATTGTCCAGTATTGTAAAAAAACTAAATGATTTATTAGTTCACCAGTCTAAAATCACTTTGGTGGGCAAATTTAGTAAAGGAATACCCAAAAGAACCATTATGTTGGAGTTCTTGAATAGGTTTAAGTTTATGGGTACTTACAGTTTTGAAAAGATGGACTCTCATCATCTTCTTTTGGAATTTTGTATGAAAGAAGACATTTGTCTTCTTTGGTCCAAGAATGTTTGGAATGTCGATGGTAAGAGTATGAGGCTGTTGCGTTGAAGTCCAGGGTTTAGTAAGAAGTATAAAAATCCTAAGGCATTAATTTGGACGCGGTTTGAAAGAATACTTGAATTCTTATTCAATTGCTCTGTTATTACTGATATGACTAACACGTTAGGTACCCCCTTTAAGGTTATCATCCCTGAAAAGAACAGAGCTTTCTCGAATTCCTGTTACGCTCAAATAGAAATGGATATTTCTCTGCAACCTAAACATAAAATATGTGTGGGATTCGGATCCAATAATGGATGTTGGATCCCAATTAGTTATAAAAATATACCTGCTTACTGCAACACCTGCTTCCACATTGGGCATAATGACTTTGTTTGCAAAAAGAACATAAAAGATCAGGAAAAAATGGAAGAAAGGAAAGATGATAGTAAGAATGAAGAAGACAATGTTAAAGGGATACAGTTACCATCTGATGTCAGTCACAACAATGATAATCAAGAGGAGAAAAAGCCAAAATTATCACCTGATACATAAGGAAAGAAGTAGTCACCAAGTACAAAGTTTTAGTAAGGTGCATAGAAGAAAGATCAAGTATATTGTTGTTGGAAATAACAATAAATTTGAATCTAATGAAGATCAGTATAGTCAGACTCACCATAATCTATCTGATAATCAAAGAAGTGAAGATAGAGACAATATAGAAATAATAAATGCTTTGAAAAAACTGGATAAGTACACTCACTCTAGTCGTATTGAAGAAGATGTGTTATCTCCTGTTTGTGAAAATATTGGCAGCTGCAATGTCACCCCTACTGAAAGAAGAGAAAAGGCTGATCAAGATTTTAACACAATTCTTAATAAGAAAATCAAATCATCCAAGAAAGACAGTAGACAACACAAGTTGATTATTAACTCCCTAAAGAGAAGTGGGAGCAAACAACACCAAAGATACTTATCTGAATGATTAGAATTATAAGTTGGAACATAAGAGCTATTAATAACAATTCCTCTTTACGTAGGCTTAATTATATGATTCATTTGGAAAAAAATAAAAAAATTTGGTTATTCAAGATTCTATGTCTAATTCTGATAATGTCTATACTATTGCTAATTGTTTGGGGTTTCTAAACTTTTATTTCAACCTGTCAAATAAAATTTGGGTCTTCTGGTCTACTGATGTTTCTATTGAGATTCTAGATGATTTTGACCAGTGTATTCATATGAGTGTTCAGTATCATGCGGTCAAGGATACGTCTATGTTTACTTCTATCTATGTTAATAATCAAAGGCAAAAAAAGAAGGCTCTTTGGGAGAGGATGAAATCTATATTTACTGATGGCAAGGCATAGATTACTGCGGGGGATTACAATGCTATATCTTCTTCTGATGAACAAGTTGGCTGCATTACTAATGATCTTATAAGTAAAGAGAATTTTAATGACATGATTAGATGTTGTGGTCTTGAAGATGCTGGTTATTTGGGTTCTAGATACACATGGTGTAGAGTCCCTCGTTGGAAAAGACTTAACAAATCTATGGTGAATGAGAAATGGATTGATTATTTTGGTATCCAGGTTAAGCACATGGTCAGAACGTGTTCTGACCATGATCATCTTCTTATTACCTCTCTAATAAATTCTAATAGCTATGGTAAAAAATGTTTTGAATTTCTTAATGTTTGGACTAATGACACCTTCTTCTTAAGTGTTGTGCGGAGTAATTGGGATTTGATTATCAATGGGGATAGCAAATCTATCTTCTGGTATAAGTTAATAAGGCTTAAAGCATGCCTTAAGAGTTGGAACAAAAGTCACTATGGTAATATTTTTAGTAAGGTAAAAGCTACTGCTGATGAGGTGACTAAGAGGGAGGAATGACATTCTAGAGATAACAATCAAGTCTTTAAGGAGACCTTTTCTAAAGCTAACAGTATCCACCTCGAAGCTCTTAGGGATGAGGAGACCTATTGGGAGCAGAAAACCTATAATGGCTGGCTCAAAAATGGTGATGGGAACACAATTATTTTTCATGCCTATGCTAAGAAGAAGAAAAGAAGAAATGCTATTACCAATATAAAAGATGACCATACCTGGCTTTGCAATCCTGAAGATATCGGTAAATCTGCAGAAAAGGTTTTCAAAAATATTCTTAATACTAATTCTTTTTTTAATACGGAGGATGAAAGAATTTACATGAATGATCCTATTCTAAATAATATACCTATGGTAGTCTCTGATAATGATAATGATGCACTTATGGCTGCCACTAATAAGGAGGAAATCTTAAGCATCATTAAAAATATGAACAATGACAGCGCTGCTGGCATTGATGGTTTTAATCTGCATTTCTTTAAGCATTGTTGGGAGATTATTAATGATGATTTATGCAATGCATTTAACTCTTATCTCAAGGGAAACAGTATCCCCTCTAGTATATTTGCCACTGAGATTTGCCTGATTCCTAAATTACCTAATCCTACCGATTGGTCCAATTATAGGCCTATCAGTCTCTGTTCATTATCTAACATAATTTTTTCTAATCTTATTAACACCAGGTTAGGTAAGATTTTACCTAAGATCATCTCCTGCTATCAAGGTGCTTTTGTGAAAGGCAGACTCATTCACGAAAACATTTTGATAGCAAAAGAGATGATTCATGATATCAACAGAAAACCCAAGAGTGGAAATGTCATTATCCAACTGGATATGTCCAAGGCATTCGATAGAATGGCCCACTCTTTCATTCTTAAGGTTCTTTCCAACTTTTGATTTTCTGTTGATTTCATAAATCTAATAAATAATCTTATTATTGGTCTTAACATATCCATTTTAATCAATGGAGCTGTTATTGGGTATTTCCATAAGAAGAATGGTTTAAGACAAGGAGATCCGTTATCTCCTAGTCTCTTTATCCTTGATGAGGAAGTTTTAATTAGAGGGATCTATAATTTGAAAAATTAAAACAAAAGGATGCTCTATGATACTAGAACTAACCTGCTTGTTCCCTACTTAGCTTTTGCAGATGATATTCTTGTGTTTTCTAACAGCAAAAGCTCTTCAATTGACTTGTTAAGCAATTATTTGGAGAATTACCAATTAATTTCGGGGCAAGTTATCAATAAAGAAAAAAAAGACTTATTACGTCTCTCAGAATGAACTCTGTTAGAAGTAACAGCTTGAAAATCAAGACTGGTTATGCTATTGACAATTTCCCCTCTTTTTACGTGGGGATCACCCTCTGAAACAGCAACAAAAGAGCAATTTTTTTCCTCTTGTGGAAAAGGTCAGGGACAAAATTAATGTCTGAGATTCTAATTATCTCTCCTTTGGTGGGAAATTGACTCTTATTAATTCTGTTTTACTTCCAATAATTTATTACTAGATGCAGAATAGTAGAGTTCCTAATTCTATTATCAGTCATTTGGAGTCTACTTTTAACAGGTTTTTGTGGAGATCCAAATTCAATGAAAGGTCCATTCGTTGGTCTAATTGGAGTTATGTTTGTAAGCCTTTTGAGGAAGATGTCTTGAATATCAAAGCTTTAAAAGATATCCAAGCTTCCTTCTCTCAAAAGATGGTTTATTTTCAGACAAAAGACTTGTCTCTAGTCTAAGATTTTACATAATATATATTGTTCTAACTCCCATCCTATTAAAGCTAAATGTAAAGGTACTGACTCTCTGACTTGGAAGAGGCTTACCGATATTAGAGATTTTGCTGATTCCAACATCAGTTGGCTTCTGGGAAAGGGAAACCTTGACTTTGGCTCGATGACTGGCATAATGGGCCTCCATTTACTATCAGTAGCTGGTACATTGAGGCTCCAGTGCGGACCTTTTGGAAAGACTACTCTTAGGATTATGCTTGTCTCAACTCTTTTCTTCCCTTCGAGAAAGTAAATCAGATTAGCCGTCTAAAAGTTACAGATAAAGAGGATACTATTAATTGGAAGCTTTCGACTAACTACAACTTCAATACTAAGTTAACTTGGGATAACATCAGGGTGAAACATAACAAGTCTAGTCTCTACCAGAAAATTTGGAACAACAAAATTCCCAGGAAGTACTCTTTTTTATATTGGAAGCCTATTAATAATTTTATTTCTACTGATGATGTTTTAAGGCGTAGACATTTAGTCATTGTGTCTAAGTGTCAGTTTTGCAACAACTCTAAAGAGAAGAATCATCTCTTTGTGAGCTGCCGTTTTGCCTAGCAAATCTGGAATTATTTCAGTTCCTTATTTAATGTCAGAATTGGGTGTTATATGTCAGTTACTCATATTATTAGAGTGTGGTTTTGGCACTCTAAAAGTAAATTTTATATCACTCATATAGTGCCTCAAATAATCTCTTGGTTCGTTTGGAAAAGTAGAAATTATTCCAAGTGCAAAGGCTCTCACGATTCGGTCAAAAATATTATAGACAAGATCATTAAAGTAATTAGAGGTATTGATTTCTCTAACTTCCGGACCAGTAAGCACTAGTCAAGTTCCTTTAATGCAGGAACCAACTTGGGATGTCAATCAGTCCAATCTAGAAAGAAGAAAATTATTTACTTTAAATAGAGGCCTCCTGAGAGTGATAAGCTCAAACTGAATATCAACGTGGCTTGCTCACACACTGGTGAGGCTACTGGAGGTATAATTGTTAGAAATTATGAAGGGGACATAGTGACTAGACATGGATTCAGGTTTGGAAAGATGAATCCATTGATTGCTGAAGCTCATGCCCTAATTGAAGGTCTTCTGATTTGTTACAGAAGAGGTTGGGTGAATATGGACGTCGAGACGGATAGTTCTCTTCTTGTCAACATGATTTCAAAAGGGTCTGAATCCTGGATTACTGACTCGCTCATTGACATATGCAAAAAACTTCTTGACTCTAAGATGGCGCTTAGGCATGTTTCTCGCGTCCAGAACAAGGCATCAGACTGGATCGCGAAGTGGATGTTTTCTTGTAACGAAACTCAGGAATTCACCCACATCTCTGCTCCCAACGAATTGTTATCAATGATCTTCCTAGAAGGTCTTGGTTTGGGTTATATAGCAAATAAATGAGGGAAAGAAGCCGATTTGTTGCTGTTAATTAAGAAGACTTAGGGTTTATTTGGGGCTTTTCTATTTCGAAGGGTGATTTTTTCTAATTGGATGATTTGGTTTGATGGTTGCTACTAATTGGCTACTGGTGGTTCTGTTTGAGAGAAAATCTTAATGGTTGTCAATGGTGAGCTCTGAGGGTGAGCTTGTTTGAGCTTTGTTGTCGAAGCCTTTCCTTTTGCATGTGGGTCTTTTGTATTATGCCCCTGAATTGTTTCTTTTGTTTCATTCGGTGCTTCGAACATTTGTTTTCTTTTAATTCAGTAATTGTTTTAATTATTTTAACATGAATTAAAAAAATTGTTGATGAATAAATTGTTACAGAGTAGTAACTTGTAGAGTACTTTGTACATGGGATAATTCTTGTACATTATTACAAAATGTTGTTTTAGTCTAGCTTGAATCTTTGCTTGTCTTCCTTGTGTAAAGATTTTTTAATTTGAGCTTTTCCTGTCTTCTATCTTTTAGACTGTTATTTATTATCCATGCTTGATCATTTGTTCTATCCTTCTTAAAGACTTCTTGAGTAACCTTCATCCAGCATCTTCAGGTTTGGTTCATGTTTTGTTTGATTCTTACTTTCTTTATTTGATATTTCCTTCTTGTCATCAGTTCCTTGTTTCGTACTTTTGTTAGTTAACCTACAAAGCCATGTAAAGATATTGGTCAGGTAATACCTGTCATCAAGTTAGTAGCATATTTAAACATTTGTATCTCTTATATAGCCTACATTTAGGCTCTCAAGTAGAACAATAACGTTCAGTTGAGGAGGGAATTGAGATGGATTTAGAGAACAGTTAGCTTGAGATTGGATTATATGTTTTGTAATCCAATCAGCAGATTCATTCTGCTGTTAATAAATATGCGTAATGATCATTGTTTATGCAATCAGGTTTCTACAGCATTTTAATAACATTTTTAAATACCAAGGAGCTTGCCCTTTTCCTAATATATTAAAAAGGATCCGAGAATCTACTTCAATGTCAACATTTTTTATATTGATTTGCTTACAGTATAGCAGTCCACCTAATAATGCTCGTGCTTCTGCTGTTAAGGGATTATTTTTGCCTAGAAGTGTGCCTCTAGCATATAGTGCTTCACTTTTATCATAGCTAAGTATAAATTTACTTCTAGCCTCACCGTTTGTCAGGTAGGAGGCATCACAGTTGAGTTTATATCTGTTAGATATTATAGGATTCCATTTAATATATAAGAAGTGCTTTTTGTTAGCTAAATGATTAAAAAAATGTATATAATTAGCTATTCTAGTATCTCCTGACCAAATTTTTGGTTTAAAGGCTTTTGAGGAATCTATTGAAGACATTATATATAACACATGTTGGATAATGTTTTTGGAGCTAGCCTTAATGTTTTCATGTTTTAAAAAGTTCCTAGCTTTCCATAAGGCCCAGACTATTACTGAAGGTATTATATACATAACATGCATTTTCTTTTTTGAAGAGAGAAATGAGACATTTATAATATGAGTAAAAGTTATGTATTTACTTATCATGATTCTAAATAGGCAAGAAAAATGTAACCATACATTCAAAACTATTGGACATAAGACAAAGATATGGTTTACACTTTCAGCATTTAGGCAATGCTGACATTTGGAAGCGAGGTTAAAGCTTTTCTTTTGTATGATTTGGTCAATTGAAATTAAATTATTCATTACTCTCCATAATATGAAGGAACATTTTGTTAGAGTTAAATTGTTTCAGACTTTTTTAAGGACAATAGATTTTGAATCTTTTGTTCTAGTTTTATTCCATGTATGTTTGAGAGATAATTTACTTGTTGGTCATACCTTCCAAAGAGCAGTATCATCTTGATTAATGTTAAGAGAGACCTTTATAATCGTATTAATATCTATTTCTAAGACATAGTCTCTTAGTTTTGGTATATTCCATTCATTGTTTTGACAAAATTTTGTTACCCTTGTTTGTATATACCATGTATTGTTTTGATTTGGGATCAAGGTGATTAGAGGGTAAGAGTGGCTCCATTTATCGAGCCAGAAGTCTATATGTCATTTTCCAGCTTGCTAGAAAACATAGTTTTCTGCATATTCTTTGTGTTTGTTTATCATTTTCCAAACTTTTGAATCTTTATTTTTTTATTAGTTTGTAAATGATGAGAATTAGGATAGTATATAGATTTCATTAACTTTGACCATAGAGATTTGTTTTCTCTCAGAGTAAACCAGCGTTTAAAGGTTAAGGTTGTTTGAACATATTGTAGTTTTATGATTCCTAGTCCTATTTCATCACAAGGTCTACACATTATTTTATATTATGACCATATTATAGGCTTTGTTAATTCATTTTGTCCCTATAAAAATTTATTTAGCATGGTATAGATTCTTTTAATTATATTTTTAGGTAACTCAGTATTTTACATATAGTATATTGGAAAAGATAGAAGTACTGATTTTATGAGAATCAGTATGTCACCAAAGGAGAGAGTCTTAATATTCCATTCTTCTATTTTATTTCTTGTTTTATCAATAAGAGGAGTAAAGTAGATTGATGATCTTTATTTATGAATAGCTATTCCTAAGTATTTAAAAGGCAACGTACTGTGTTTGAATCGTAATGTTTTCTAATTCAGTTTGTCTAACTCTGTTCATTTGAGGATGTGAGATAAAGGTTGTTTTTGACTTGTTTACTTGCTGACCAAATAATGTTGGATATATTTCAAGGAAATCATATATTTTGTTTACAACATTTTTAGATCCATCAGAGAAAATGATCACATTATCAGCGAATGCTAGACTAGGTATTGGTATTGAGCCTCTTGAGTTAAATCTCATTGAGGGGTTAAGGTTGTTTAATCTCTTTATTCCTCTTAAAAGGAATTCCTTAGCAATGATAAACAGGATGGATGATAAAGGATCACCCTCCCTGATACCATTGCTAGCTTTAAAAATCCAAAAGGACACCCCTTGACAATGATTGAATATTATACATTTTCAATACAAGTTTTTATAAGTTTTATGAATTTTTGATTGAAACCAAAAGCCAACAGAATATTGTATAGAAATTGAAATTCTAATCTATCAATTTTTTTTGCCATGTCTAGGTTTATTATTATGTTGTCACCCCTTGTTATTTGCTTAAGTCATGAACTAATTCTTGTGTAATTAGAATGTTTTCTTGAATGTTTTTATTTTTAACGAAAGCTCTTTGTTCTTCTGGTATGATTAAGGGTAGAATTTTGGCAAGTCTAGAGTTTATAATCTTTGACAGTATTTTATTGAATACTGTAAAAAGACTAATCGGTATAACTTATGTCTAGTCTTCTGGTGTGTTAACTTTTGGCATTAGGCAGATTAATGTAGCAAATATGCCTTTAGCATAAAAGATATTATTAAAATATGTTATGATTGCCTTAAATAGATCGTGTCTTATCTTCGTCCAACATTCTTTAAAGAATCTGGAGTTGAATCCATCAACTCCACTTCGTATGTTAAGATTGATAATTGTGTTGTGAATTTCTTCCATTGATGTATCTTTCAATAGAATTATGTTGTCTTCTTGAGTAAGTATTTTAGGAATAATAATATTGATAGGTTTATAGTCTATATTATGATGTTTTTTACAGTTTAATATGTTTTCAAAATGTTTTACTGCGGATTCACATATTAGTTTTTGGTCTTCAACCCATTCATTATCGATTTTTATCCCATGTA
Source organism: Limnanthes douglasii subsp. nivea (assembly GCA_036936605.1). Taxonomy (NCBI): domain Eukaryota; kingdom Viridiplantae; phylum Streptophyta; class Magnoliopsida; order Brassicales; family Limnanthaceae; genus Limnanthes; species Limnanthes douglasii. Next base: position 159,399,250 of record JAUPFV010000005.1, on the reverse strand, counting down.
TTTTGTTTCTTTTTTTCCTCTTGTTAACAAAATTTTGAAAAACCTTGGTGTTTTTATCACCTTATTTGATCCAAAAAGCAGTAATGTTTTGCTGTCAGTAAGTTTCTTCTCTCGCAAGCAAGGTAAGATGAATTGCTCTGGCTTTCGACAGAGAAATTTTGTTTTCATTGTTGATTTGTTCTTCCAATTTTGTTTCAAAAATCTTTACATCCTCCTCAGCTTTGGCAATATTATCAAATATATTGCCAAAGGTGAGCTTGTTCCATTGTTTTAACATTTTTTAAGTCTTTTGAGTTTTGACCAGAAAACATAAATGGGATTACCATTCATGTTTTCATTCCAACTATTGTTAACAGTTTCTTGAAATTTGGGTGGTCTAGCCACATATTTTGAATTTAAATCAACATTTTGTTATTAAAGATGAAGATAAGACAGATATTAACAAGGGCGAGTGATCTGAGCCAGTTCTGGCCAGATGCATCACCCTCGTGGTTTCAAATTATCCATTCCATTTTACATTATGTAAGGCTCTATCAAGCTTTTTCTATTTATTATTTTTTGACCATGTACAATTTGATCCTGTGTAACCAGGATCCTCAAGATTGTAGTCCAATATCCTATTGTTGAAATCATCCATCCCTCTAAAGAAGACGGATGAACATGCCAGTTGTTCATAAGATTTAGATATGGTGTTAAAGTCTCCAAAAGTAATCTAGGGTGTTTCGGTGTCTGAAATTTTTCTTAGGTTTTCCTAAAGAGTTAATCTTTGGGAGCTTATACATTTGGCATATACAATGGTAACCAAAACCTCTTTGTCAGAAGAGGTGTGGTTAATCATTGTATGAAGATATTTCACATTGTTGTCTAAAATTTATATTTTAAAATTATTTCTCCAGAATATCCATATTTTATTATTAATGTTTGTAAATTTTGATTCAAATCCTATTTTTTCAGAAACTTTGTGTATATTAACATCTCATATCATACGTTCTTGAAGAGCTATGATATCAGTTTTATGGTTTTTCACTAAAGTTTTAATTCTTCTTAATGTTTCTAGGTTCCCCACACCTGTTGCATTCCAGTTAAGTATAGTTATAGTCATTTTGATTTATGATTAGAGGATCTATTTGATCCTTTAAGATTCAAATGTTTGTGTATTAAGTTACTTTTGAGACTTCTAAGTTTGGATTTTTATTTGTTTTCTCGTCTCTGTTTGGTAATATCAATCTCTTGTTTAACAGGTGATGTGGGGAGACTGATGGTCAGTAAGGACTAATTATGATTAGCTTCATTATCAGAGTTTGACTTTTCATTAAGTATATTAAAGGAGTTTCCCAGAGAGATAGATTGAATAGCTTCAATCACCTCTTTATGAGATGGATCGGGAGGTTCAGTTTCTTGATTAAACATTAATACTTTGTCCTTCATTTTCGATAATTGAAGATTTTCAATGTTGTTATCTAATTCTATGAAGCTATTAGATGGTTTTACTTCAGTTGATCGAAGTTCTGAATTATTTGTAATTTCAGTACCTTTTCTATCCACCATTAATTTATTTGAGATCAAAGTTTGCTCTTTTTGATTTTCCTTAAGATTTAGAGAATGTGATTGTTGATTAGAGTCAACAATCACAAATTTTATTTTCTTAATCCAATGTTCTTTAGTTTTGACAGGGGCTAATGGGTGATTTGTGTGAAAATAAGGTTTTTCAAATGAGTTTTTTTGCATGAAGAAGTGATATGTCCTAAATGTTTACTGATGTGAATTATTTTCGACTGAAGGTAATTTGGTCAGATGTTTTGTGGTGTTTCAAAGGTATTAAATGTTTAAGTGTTTTGTAGTGAGAGATTTAAGCTGTCTGGTTGTATTAAATGTTCATTACTCTCATTAATGAAAGTGGTTGGGTATTTATAACCTTTATTATGGGCCATATGGACTTTCAGGTCAAACTTATGAAACTGGATCAAATTCAAAAACCCATTAGTTTATTAAGCAGATTAGCAATTAGCTTAGTCAAAAGGTGATTAGTTATTTAGTACTTTTGTCCTGTTTGGATGGTTTAGTGGGTGAATATTGTTCGGATTGCCCTAGTCTGGTTTCCACAGTGAGTGGTGAATATTTCTAGACTCATCATTTACAATTTTTTCAAAAGACAGGTCTATCACCTCAGGTGATATCGTGCCAGAATCTAGTTTGCTCTCCAAAACTAATCCAAACCTTGTTTGGGAAAGATGTAGAGGCATCTACAATTATCCAAGCTTTACACATGTTAAAGATTGCACAATGTCTTTGAGGCACCCATATTGTTAAAGGAAATCCTATTGCTTTAGAAATATGGGTAACTGAGTCATTGTTATAGAAAATTTCACGGATCTTTGGCATTGTGATCCAGACTGGAGTCAGTGGCGACTCCATTCCGGGGTGAAATTGGGGCGTTCAGTTAAGTATTCTAAATGTTAATTTATTAATTGACTTAACATTTCGCTTCCAGAAATTTTTAACCTCCTACATATTATCAAACTCTATAAATAAATGTATATAATACCATAGGTATACACTATAAGCGTTACAGAATCTAAATATTGATAGGTATGTCCTAAATTCTTCTAATGCAGGTCTCCCGGAGGTGAATTTAGCAATAAGAGTAATTTTTGAAACAGTTGAGAGAGCATACTCATCTAATTCCTGAAAAGTTACTGCTTGTAGTCCTCATTCTCTTTATGTATGACGTTTTCATGTTTTAAAACCTGTCTATGACCTCCAATAGCTTATGCGAATGTATTTCCAAATTGATTGTATCCTTGTTGACTTGATTGTTGTGGATTCGCGATATTTTCAAATGTTAGGTTGTCTATCAGGTGAGGGATATATCCTTTCTTGCATGTTGTATTTTAAGTTATCTTCAACATAGGGAAATTTTTCGTTTCAGATATCGTTCTCTTAGGTTCTTCATTTGGATCTTTTCTTGCTGGTGTATATACCTTGGGTTGTCTATTTAAGAGAGGATTCATCGATCCAAACATTTCAATAAATTTTGATTTGGGTTTTTCTAGATTTTGGGGAAAACCCCAAATTAACACTATTGATCTTGTAGCACTGAATCTTTCGATTTCCCTAGATACTTTGAGTAAATAATGTTGATTTTTTCCACAAATACCTTAATTTCTAATCGTATTGCAGTTTTCTTATGTGATTGAATCTTCCTTGTAACCATATTTTCAGATCTTGTCCGAGAATGAATCTTCCTTGTAGCCCTAATTTCCAGTCTATTATCAGTTCGATTTTGTGACTCGGAACTGATTTGTGTATTTTTCCTTGATAATCGACTAAGACTTATTTTTAAACCGAGTAGAATCAATTAGAAGAACACCATGATCTAGATATGAATCGGATGAGAATAACACCATGATCTAAGCATGTATACCAAGGTTCTTCTTCCAAAACTTGTTATTGCCTTGTTGTCTTTGTTTGTTTGAGTTTAGTATAAAAAGTTAATCATTCTTATAGAACTTGCCTAACTGAGAGTCATGCTACTAATGTGCAAGTATTATGCTTACTATCAAATTTATTGTACATGTGATAGTACTATGTAACTTTTGTTCTTGTATTACTTGCATGTATATGAGTGTGTTTTTATCAAATATCCTCTAACATATGTCTTTCTATATGCAGGATGGCGCTGTAGTTACAAGTCTTGCTATTGTAGCAGCATCATTAGCAATAGTTCATTACACGTGGAGTTATATTTATGATCTTATAGGTTTAATTATATTGGAAATTTACTCTAAATGATATAAGTTTCTTACATCACAAGTCTTGTTAAATTTTTTATAGAGTAGACGATGTGGGAAAAGAACATTAATGGGAATTGATGATAAACTTTTCAACTGGTTTTAGAGTTTGTGCTATTGATAATTTATGTTAGATTGTCGCATATAATCGGTTGTATTGTTGATATTAGCATAAATAATATTAAAAAATATTATTATTAGGAATAAAAATAGTATTATTATCAAGAATACAAATACCATGAATATCATTGTCATGAATAATATTCTCATTATTAAAAATAATAGGAATATTAACTTAAGCTCTTAATGATCCCGTAAGGCTTCTTTTTTCTTGAATAATAACTTGAGTTCTTAAGATCCAACAATTCTTTTTCTATCTTAAATGGAACATTTTTTGGGTCCAATCCAAACTAGAAGAGCACCATGATCTAGATAGAACCCATGATCTAGATGAACCCCATCCAAAGAAAATCATGTTTCAGATGTTTGCCGTAAATGTAAAGACATGCGAGTCGATATATGAAAATAACATGGACACTCAGACACCTCTCGTTATTATTCCTCATCAAATATCCAAAATTTACAACATGTTAAAGAAAATACAGCCATTACAACCTCCACATACATATGAGCCATTTAAATTTAAGTATGATAGTAAAATTAGAGAATTTGGGTATCGACTAAAGTTATGAGGTAGACTACAATTAAAACACATAGAAAAAATAGCTTAATGCATACAACATTAACATCCTTTAATTTACTTCGAGATTGGTTTTTAAAAATAGAATGAATTTGCATTAAAGATCAGCTAACTAGAAGTTATATGGGCTTCTTTAATGACTAATGTATTTGCGGGCTTATATAGAATCATCCTAAGCCATTTGTCATCCGTTGTGCCTTCCTGATGGAGGCTGCAGCTTAGTCCATTTTCCTTTGAAAAAATTATTTTCGCGATGTTATCTAAACCGGATGATATATTCTGAACAAGCTAATCATGAAGTTGTTTACCAAGGCACGTGAGCAACAGGCATATCAGGATCTCAATTTTGAAACAAAAGGTAGCTTGGCTTAGGGGATCTCCATTAGATCCATTGTCAAAATTGAATTAGAAAACCAAGGTGCCCAAAGTCTTCCATCGTTAAGACCTGGATATTAACAAGTCAATCAAGATATATCAAGAGGTTCTTCACAAGTATATATGTTTAAACTTTATTTAGAAATATATCATATTAAAACTTATGATGACAGTTCAAGCACAATCAATCCTCTCATAATATACCCATGTTGTATCCAAAATAAAATTCAATATAGCATGTAAATCCTAGAAAACAATATAAAGTAAATCAACTGCGAGTAGCCATATAGATCTAATAATCATCTAATTCAAGATCCATTTTTTAATCAAAGGAACAAAGGTTATTGATTCTTAAGGATTGCATTTCAAAACAAAATATAAATTAGAGATAAACATAAAATAAGGTAAGACTTTATAATACAAACATCAGTGGCATTCACAACTTTAATCAAGGTGTTCTCATAACAAAAATTGTTCTCATAAATCTTTACTTTTAGGTAGAAAGAAAATGATAATAGAAAGTCAACGACGAGTTTGACATCATATAATTCGTTTGAGTTTGATGAATATTTTCAACTACGCGAGGGTAATAGCCGTATCCTTTATGGAAGCATATAAAAATGATACAAAAAACTCAATCACATTAAGATATTTCTTGTTCTTTGCAAGATTGAAATGATTACAAACCAAAGATTTTTTACCTTCTCCCTTAACAACCTCTACTAGAATTGAGAGAATGTTAACCAAATGCTTTTTTAGGTAAAACAATTGATTGGCATAAACCGTCGGCTGTTGCTATAAACAAGCTTCAAGAAAGAAGAACCTCAAGTAGTATTCTACATAACCCTAGCAGAACCTTGATAATTAACATATTGTAAACAGAATATAAAGTAAATCCAGAAACAATAATTGATTCAATCACATTAAATAGCCTAGAAAAAATATATTTAAGAAACTAATTTTTTTACACAAGATGGTAAAATATCTTTCATTAATATTAGATGTAGAAAGCACGATTGAGATGTTCTTTCCCATGTTGAAATGGCGGTAAAGGTACATACGAAAGGACGAGAGAGGTTTGGAAATTTGAAAAATCAAATACCACGTTTCTCTCGGATGTATATACACATTTAAGAATGCAAAAAAATGTATATACTATAGGATTATTAAAAAACTAAGATGCAACTAAAAGCTACTAGCTAAATCACTTAATAATAATTTATTTGGAAGTACACATTAGCTTGAAGGTTTTAGAATTTTCAAATCTTCATTAGCGACTGGGAAATAAATATAATCAATACAAAATCTAGATGGTTCATGAAAACATAAAACAAGTATACAACATTATACTCTTAATAAAACTTACCGAGGCTTTTATCTTTTGTATGCAAAAAAATCTTCGCAAAACCATATCCCCGATCTTGAATTCCTGTTGATGAACTCTCGGTGCATATCGAACCCTCATTAGGGTCTTGTAATGTCACGAATAAATGCGCTCGATTTTGTCTCCCTTCCACCAAGTCGAGAGCCAAAGATCGGTCGTCTCTATTTCTATCCTCGTCATAGATTCCGACCCCGACGGAAGGGAAATTGTCTCTACATGGGTTACCACGTCCATTCCATAAACAAGAGCATAAGGCGAATTGTGGGTTGATGTTCTGGGGGTTATGCGATAGGCTCAAAGTAACAGGTCAATATCTCGAACAAGGAACACCCGATTTTGACAAAATCACGAACACCGATCTCACAACATTGTCAAAATTGAGTGTCTAGTGCTCCCGATTTTGACATAATTGCAAAGGTCGTACTCGCAATGTTGTCAAATTCGCGAGATCTGAACACCCAATTTTGAGAATATTGCCAATAGGTATTGATCAAATGGTTTAGTTGTTCCTTTTATTAGTCCTCAAATTGTTTACTTGTTCCTTTTGTTAGTCCTCAAATTTTTTAGTTGTTCCTTTTATTTCTGTTCATAAAGAAATGTTTTAGTATAATACATAATCCGAATAGGTATAGATCAAACAAAAATAAGATAAGTACCTCGATTAGTCCATTTTAAAGTAATGCGGTAAGGTAACTTGTCGAAGTTTTCAAAGCCCGTCTCCTATAATATGGAGACAAAGATGAACCATTTTTTCCACTTCTTGTCAGCTTCAGGAAGATCGTTTACGATCTTTTATTTTTTTGCAGGGGAGATGGAGTACAAGGGAAAATAAGAGTTTTTTTGCAACAGTTATCAATCCGATCAGCTCTTCTATAGAAAATCTGAGCCGAGAAATCCGAGAAGACATGATGCACACCATGAGGGTAAACCACATGCTCGGACCGGCTTGGGTCGGACATAGTTGGATCAGGTGGAAATATTCAGCAAAGGTATGATCCAAAGGGAGTCGAAGACTCCAATTTATGATTGATGTGAAAATAATTAGCTTATGATCCTTAACGGACAAAGGTATCTCTCCAATATCGGGAAATTGGATCTTGATGGAGTTTGGAATTCCCCAACGGTACCTAAGCTTCACCTCTTCGGATGGATGACAATAATTTTATTTTACTCTATAATATGCCAATAGATGTTTTGCCTCAATCCCATGAAGGTTGTTCTCCAAAATGGCCTATATATTTGAGGGAAACTCAATAATACTCTTCTTTTTCTTCGAATTTGCCCGTTCGGATGTTTCTGCTAAGGGATCATGAGAAACTGCTACCACTTTAGGAGGAGGAGAATCTTGAAGCGGATTAGAAGGTCCGATGGGAGGAGCTAGTTTAGCGATAGCTTGGATGTGCTCAGACTCAACATGAGCCATGTCATCCCCTTCTCGGTTATCATCCCCTTTATCAATCACACGTTTTTCTTGCATTGCTTAGACAGATTTTAAGGGTGAGCCAACAACTCTGTCTATTTGAACGGGTTTCGACGAGATTTTTCGAGGAGTGACCTCAGGTGTTGTTTGGGGGACATTTGATGAAAGCTTTAATTGGTGGACCTTTTAGCCGATTTCTTAGATTTTTTTCTCTTTGATCGATCCTCTTTAGACTTCTCACAAGTTTGGTGCTTGCCACCCATCGAAAGGAATAGATAATTTTTGTGAAGTGTTTTATTAGAATCAAGGTCACCTTTGTCCGGCCTTAGACAAGTTTGACCAGGGGGTTTGTAAATGCATGGGTTCCTTTTTCAGCAGCTCTTCTCTCCTCTACTTTTTTTTCCTATATTAAATCACTCCCAAAGCTTATATCGTTTGACCCCTTGGAACTCCTTAGGCATGGAAGAGTAAATAAAATGTTAAGTGAGATGGATTACTTCTCGTTCTAAACCAAAGTTGCGTTTATCTCTCTACTAATGAAAAATATGTCTAATATTATAGATATGAGGAGGGTCAGGTATTTATAGGAGTGGTGTGGGCTTCTAAGGGGTGCTAAAGCCCTAGAAAGTCGAGGAGTCTTCCTAGCTAACATTCACCTAGCAAAAGTAAGAATTATCTTGGAGCAGCTGTCGAACCTATGATTTGGCACATTCGTACTTTGAGAAGCGCAAATGACTTATGACATAAAATTCCTATTACATACAAATTCCTTTTGAACACATGCTCATTATGTCAGGGAACGGTTGATACGTGAGATTAAACGATGGCACACATCTAAAACTTTTCTGACGCATGAATTTGCCACAGTGTGAAAGACACTTGTCAAATCTACCCTAACACGTAACTCAGATTAAGCTATAGATCAACATGAGGTCATCACTTCTAAAAATGAGATCATGAGTTTGGCAAGGTATTATAGGAAGAATAATCTGATTGAAAGCTAAAAAAGGAATAATCCGTAGAGATCGATGATAATTTTTTTCTTAAGAAAAACCAATAAAGAAATAATTTGGCATGAAGAAATAGTAAACAAACGATCCGACAAGATGACTCAAAGGAAGAAATATCAGAAAAGGCACAAGAAGAAGAAAAGTCGGCCTCTGAGAATTAGCCCTTGTTCAGATGTCTTTATAAGGATTAGGCGCTACTAATAAATGGGGAAAATATGGTGATAAATAAGCTAAATATAATAAATAAATGGTTTAACTTGACGTAATTAAATGTTAAGGACAAAACTAAAGAAAATATGAGAGTTGAGGAGGTCATATGTAATAACTAGTGCATATGTTTATAATTATTAAGGAAGTGGGGTGAAAAGATCCACTTGTGAGAGGGTAAATACGTAAATTAATGATCAACCACATGTACTATATAAAGGGCACCCTCTTTTAGGGAAATGGCCCAATAATTAGTTAATGATTACTCCATTTATTTCTTTTGTCTCTTTCTCTCTCTACTCATTCTATTTCTCTCTCTAGATCTACCACCATACGAACATAACCGTGGCAGATATAATCATACAAATATAATCGTCACAACCCATCTCACTAAACAATATCTGGAATCTTCAAAATCAACCATCTCGAGGGTTTCATTGGTACTTAGAAAAATTAAAATTACGATCAGAAAACGAAAATTGATCATTATGATTATTTAATATAAGTATGTGAAATCATCCCTCTCGAGAGTTTCACCGATACTTAAGAAAATTAAAATAGTAATCAATGGTAATTTTCTCAAACTCAAAAATATTTATTAGTATGATTTGGCTTCTAATATTCTATTATCATAATATATTATTTTTTACGTATATATGTTTTGTTCAAGCATAATAAACTGTCATATGTCAAAATTAATTATGTATTGTGTGTTATATACATATTATGGGTTACAATTTAATGGGGGAACAAACCCCCAATCATGGATGGCTCGAGTCTTTAACCAAGAATAAGATATGGAATTATACTTAAATTCTTATATAACCTAACATTAATAAAACATAAACAATGTACTCTTACTCAAAAAATTTCACCTAAGGAATTCAAAGAATATCAACTGCATTTCATATGGAAGTCCTAACAAATGCTGCTAATGCTTCAGATTTTCTAACAGAAGTTGAGAAAAAATTTGTCAATAATGACAAAGTAAAGGTAAAACGCCTTATTAATGAGATATCTACAAGAAATAAAATGGAAAATGTGATATCCGAGAGCATATTCTTGCCATGTCTATGACTGCATAAAAGTTAAAGGTAATCAAAGTAGACTTAGATGGAGAATGTGTGTTTGGGTTCATTTTTCAATCTCTCTCGGGAAAGTATAAGCATTTACAGTCAACTTAGAATTGCACGCGATAAAAGTGGACAATCAATGAATTTATTGCATACGATAAAAGTGGACAATCAATAAATTGATTGCACAAGCTGCACAAGAGGAGAAAAATCTCAAATGAGAGGCGTCCGAAGTGAATATGGTAGTGTCCAAGAAGGTGATGAGGCCAAAGAAAAAGTTTGATGGAAAAGGGTCGAGACTTGGTCTGGCTAAAAATAAAAAGCCTTAGGGAGACACGGTTGGTCGATATTTTTCTACAAAGAGAATACACATCTCAAGAAGGAATGTGAGAAAAGTCCGTTTTACTTGCAAAGTAAAAGCAATCTCATGTCTTTGGTTGTTTTGGAAGTTAATCGCAAATCTGTAGAAAAAAATACATGGTGGGTTGATTCGGCTGTAACAGCTCATGTATGTATTTCTTTACAGATTACACTAAGAAGTTGGATGTAAGGTCCATCTTTACAGTGTTGATGAATATCGTGCAAAGTGTTGAGAATTTATGATTTAAATTTAAAGCTTACCACATGAATAAGTTCTTGAAGAACAATAAGCATAATTCAAATCTCTAGAAACTTGCAATAAAGATTCAGTAAGAATTATGGATAGCATGAGACAAACCCGTAAGTTACAGTTCATTATATGTATTAGATAATCATATTAAACTTTCAATATTCCGACATATTTGATAAACTAATCTAATGTGATTCAATTAGTTACACAATTAGTTACATTAGTTGGATCTTGAATGATCTATATATTTTGGTGCAGCTGGTGTATGTTATTGTAATGCGAGGTTGATCACGTGCTTCAGAAGTGTGGTTTCTGAAGAACATATTTGTCTACTTATATCACTTTGCTATACTATACGCCAATTAAATATGATATTTGTTAACTAAGATTTTGGTTATCACTTACTTATGGAAAATGTGTGTAAATTATATATTTTTAAAATTACCTTATTTTTCAATTAATATTTATTACTCTTCGGCTTCTTCAAATTAGTTAAAAAAAATTAGATGTTGTTGTAGAGTTTAAGTTAAATAAACCAAAATTAAGAGCATGTACAATCGTACATGTTAAATTTGTACACGAAAAAAAATATGTTTAGAACCATGTTTGTTAACATTTGAAATTCAGAATAACAATGATTTGTTAAGATATAGTGAGTAAAATAATAGAAAAAATATAACAGAAGAAAATTAGGAGATGAATGAAAACAAATAAAAACTAACAATTTAAACGTTAACTTACGACGGAAATTTAACACGGAAATTAACAAAAATTAACGCCACATCAACTAAATAGGTAAGTTAACATGTTGATTGATGGGAGCTTGACGGAGGATAAAAAATATATTTAACATTTTGGTTGTGATGGAAAATTTGCATAGTTGTTAGAAAGAGGTTCGCATTTGAGTTAAATATATAAATCACTTGTCACTTCCATAACACATTTCGTTTTAATATTACGCACGTATGTTAAAAGGGTCATAATTGTTTCTTGTTTTTTGAAAGATTAAAAAACCATTGGAATCGATTGAAAACAATAAATAATACAAAATTTTACATTAATATTAAATGGATATTATCTTTTTAACTAAAATTACTAACGAACAAAAGGAGTAGTAATTAAGAATGCTCGTAAACTTAAGTAAGGGGACGTAACAACAATCCATCAAAAATACCTGCAATGATATAGAAGCTGCATTAAAATCTTTCGGTGGATATTTTAAAATGTGGTTTAAAAGTAAAGATTTTTGGAATGACAAAATGTTGAACAAATTTAATTATTATAATTACATATGTTAGGGTGGCGACCAAAGTCCCACATCCCACATCGGTTAAACATAGGAAGGATCAGTGGTATATAAGTAAGAACATACCTCAACTAGTATGAGGCCTTTTGGTAGTGGACCAAATGCAAAGCCGTGAGGGTTTTCGGGTGCCAAAGCGGACAATATCATACTAGTGTTGAGATCGGTTGTGTTCTTACTTATATACGGAGGCGGAATATGCGGACCGCATATTCCCAACACGTGGTATCAGAGCGTCAGGCCCAGACGGAACGCGATGGTGGTGAAATTCTCGGAGATCGAACATGACTAAGTTAGACGCCATGCTCAATGTGATCTGCTCTAGAGATCCTAGTTCGGAGTGCTCGTGGCTCATCAAGCAGTGTGGCTTGATTGGAGTGGCGCTAAGGAACAAGACAGTGTGGTCTATAAGGAGGTGAGCAGTAACATCCGTAGTGCCTCTATGGTCAGGTAGTCTCCAACCTGATTAGAGTGGGAGGATAAGTCAATTGAGAAGGAGGCTAAGTGGTACTTTGTTCGAGAGGAGGATTTGTTAGGGTGGCGACCAAAGTCCCACATCCCACATCGGTTAAACATGGGAAGGATCAGTGGTATATAAGTAAGAACATACCTCAACTAGTATGAGGCCTTTTGGTAGTGGACCAAATGCAAAGTCGTGAGGGCCTTCGGGTGCCAAAGCGGACAATATCATACTAGTGTTGAGATCGGTTGTGTTCTTACTTATATACGGAGGCGGAATATGCGATCCATAAAAAAAATCACTTTAGCTGCGTCGGAAGAGTCATGGAAAAACCTGCTGAATCTGATGAAGAATTTGTTGTTTCTTGCTGCTTGGCTATTGTTTGATCATAAACTTGATCCGGTTAAAGGGTCCAATCCTCTTAATAAGGCCTATCTAGAAAACACATTCTAGAACCAATTAAATTAACATTTATTTAGTAGTGGAGGTTGTGTGTAAGACCTTCTTTAGGTTGAGTGTAAGACACACTTTGATGTTGAGGGTAAGAAACACTTTTACCTTGAGTGTAGTCTTGAGGTTGAGTGTTTAAGTAAGCATAAGATCTTAGATGGTGGTTCCTTGTCTCTACTATAGTTCTATAAATAGTGGAGCTCTCCCACCATCTTAGCATCACCAAACACACTAAGAAGTAAAGTTAGAGAGAAAGTTGGAGTGAGAGAAAAGAGAGACAAGAATTCTCTCTTGAGTGTTAGAAAAAAAGTACTTCGCTTGTAGTGTGAGTTGTAAGAGTGTTCTTGTAACATTTCTCCTTTTTTAATCTGCATCAAAGTTGTTTGTTTGTTCTTAGTGAGTGTTGTTTTAATATTTTTCGCCAAAAAAGTGGTATCAGAGCCACAAGCTCTATCCGAATTTTCGTTTTTAAATTTTCAAGATATTTAAAAATATGGCAAATGGTGTATCATCATTCCAAGTTCCGACACTTAACAACAACAACTACGAAAATTGGAGTATCAAGATGAAAGCTCTCCTTGGAGAACATGATGTGTGGGATGCCGTAGATAAAGGATTTGACGAACCGGAAGATGAAGCAAGCCTTACTCAAGAGGAGAAAACGAATTTGAAGGATTGAAGAAAGAGAGACTAAAAAGATTTATTCCTCATCTATCAAGCATTAGATGATGATGGCTTCGAAAACATTTCAAGCGCATCTTCCGCCAAGAAAACATGGGAGAAATTACAAATCTCCTACAAAGGAGTCGAAAAGGTGAAAAAGGTACGTCTCCAAACATTAACAGGTGAATCTGAATCCTTACATATGAAAGCGTCTGAATCTATTCCAGAATATTTCTCCAGAGTAGCAACCGTTTCTAATCAATTAAAAAGAAATGGTGAGAAGTTAGAAGATGTGAGAGTAATAGAAAAAATACTCCGTTCGTTGGATCCTAAATTTGAGCATATCGTCGTGACGATTGAAGAAACTAAAGACTTTGAGAAAATGATGATTGAAGAACTCCAAGACTCATTACAAGCCCATGAAGAAAAGCACAAGAAGAAGCAAGAGATCACCGAGCAACTCCTCAAAGTAGAACTGAAGGACATGCATGCAAATCAAGGAGATGATAGAAACCAACGTGGTCGAGGCAGAGGCAGAGGCCACGAACGAGGTGGTTATCATGGGAGTGGGCGTGACTCGAATTACAACAACAATAATTCCAACTACAACTACGACAAACAAAAAAGCTCAACACGAGGTCGTGGAAGAAGAAATCCGAACTCGAGGTATGATAAATCTCAAATCCAATGCTACAAATGTAAATTTTTTGGACATTATGCTTGAGAATGTAGAGGCCCCAACAATAGAGTTGAGGAGAGAGCCAACTATGTGGAGGAGAAGATGGAGGAAAAAGATATGTTACTACTAACATACAAAAACACTAATGAAGGTCAAGAGAACACTTGGTATCTTGACAGTGGTGCAAGCAACCATATGTGTGGGAAAGGAAGTATGTTCGTAGAGATCAATGAAGCAGTGAGTGGAAATGTCTCTTTTGGAGATGATAGCAAAATATCGGTGAAAGGAAAAGGTAGCATTCTTATTCATGCAAAAGATGGTAGTCACCAAATAATTTCGAATGTCTATTACGTACCTAGCATGAAAAACAACATCTTAAGCTTGGGACAACTATTAGAAAAGGACTATGATATTCATATGAAAAATAATAGTCTTTTTCTAAGAGATGACAAAGGAGACTTAATTGTTAAAGTTCAAATGTCAAAGAATAGAATGTTTCATTTGAATATTCAAAATGATGTTGCAAAGTGTCTTAAGGCGTGTTACAAGATTCGTCGTGGCTATGGCATGTTCGATTTGGAAATCTAAACTTTACAAGTTTAGAGTTATTATCCAATAAGAAAATGGTGAGAGGGTTACCATGTATCAATCATCCTGACCAACTATGTGAAGGATGTTTACTTGGAAAGCAATTCAGAAAAATATTTCCAAAGGAGTCAGAGTCAAAAGCCAATAAACCTCTCGAGCTTATTCATACCGATGTGTGTGGTCAAATCAAGTCGAGCACTCTAGGTAAAAGTAACTATTTCTTTCTCTTCATTGATGATTTTTCAAGAAAAACGTGGGTATATTTCGTGAAATAGAAATCCGAAGTCTTTGGAGTATTTAAGAAGTTCAAAGTAATTGTGGAAAAGGAAAGCATAAATATGATTAAAGGCATGAGATCTGACCGAGGAGGGGAATCACATCCAATAAATTTCTAGAGTTTTGTGAAGCACATGAAATTCGCCGCCGCTTGACAGTTCCTAGATCACCTCAACAAAATGGTGTGGCAGAAAGGAAGAACATATCAATCCTTGATATGCCGCGAAACATGCTCAAAAGCAAGAAGCTGCTTAAAGATTTTTGGGCGGAAGTAGTGGCATGTGCGGTCTACTTGTCCAACCGATCTCCAACAAGAAGTGTTTGAGGAAAGACACCACAAGAAGCATGGAGTGGAAGAAAGCCCGGAATTTCCCACCTGAGAGTATTTGGAAGCGTAGCTCATGTCCATGTACTAGACGAACAACGAACCAAACTCGATGATAAAAGCAAGAGTTTTATCTTCATCGGTTACGAATCAATTTCTAAAGGCTACAAGCTGTACAACCCAAACAATAAGAATGTTGTGATAAACCGAGACGTGATAGTTGATGAAGAATGCGAATGGGATTTTGGGTCTCATACAAATGAGTTCACATTTTTTCCCCCAAATTTAAAAAAATGACCATACACCAAATGAGCAATCAGAAGATGTCGCTACCCCACATGCTTCACCAACAACAATTACTCATGGAGACTCCCCACCTTCATAATTGTTAAATGATACTCAAAATGAGAGAGTAGTGGAACGTACAAGAAGCGTTAGTGATCGTTATGATGTAACTGAACCAATGAATAATATTAAACTGTTTATCTCTTTGCTGATTGCGAGCCAGTGACATTTCAAGAAGCTGCACAAGAGAAACAATGGCGAGACGCGATAGATGAAGAAATTAGAGCCATCGAGAAGAATGAAACATGGGAACTCACCTCACTTCCCAAAGGGTGCAAGACAATAGGTGTCAGATGGTTATACAAAACTAAGAGAAATGCTAAGGGGGATATTGAAAAACACAAAGCGAGGCTTGTTGCAAAAGGCTATAGTCAAAAGACGGGAATTGACTATGATGAGGTATTCGCCCCCGTTGCCCGATTAGAAACTATTAGACTAATAATTTCTTTGGCAGCTCAAAACAAGTGGAAGATACAATAAATGGATGTAAAGTCAGCATTTCTAAATGGCGTCCTTGAAGAATAAGTCTACATTCAACAACCATTAGGCTATGAGATCAAAGGCCACGAAGATAAGGTGTTGAAGCTAAACAAGGCTCTTTACGGGCTAAAACAAGCACCAAGGACATGTAACAGTAGAATCGAAAAGTATTTCCAAGAGAACGGCTTCAACAATTGTCCATAAGAGCACGCTCTATACACCAATCAAAGATGGAGATATTTTGATTGTGTGTCTCTACGTGGACGATTTGATCTTCACCAGAAGCAGCCCAAGTATGTTCAATAAATTCAAGGAAGTAATAACGAAGGAATTCGAGATGACAAATTTGGGGCTCATGGCGTACTACCTTGGCATTGAAGTTAAGCAACAAAAAGATGGAATTTTCATCTCACAAGAAAGCTATGCTAAAGATTTCCTGAAGAAGTTTAAGAGGGAGAATTGTAGCCCGATATGCATAACCATGGAGTTTGGAGCAAAATGTCCAAGCATGAAGAAGGAGAAAGTGTAGATCCGACATTATTCAAAAGTTTGGTAGGAAGTCTACGCTATCTAACTTGCACGAGACCGGATATTCTTCATACAGCTGGATTGGTTAGCTGCTACATGGAATCTCTAACAACAACTCATTTCAGAGCTGCAAAGAGAATCCTTCGCTATCTGAAAGGTACAATTGATTTGGATTACTCTATTCCATTTCTAATGATTACAAACTTGTTGGGTATAGCGATAGTGATTAGGATGGAGACATAGACAATCGAATGAGTACTACTGGATTTGTATTTTTTATGGAAAATATTGCCTTCACATGGATGTCAAAGAAACAATCGATTGTCATGTTGTCCACTTGTGAGGCGGAATACGTTGCTTCTACTACATGTGTTAGTCATGCAATTTGGCTTAGAAATCTATTGAAAGAGATACACCTAACACAGAATGAGCCAACTAAAGTGTATGCCGACAATAAGTCAGCCATCGCCTTAGCCAAGAATCGAGTATTCCATGATCGAAGCAAGCATATCGATGTTCGTTACCACTACATAAGGGAGTGTATTTCAAGAAAAAATGTGCAAGTTGAATATGTGAAGATACAAGAACAAGCTACCGATATTTTCACCAAACCACTGAAAAGCGAAGACTTCAAACAATTAAGGAAACTACTAGGGGTCACGAGATCAAGTTTAAGGGGGAGTGTTGGATCATAAACTTGACCCAGTTAAAGGGTCCAACCCACTTAATAAGGCCCATCTAGAAAGCACATTCTAGAACCAATTAAATTAATATTTATTTAGTAGTGGAGGTTGTGTGTAAGACCTTCTTTAGGTTGAGTGTAAGACACACTTTGATGTTGAGTGTAAGAAACACTTTTACCTTGAGTTTAGTCTTGAGGTTGAGTGTTTAAGTATCCATAAGATCTTGGATGGTGGATATTTGTCTCCACTATGGTTCTATAAATAGTGGAGCTCTCCCACCATCTTAGCATCACCAAACACACTAAGAAGTAAAGTTAGAGAGAAAGTTGGAGTGAGAGAAAAGAGAGACAAGAAGGCTATCTTGAGTGTTAGAAAAAAATACTTCTCTTGTAGTGTGAGTTGTAAGAGTGTTGTAACATTTCTCCTTTTTTAATCTACATCAAAGTTGTTTGTTTTTAGTGAGTGTTGTTTTAATATTTTCCGCCAACAGCTATTTCCTCAACCAAACATTCATTTAATTCATTCGCAACTTGAGTCATTGTTGGCCTTGTACTTGGAGATGGGTTGGTACAAGCTATTGATATTTCAGCAACTTTCCAGATAGAGCTGAGATCAAAATCACCTTGCAGATTTTAATCAACTATTTTCCTGATGTCTCCCCCACGAAGCATAGAACCGACCCAATCACTAATGTGAGGTTTCTCGCGCTTTATGTCGATTACAGGTTGGTTTGTTATCAACTCTAGGAGAACAATGCCAAAGCTATATACATCACTCTTTTGAGTTAACATGTTTGTTCTGTAATATCTGTGTCACAAAAAAGCATATATAGTTTGTGATACATCTATCTATAAACAACTGAATTCCTCTTGAATAATGAAATTATATATATACTTACCGAGGATCTAGATATCCGGGTGTGCCAGCGACAATTGTTGTTACATGAGTGCCGGTACCAGTAGGGAATGATTTTGAAATCCCAAAATCCGCTATTTTTGCTTGAAAGTCTTCATCTAATAAAATGTTTGTAGGTTTCACGTCTCTGTGAACTATTGGAAACTTGCACATACTGTGCAAATACTCAAGACCTACATTTTAAGACATGTTCCTGTTAAAAACTTAAAAAGAAAAGAGAGATAAAAACTTTATCGAAAATATAATGATCGGGAGACCTTGTACTGTCTCTGCTGCAATACACAGCCGTGTTGGCCAACTCAAAGTTTGGGTGCCACGCTTTCCTACATTCAAAATTAATTTGATTTATTCATATTATGTCACTTTTTTGGATATAGGTTTATATATATTTTTATCCACCTGATAAATGCGCATTTAGATCCCCATTGGACATGAACTCATAGATAAGCGCTAACTTATCATCTTCGTCACAATACCCAACAAAACTTGTTAAATTTTTATGCTCAACGTTCCCAAGAAGATCAACCTTGAAAAACACTACACGTTGATTAACCTTTTATATATGACTTAGGTTTTTCTATTGATACCATTAAGTTAATCACTACCTCGGTCCTAAACTCTCTATAACCTTGACTTGATGTCTGAGAAATAATTTTTACAGCAACTTGAGTGTTGTCCAAGTTACCATCATAAACTGTTCCAAATCCTCCTCTTCCCAAAACTCTCTCAAGGTTGTTTTATTGAAGTATAAACTTCATCCCATAGAGGACTCACAGTCCCACATTGGTAAGAACCAAAAATAGTGAGTGTATATAATTGTGGCTCCATCTCAACTAGCAAGAGGCCTTTTGAGAGTGTCATTCCAAATAGCAAATTCGTGCGAGCTTGTGAGGCCCAGAGCGGTGGACAATATCTTGCTAGTCCGTGTACCGAAATAAGAAAATGGGCGTTACAATGCGGACTTAAGATGCTTAGAATAGGCTTTTAGAAAATGACTATAACAAATTAATTTGAAAAATGTCATGACTCTGACACATATATTATTTAATATAGAAATTATAAATAATATATGTATGTAAAAATCTGAGTTTGAACTGAAAAGCCACATACATAGTGATCTTGAAGTTATTATAAACTATTGATAAACAGTGTGTACCTTAATGTTAAAGATCTCTTTTTCTGTTTCTCAAGCAGGTCAGCTGGAACCGACCCAATGAGGTTATTGCCACTTAAGTTTCTGTTAATTAACATGCATCGGGATTCTTGATTAAATGTTTATGAAAAAGATAATGTATAGAAAAAGAAGGAATTGAAGTAAAGTAACTTACAGGACAGTCAAAGATTTGAGTTCAGATAGGAAGGGAGGGATACTTCCACTTAAATTGTTATATGACAAGTCCCTCGTATTGTCATACCCGAAATATTAGACTCCTTACACGGGTAAGGAACATAAATAAAACCATCCTTATATAAAACGAGGCTACCAAATATATAAAAAAGAAGTAACATGTGTATATAGGGTTGTACCCAAATTAAATTAAGCTAGAAATATATTAAGTAATTAATTAAGTTAATTAATATATTGTTCAAAGATTTGCATAACATATTTTTGATGTAAAAATATTTTTTTAGAGATTTGATTTTGTATTTTAGAGAAAAAATAGTTTTATTCATTAAAAAAAGTGAGATCCGCCGAAAAAAGAAGGCCCAAAAAGCGGAGGAAAAAGAAGAATAGTTTTGTCCTCCGGAGAAAAATCATTTTTCGCCGAAGAAATAGAATTGAGAAAAAAAATGGAAGAAAGAGAAAGAAATAGATAAAAAAAGAAAAAGGAGGAAGAAAACAAAAAGATTAAAAAAATACCGTTGATGATTGGAGGTGACCGGAACCTCACGGACTAGCACGGTTAGTGTATTTTTTTTTTAAATGCGGAACCTCACGGACTAGCACGGACTAGAAAAAGACCAGAAATTACCGTTGATGATTGGAGGTGACCGGAACCGACTAGAAAAGACCGTAGAAGATCGGAGGTTGCCGGAAAAGAACAGTGGATGATTTGAGGTGACCGGAAAAGAATAGTGGATGATCGGAGTTGACCGGAAATGACCGTAGATGATTGAAGGTGACTAGAACATGCCGGAAAAGATCGTAGAAAATCGGATGCGACCTGAACAAAAAAAAACTATAGAAGATCGGAGGCGACTGGAACAAGTTTAAAAAATATTTGATCAAATTGACCATATCTTCACTAACTCCTCCACTACACAAATTGTCTTAAAAAAATGTGAAAAGTTCAAGAGTTATTGAAAAACTTTTTTTTTTTAACCAAAAATTATACTTGATATTAATAAACAAAATTTGAATACAAACAGAGTTGGCGCCAAATTCTTCCCAAACCAAACCCTATAAACAAAGGGTTTACCTAAAGACTAAATAACAGCCTAAAGCCTAGCACACAAGCTTTAAAGGCACTAAAAGCTTAACACACACTTAATGTAGGAAGTATCAGCAACTTGAAACCACGAACTCAATTTTAAGCAGCCAGAATCAAGAAACAACTCCATTGAAATATAGCAATCAGCCAGCTCCTATCAATTGCCAACCATCAGCAACCATCAGCTCCAGCCAACGAACAGACAGCCCCAATCACTCAACCAGCTTTGAATACACAACCCAAGGCAAGAAAAAGCAACGCAGCATCTTCAATCACCATCCAATAAACAGACAGCCTCAACATCATTCAACGAAACAGACAGCCCCAAGAACCTATGCTGAAAGCATCTTGAAACACAATTAGAACATAACTGAGGAGCTATTAACATAAGGTATACCTAAGCTTTCTAAGACAAGAATAAACTTAAGATCATTAGGGGAAGTAGAGAAGACGAAAGCAATCTTCATTTTACACTTAATCAATAGACCAGTGCATCAACTTAAAACACAATTAGAACATAACTGACAGCATCTTCATTTTGCACTTAATCGTCCACCGAGCTAGCCAATCAGCAGCTCGATTGCTATCTCTATAAACAGACAGCCCCAAGAACCTATGCTGAAACAGACAGCCCCAAGAACCTAAGCAATCTTGAAACAGACAGCCCCAAGAACCTATGCTGAAAGCATCTTGAAACACAATTAGAACATAACTATGCTGAAACAGACAGCCCCAAGAACCTAAGCAATCTTGTAACAGACAGCCCAAGGTATACCTAAGCAATCTTGAAACAGACAGCCCCAAGAACCTATGCTGAAAGCATCTTGAAACACAATTAGAACATAACTGAGGAGCTATTAACATAAGGTATACCTAAGCTTTCTAAGACAAGAATAGACTTAAGATCATTAGGGGCAGTAGAGAAGTCGAAAGCAATCTTCATTTTGCACTTAATCGTCCACCGAGCTAGCCAGTCAGCAGCTCGATTGCTATCTCTATAAACATGATTGATAGTCATAGAAGAAGTGATTAGCAATCTACAACAATTTATAAGGGGAACAAGTGACCAAGGAATTGTGACATGATTAACATTCTTGATATAATCAATAAGCAAAGAAGAATCAGTTTCGATATCTATGTTACTAAGCCCTTTAGAGTGACAAATTAGTAAGCCATCCATTAGAGCTCTAGCTTCAGCCGCTATAGGAGAAAGCTTACCATCAACCTCACCAGCAGCATAAACAAGATTACCCTCATGATTCCTAATGATCACACCTGCACTGGCTTCACCATTATATAAAACAGAAGCATCAGTGTTTACCTTCTGTCTACCAGGACTAGGAGCAGTCCACTTGTGAACAATAGATCTGGTAGCTAACTTAGGCTTGCTTGCTAAGCTAGAGAGCCCAAAACAGACAGCTTTATTACAATCATTAGACCAGTGCTTCAACTTAAAACTACCAGCAGCATTCATGTAAATATGTTCTGGCAAGTTTCCAATCTTGATCCACACTGACGTTATTGAACTTTCATATCTGACATTGAAATTCTCCGACCATTTCAAGATCCTTAGCCTAGTCAAACCAACAGACCTAACATTTCTTCTCCACAACTTTCCATAATCCTCGAGAGAGTCAAACTCTACCAAAATGTGCCTCGAATCTTTAACAGAATACTTATATTCTTGTACAAACTGAAACTTACTGAAAAAATCATTCAATAACGATCGTTTAGGCAAACCGGATGAGCATTTGCAAACAAGAGTATGCTTAGACTTGGATTTCAGATGAAACAGAGCATTTTCACCATACTGCATCGATACATGATTATCTTTAAAGCAAGCAGACTCGTGGTTGAGTTCACCATCAGAACTGTTGTGACTAGCAGTCACCACATTAACAAAAGATTTACCTTGTCACTGATTCAAGTTTCGATTAGAAGTTTGTGCTTCCTTTTTTGATGTAGAACTATAAACATCATTAACCGCAGGAAATGGGTCCATGAGCCTCAAATCCACAAGCTAACAGAGGGAAGATTCATCGGAAGATGAAAGGATTAAACGAAGAAAAAGAACTTCGAAGTTCTTGAATCTTGGAGAAAACGGTTCATTGTCTTCGAAGTTCTCCGCATTATATCCTCTTATTGAAAAACTTAATTTAAATGAGGTATTGTTGGAACGAAATTAAATTAAACTAGAAATATATTAATTAAATAATTAAATTAATTAATTAATAATATATTACTCAAAGATTTGGATAATATATTTTTGATGTAAAAATATTATTTATATTCTTTAAAAATTTGATTTTGTATTTTTAAAAAAAAAAATATTAGTCAAAAATATTATTTTATCATTAAAACAGAATAATATATTAATATAAATATATATACCATATATCAATAATAAACATATATTTTACAATTATTAAAAATGAACGTGTGCTCTTTGACCTTGGAGATTAAAACACTTATTAAAATACTTACAGGACCTTGTAGATTAAAAAATTTACAGGGTATGTATGTTGGTGAGATTAGATATGTAAGGTGGTATCTCTCCTGTCAGAGCACTCGAGGACTAATTCCTGGTGTTGTTGTATATAAAGTTAGTGTAAGGTAAAAGAGAATGTTTTGAAGAAAAAGAAAAGGTGTAGTTAGAACACTGATAAAAAGTGATTAGTGCGACTTACAAAGATATAATATTAGGTCATTGTTGTTGTAGGAGCAATTAAGACCCTCCAAGAGTAATTTTCAGGAGCACATGGATCCCCTTGCCAGTTATTTTTGCTAACATTATACTTCCTTTTTATGCTCATCATTGCCTCAACTGTAAAAGCAAAACAATGGATCAATATTCTTAGAGAAACAAAACATGATTAATTACTTATTGCCGACTTTGATGTTTGGTTACATTCGAGACTATAATGCATCTTTACATTTAAACCAGACCTTACTCTTGTCCTTGGAAGTTATTTGGAATAAACTTTGAGAACTAAAGGTATGTACCTTCTTTCTGATCTGTGTCTGATTGCGGTAACATGGCAAAGGTGAAGATCTCTATAGCATTAACCAATGGATGAATAGTAGACCTCTCTGTTCTTTCCAGTGAAAAATCAAAGTTCCCGTCCACCATTGTAAGGTTGTATACAGGAGTGGGGTGGGAAGAAGGATTAATAGGTCCTAAATGAATATCTCCATTGTAGATAATGCTGAACTCCCTAAATTCATCGCCATTAAGCTCTCTGATTTCAGCAAAATACATGACACAGAATACTGTACTAGTATAATCTGGCACAGGGGCAGACAGATACATTGAATCCATACCCCTTCTCGGTATCAAAGCTGATCCCATAACCACCCTTGGTGGTTTGTAATAACTATCCATGTCCCCTGGCGGTGAAGAAACATCAATGGTTTCCGTGTCTGGCCATGGCCAGTATGATCCTGGCACCCAAAAACGATCATTTATATCTTGGTCATACCTGAAAATGAGAGACAACTTGTTGTAAACATTTGTTTCTAAACTAAACTGATTACAAAATATCAGAATTTTTAGAAATCGGCCAATCTCCTATTTGAACCCCAAATCTCAGTAAGTAATACATCGATAGTGTCATACAAATTAAACTAGTCAGTTCAAGATGGGGACAAAATATTAACAATATTTCAACTAGAAAAATCCACAACCTCGGTACAGATCCATTACAAAATGGATGATATAGTCCACCAAGTCCATAGCTGTCTAAGTATATTTGGCAAACACAAACAGAACTTATTACTGCATTGAGTATCGGATTTGGACACTTCAAGTATTCAAAATGAAGAAAAAGAAAATCATGCAATTCTTGTTTGGTATGGACAACAATTTTGAAGAAGTGAAATACCAAGTGCTTTTGATGGATCCTCTTTCCATTTTAAATAAAGTTTATTTATTTGCGTTGTTCATTGAGAATAAACTTATGCTAAATGTACAGAATGCACTAATATGAAAAACGATCAATAGAAAACTAGGAAGAAATTTGACAAGGTTTGAGTAAAATGTGATCATTGAAAACCAGAAAAATTATATTGAAGATAATTGTTTTAACCTTCATGGTTATCCTCAATGTTGGGAGAAGAGGAATAAAAAAGAAAAGTAATTTGCGATGAACAATGTTACTACTCTTACATAAACACCTTTTGAAAATCATGGAGGTAATAACATACAAGTAATTATGCACACTATGATGAAAATGTAACAAGATATTAAAAAGATGATGCGCAACTCTAATGCAGGTATTGTTGGAGAAAATTTAGCTCATTTTGATGAGTTTGCAGATTTGACTAACCTTGATCGTTCAACATGACGATGAGAATAATAATTTCTACATAATAAATATTAGTGCTTCAAATCACTACCCCTCAAATGTTATTGGGAGCGACCAATGACGACCACATTGGGAGGTACGCTTGGAACCCAAATATCAAATCCAAAACTATATAAATATTAAACTCGTTGAAACCTCATGTTCGACTTATAGCGAGATGCATGTACTAGTTCTTTCAACATGACGATGAGAATAATAATTTCTACATAATAAATATTAGTGCTTCAAATCACATGTGTTGTAGTCAATATTTATTTACGGATGCATGTACTAGTTCTTCTTCTTCTCGTGTATCTTTACTTGATGGCTTTTAAAATCGTAAACCTCAAAAAATGTTAAGACACATGACAGAATGGTTTTGCATAACTATTTTTTATTTATTTATAAGTTTATAAAATATAATTTTCTTTTCAAGGATCAACACTCTAAACAAGTGATTGGAGTTGGAAGGCATACAAAGGACTCTATGTCATTGATGAACAATTTTTCAAGACTGATTTAATTAAGTTTGTCGCTGATAAAATCGTTTATGTGAGTTTCAATTATAGCTTAAGATTATATGTCATCACTTTGGTAAATAAGTCTTGTATATGGCCTCTTAGATCAGGTAGTTGTCCTTTTGATATCTTGAAACATGTAAATAGAATAAGACTGACATGTTTTGAAACTCTTGAAAATATGCCCTTTATTAAACAACAAAGAGTAATATTTCCTTCTAGTAACTCGAAATCTTCCAAGTATATTGATCTTTTACACATGGACCTATGGAGACCTTATCATGCAAAGACTATCACTCGCAGTAAGTACTTTCTAACCATAGTTCACGATTGTTAAAGATGCCTTTGGACTTTCTTACTTAAAGATAAGACATTAGTTCTTCAAACTATAAAACAGTTCATACATATGAGTCAAAATTAATACAATGCAAAGATTAGGACAATAAAAAACGCACAATGAAACTGGGTTTGTTAATCATGAAGTGTCTTCTTTTCTAAATTCTTTTAGTATTGTTTACGAGAGAATTTTTCCATATAATCCTCAACAAAATGGTGTAGTATTTCATAACTTCAATTCCTAAGTATTTTTCGGGAGAAGCTATTCTAACTGCAACACATCTCATTAATAGAATTCTTTCTATGGTTTTAAAATGGAAAACATCCAATGAGATTTTGATAGGAATTTTTCCTCATATATCACAACTTTGAGTATTTGGTTGTCTTTGATAGGAAAACACCAAGTATTGTATGAGAGAACTAAACATGTAGATATTATCTCTCATATAGTCATAAATCAATTGCTTCAAAATTTCATCCATCGTGCCATACATCCACCAAATATGATAAATGTGTTCACTAAAGCATTCTCTGAACCAAATTTTCAAACTTTAATGTCTAAAACTATCTACAGGATTTCTTCCACCTTATCTTGAGACATGAAATGTACCTCATCTCAAGACAGAAATACAAAATTATACGCTTCATTAGGTTGTAACTTTTTTTTACTCTTATAGCCGGTTGTGGTTAGCTGCACCTTGTTATAACCAGAAGATCATCAGGTGAGATTAAAGATTTATTGTCAATAATAATAATAATAATAAAAATAAAACTAAGGTTGCTCCTCCCAGTTTTATTCCTAAATCTTATGTTTAGACTTTCTTTTTGGAATCTTCATCTTCCTAGATGAACCACTTAAACTAATTATAATTCACATTCTCTCAATATGCAATCCTGTTATCTCATCAGGGATCCTCATGATTTAAATATTTCAATGCTTACAGTTCTATAAGCCAAGAAAAGAAAAGGTAATAACCTATTTATATAACTTTCTCTGTCCTTTTGTTTTCATAAAGGGCCTCAAATGCAAGGCAGAGGGTCACCTTGCCTACGCAGATTAAAAGGTAACCCTCTGGTTATGCTGTTAAGAATAAATAATAAAAAGGGTTACCTAAGTGAAAGCGGAGTTGATGCCGACACATTGGCTCCAACATCCAAACTCAGGAAAGGTTCAAGCGATCCATTTCCGGTAAAATACGGTCTATTGCTTAAACGACGCAATTCCAAAGCCGATATGAAAGGCACTGTATCGTCTGTTTTCACCAAACAGATTTGTAAAGCACTAGATGTTAGATCGTGAATTATCTCTATTCTTTGAGCTCTTGTATAGTCCATTGTAGTAATATTTATATGTTTCCACATATTAGGCCCAATATGCAACTCGAAATTTAGCCCTGGGTTCGGACCATCGTAATTTCCGTATAAAAACCAGGCCCTGATCAAATACTGATCACCTTTGGTGAGATCAAAGGTGTAGCAATTCCTAATCCCTTTTGGAAAGCTTCTTGAGTACCAGAGTTCGCGCGACTGATTGCCTCTATATTCAGGTTGGATGGCATTGCTGATTCCGGTGTCAATGAATTTAGAATCTGATATGTAACTTATTGTTGTTTCATTGCTGACGAAGCTGGTGTTTGGCGGTGAGCCACAACTCAAGCTGATGAATCCTGTGTTTATAACATCAAATATAAACATAGTATACGAAATCTACTGAATAACGATACTGTTCAGACAATTTACCTGATTGATCTTGTGCTTGGGTCGCAATTGTAAGAAGACCAAACGTTATTAATGACGCAAATACAATATAATCAACCACTTCCATATCAAAATAATAATGTAGACGACCAAAATCTTTTTATGGCAACCAGTTTCTTCTAACAATATTACAATCAAAATACTTCAAATAACAGAGCATTCGGGAGTAATTTAGACTTATTTATGGAAAACATGATCTCCAAAAATCAAGCTTATTCAAAAGACTGAAAATTCAACTGTCCAGCCCAGTTGTCCATTTATGATAATTTGAAGCATAACCATAAATGATAATGGTACTTCATCTCTAACACGTCTACAATTGGGGAGCATTTCTATAGATACTCATACAATTAATGTACTAGCTAGTATTCTAATCGATATATATTTTATTTATACCTAGTTTCTTCTATAATTTATATTACTTAGATATAATATAAATACCATTAGAACAGTATTTGGATTGCCGGATTCAGTAGCCGTCCGACACTTCTCCAGTAAGATTCGGCCAATCAGAGTTGTTATTGGATTACTGAATCCATTCGTTCGAAATCCAATAAAATTCGTTTGAAATCGACTTGTTCACGAACCAAGGCTTAATTCGGTTTATCCATACCAATTTAGCCGGTAATAATCCGATTAATATAAGGAAATGTCACCAAAGATATTAAGAAGCATTACTACCATGCTTAATATTTATGTATAAAGAACTATCATTCCATATCCAATTTTTAATAATACCTTAAATACCTTTACGAACTATATAAGTTTTAATCGTTTTTTTTTTACCTTTTTTTAAGTTGGTGGTTTCCATTCAAATCGGATTTCTCAGTCTACTATGTACCGGTATCAGAGTACCGGTTTGTGTCATCAGAGTATTAAACCTGGTTGGTGGGAGTATCGTCACAATTTTTTCGGGTGAGGTGTTGGTTATATATCATTATTATAACATGTGTCATTTGATCATTGGAGTATCGAAGGTGAGCAGGTTGGTTATGTTCGTCGTCAGAGTATTAATCTGTTTTCTTTTGTTCTTAGAAACCGTTTCTATTCATATGTTTTTCTTTTGTAATAAGTTATAAAATGATTGTATAATGCATTTTAGGGTGTGAAATATACGAGAAGTCGATTTTAGATTTTTAAGGTAGGCGTTTGTTGAAGATGCGAGTTGGCGTGAAGAAGATGCGATCTATGTGCACGCGAACATGCGATACATGTGCACGTGAACATGCGAGCCTAGTAGGAAATATTTTTGGTAGGACATACGAGACGTGTATTATTTTCAAACGTCTCGCATATGCGAGATTAGGCATTTATATCATGTTATTCTTATGTTTTCTCCTAACTGTCTTTGAATTGGTCAATGCATGTAAAAACTATTTAAACCACGAGTATGTAATTTTAGACATGGTGGTCAAACTGCAATTGTTCCTCTTACCGAGTTTGAAAACTTTAAAAGTATTCAGAAGTATGTTGAAAGTAAATGAGATTTTTTGGTTAGAGGTAGGTATAGTATCACATACTATTGCAGTGATAACATGAATTGTTTATTTAAAAATGAGACGGATTTTGTGGGTTTGGTAGTATATCTTGATGTTGAGCGTTTAAAAATGTTAATTTTCTTATAGAACAACAAGTCGTTGATAAGGTTGTTGTAGAATTATGTAAACATCATATCATAAGTTTGGGAGAAGCCTCAAATAATCAATTAATTAGTAGGGAGAGTAGTAATGATGTAAGACTTTCGTTATTATAAAAAAAACTTGTTACTACTGGTTAGGCTGATGCAATTACAGGTGTTGGTCAAGTCTTTTATCAAGGTGATGCAACTCTAAGGTTATGTTTATGTCGTTATGCCTTAGACCATGGTTTTTTTCAAATACATGCATAATACAAGAAGTAATATAACTGTATATATTGAAAATAAAGTCTCAACTGGATGTAAATGGAGACTTAATGGATCACTTGATTCCACAACCGGCTTCATGATGTTTAAGAGGTTTTTTGAACGACATACTTGCAGCCCCAGTTTTTTTCAAACAACATCACAGACATTTGACATTAGATTTAATTGCTACATAAATTCATGATTTTATTTGAACATGCAATTTGTGAGAGCGAAAAGTATAAAATCGTTTGTTAAACAAGACTATGGTTTAGATATTTCTTAGTGTCTCTCATGGAATGCTTTGGATAAAAAAATGAGGAGATTTTTTGGAGATATGTCTAGTTCTTTTAATTTACTTAAGGGATACTTCAAAATATTGAAGAGTCGTGATATTATGACTATTATCTTTTGAAATATAATGTTGGAAACAACTTCAAGCGTTGTTTCATAGCATTTGGTTCTGTCTTCAAGGTTCTCATTCATGGCGTGCACTTATATTTGTTGATGGAACTTTTTTAACCGAAAAGTATAAAGGTATATTGCTATATGCCATAGCAAAGGATGGTAACAATGGTAAGTTTTATGCTTTACTGATTTTTATTTCATGTATATAACATGTGATTTGTTCTTCACACAATAGTCTAATATCACATATTGAGATTCTAATGTTGATGACCTACGAGTTTAAGTATACCAACAATGTGATTCTCTGGCTAATGACCATGCGATTATAGTTTTGATGACAATGCGTTTTATGGTGATAATAACCATGTGAGTCTAGTTATACTTACAATGCGATTTATAGTGAAATAAACACCATGCGAGCCTAGTTATATTTACAATATGATTATAGTGCAATACACACCATACGACTCTATTATACTTACAATGTGATTCTAGTGCAATAAACGCAATGTGAGACATATAATACTAGATTATTTTACTTATTTTCCAGGTATATTTCCTGTTGCATTTGGTATCGTTGGTTGTGAAGATGTTGACAATTGTCTATGGTTTTTGGAGAGTTTGAAACCTCATTTGTTGTAACGTCAAATCACTTTTATTTTGGACCGCTATTTAGGTATCATTAATGTTGTTATTGTCTTATATCCAAATTTCTATCATGCCTATTGTATTTTCCATATTTTTCAAAATTTGAGTTATGCTTTAAGTCTTTCTAACAGAAAGTTCAAATCTAGGATGATTCCTAAGTTTACACAATGTACTTATGCGCTTACTGTAGATATTTTTAAGAATAGCTTGATGATTTGATTAATGAAAGAGGTGAGAGAGTCATCAAGTTTCTCGATAATTTAGCTCGGGATAAATATACTCAAGTATTTCTTAAAAGGAAACAATATGGTGTTATGCCATCTTCTCTCGCTGAATATTTTAACAATCAGAATAAAAAATTGTGTAGTCTACCCATTCTAATATTAGTTAACGAGATTATAGTGTTACTTATGACTTAAGTTTCGTGATGTTATTCGGAGGGGCTAAGCTGGAGCAGTTAATTATGTCGTGAGTAAGAAAGAAGTTAAAGTTCAATGTCGAAGAAGGTGGTCACTGGCTAGTTCGTAAGTCTTAGACAACCATATTTGCAGTTTTTTCAAACCTGTTATGGCTGTTAATTTGTTGGATTTCAAATGCTCTTGTGGTTTTTAGAAACAAGATTGTTTTCCGTATTCTAAATATTATTTTACAATACATTCGACTCAGCAAGATCCTATGACATTAAAAAAGTCATTCTTCATTGTTAGCAATTACATGTAAACTTACTCTTTTAGCATGTATGTTTTAACCAATTTTGTTGAAGAATGAAACGTAACTGATATGTCAGAGCCTCAAATTATACCCCCTAACATGAAAAGACAAGCTGGAATGCCTAAGAAGAAGCGTACTCCGTCCAGAGAAGAAATAACAACCAAATAGTTAATATGTGGTCGTTTTTCGAAGTTAGGCCACAATAGAAGGACTTGTGATGAAATATTTGAAATATTTATTTTCGATGTTTTGTAGTTTTAATTTCATGACGTTTATAGGATCTTTTTTTTTGTTTACTTATATGCAAGACTATATTAAAAACATTCGATAGCAGTTTAGATTTTACAAACATATGATTCCTTGTGTATCGAACATGCAATTTTCGTGTATATTAAACCAAACATGTGAGTTTCTTGTATATTAAACATGTTATTCTTCTATACTAAACCACTTAATTTGAAATATATTAAACATACTATTTATTTTATTTTAACCACGTGATTTTAGGTATATTAGTCATGCGATTTTCTTATATATTACACATGCAGCTCTAGTTATATTAAAAATATTACTAGTGTTTACCAGACCATGCAATTTCAGGCATATTAAACATGCTTTTTTTGTATATTAAACCATACATTTTCTCGTTTATTGAATATGAAATTTCTTATGGCTAAAAACCGTGACTAGTCACTGATGTTTGACACTTGTTGCATTCTTGCCACTAAGGTTCCTTCGTACTCAAAATGGATCATCTTTGTTTAATAATGTTGCATAAATGGTCACTGCCGCGTGCCAATTACGGTGACTGGACAATTTAAGCCCAATGAAACAAATCGGTTTTATGGGTATTTGGGTGTGAAATATCTAATGATCGTATTTGTAACAAAAAATATTATAACTTTGGGTTCGACATGTCTCTATATGGTTAATTGTCACATGTGAGTGACCATATATGTAACATTCTTAAATATAGGTGACTAGGTTTAGGCACGAATGAACCTTAGTGGGAGGTTTCAATATGTGTCAAACAATGGTGACCAGTCAAGTTTGTTAGCCGATTTATT
Organism: Limnanthes douglasii subsp. nivea; assembly: GCA_036936605.1. NCBI lineage: Eukaryota > Viridiplantae > Streptophyta > Magnoliopsida > Brassicales > Limnanthaceae > Limnanthes > Limnanthes douglasii. The sequence continues at coordinate 159,366,882 of JAUPFV010000005.1, read as the reverse complement.
ATATATTAGACCATTTGATTCCAAGTATATTAAACATGTGAGTTCTTATATATTTACACATTCGAGTTTTAGTATACTAAACATGTAATGTTCTTGTATTTTTAACCATGTGCTTTCAGCTTTATTAACCATGCGATTTCCTTATAACCCATGCAACTCTAGTTATTAAACATACAAGTTATTTTATAATAGATCATGTGATTCTATGTATATTAAACATGTTATGTCTTGTATATTAAATCATGTGTTTTCTCGTTTATTGAATATGTGATCTCTTGTATATGAAAAAAATTGATTTCAAGTATATTAAACATGTAAGTTCTTGTAAATTTAACCATGCGGTTTCCGATATACTAAACGTGTGATTTTCTTGTATATTAGACCATCATATATATTTAAACAAAACTATATTAGACATATTAGACATACAAAATAACCGAGATGATATCATAAACCTTGTTATATTAGTCATATATACACTATGATTTGCAATAAATTAACAAAAAAAGACAACCCTAACATTTTTTCATACTTTCAACCCTAAAAAAGATAGTTTAGGGTTGGTCATTTACGGTGCGATAAAAAAATAGCAACCAAAACATTTAAACATCAGCAGAAGAGTATTATTAGTTAGACTCTTCTTTGTCTTCATCCTCCTCATCTTCAATATCTTCCTCTTCTTATTCCTCGGTGTCTCCAAATTCTATATTATTATCCTCCTCGTCCTCATTTATCTGCCTTTTCTTGTGGTGGAAGATCATTAGGGTCCGACTAATCTCCGGAGAATGAACTAGAGTCTGGTGAGTAAAATGTCTCCCAGAAGGAGAATATCGAATCGTTTCCAAAAGACTCCTAAGAGTATTCGGAGGTGGTCGTCATCTTGTACGGGGAGAAAAGATCAGAAGAGTTAAAGAGGCCATCATCTGAGGAGGAGGAGGAGTATCCATACTTATCATCAATGAGAGAAAATACACCACGATATAGAAATTTGAGGAGTTTGTGAGTTTTATTTCTGTATGCAAACCCAGTGAAGGTATATAGTGTATTTATAGGCAAACACTTGAACATATTCTTGATATATATTTTGTAGTTATTGTTTTAGTTATCATTAGTTATCTACTTTTTTCAAATCAAACAATTAGTTAGACAATGGAAATGATTAACATCTTAAATATCAATTTGACTAAATTGGTTGGAAGATGGTGATTTTTTTTTATTAATCATCATGCATGACCACTGCATTTTTAGATAAAAAATTGGTCAACGACATATAAATAATACCTTCGAAGACACTGCATGGATACGGACTTGTGATTCATTCAATGTATACACATGCAACATCATGCGGGTACTACTCATCATACGAGTTTAGTGTTACTCACAATGAGGATTCTCTGCGAGTTTATTATTAATTACCATGCAAGTTTAATGTTACTCACTGTGCGAGTCAATGTCTATGGGTACTCACTATTCTGTTTTTTTACTTACTAAAACAATTACCTACAAAATATGTAACATTGCAAAATAAACCACATTAGAAAAAACTCTATGAAGAGAACTACCGTCAAATGTTTGTGTTTACATCATTTAGTGAATAATAAATTATTTGGTCACTTGTATTTAGACATATGTCTTCACTGTAAATTGTAGGAATAAAGCCATTTTGGATTATATATTTAGGGTATTCACAAATAAAAATGTCGCATACGAGGCTGCTTAATTTTTGTTGTGAGATATCTCTTGTATTTTTTACTTTATGTGGGTTTTTTAGAACAAGTATGAATTTTATTTACATGAAGTATGACAGCGACCAACTATAGTTGAGATCAATTAAAAGGTTATAAGCAAGATGAGTAGCAAATAACAAGCAGGCATGACTTTAAATACTTATGAGTGGCTTGGTCATTTTTCTTGTGTAGCTGCTGCGTATTTACTCTGAGGCATGGGTGGGTTATAGTTGATGAGTCCGAATTCAGAACGCTCCCCGTAAGGGCAGACCAATGTAAATCTCCCCGGAAACCGGACAGACACTAAGAACTCAAATCGGACAGGATTTGAGGACCGGACAGATGACTTCAAAAACTGTGAGCCTGAGGCAGTTCGAACTATGACTAAAGTACTAAAAAACCTAAACACTTTCTGGCTAAGTTACCTGCCCACTTACTTAAAAACTCATGGGTCTTTAAACATGACCCGGGTCCATTAAATATGACCTGAAAGCCCATAAGGCCCAAATAACATACTATAAATACTCAACCACCAGCATTAACTTCTGGTAATGAAAATTAACTGCTGCCAAGCTGCTTAATTCTCTCTCCACCTTGAAACACCCTTACACCACCTTGAAACACCCTTACACCGCCTTGAAACACCCTTACACCACCCTGAAACTCTACTTGAAATTACCAGCCTACCCTCATGCTACTTTAATCCACACCAATAGTTTCTTGTTCTTCTGTTTTTAACCCAATTTTGAAAGTTTCATCTTCTACTGAGTATGTCTTTATAATCTCGGTTATAAGCTGATAATAATTTCTTATTGGAAACTTCTTGTTGCGGAGATCATAAGAAGTCTTCTAAATTGTACATAAATGGGTTTTCTTTGTAGCTTCTATGTGTTCGCGAGTAATAATATTAGTCTTCTCTTTTATCAGATCAGAATGCTAACTAATCCAGATCTATAGGAGCAAGATTTCAGAGATATTTTTCCTGCAAAAACAAGATTCGGTATGTGTTAATTAAACAAGCCATAACCATACATTTTCTAACAACCATGCGATTCTCTAGCTACCAACCATGTGAGTCTGGGTATATTAACCATGTGATTTTAGGGATACTGAATATGCGAGACGTTGAAAAACTAAAAATATAATGCACAACCATAAATGTAACATGCGTTTTCTTTATATGATAGATAAAGAAAATACGAGTCTAGTGTATGTCAGCTAAAGAAGATGCGAGACTATGTTCGTATCTCACATGCACGTTGAAAAAAAAAACCAAAAATAGAGTGAGAAAACATTAAACTAGGTAACAAGACATACATTGAAACCTAGTTATAAAATGTAACACTTTATATCCACATTAGAAAACCCTAAAGTACTCGAAAAGTTTAGTGTTTACCGAACCATAAATGATGAATGATCAACAATTTTTTAAAATACATCTAAAAAAATGAGTTTAACTAAAAACATAATTACCAAAAACCATTGAAATACCAACGAAACGCAATATATATCCAAAAATACATAATCTAATTGTCAAAAACCATTGAAATACATTGAAACCTATAATTAGTAGGATGAATATTTGGATTTTGTTTCTACTGGAAGTCCAAGCCCAAAATGAAACCAAAATCACTATTTTGGGATGATGGAAACAACTCATATGTTCTGAATAGTTTGGAGATTCACGTCGTCGTCTAGGTTTTGTAAGTTTTCTAAATTTGATGGGTTTGAGAAAGCTATAATTATATTAAAAGCACTATTTTATTATTTTAATCCGGTATATAATTTTTTAATATGGTATTAAAATAGTTTAATCGGTATTACGAATACATCATCCGTATATATATATATATATATATATAAGTAAAATGTTAAGTAAAATAGAGAATCAACTTAATTTCAAGCATTGCTATTAGCTATACTATGTATAAAACCGGAACTCGTGAATTTATATTATATTAGATATAGAAGTTTGCGTGCCACAATCCAACAATCAGTAAATAAAGATGCAGACCACACGTTTGGAGCGAAAAAGACCCGACGCATATCCTATAATTCTAGGAACAAGAAAGGCGTAATAAGTCCAACACTTCCTCTACTGGAGGAGTAGGGTAAGAATCCATCGAGAACCGGATTTAAATTTAATGGTTCGATTCGTGGTTTTATCTTAAAAACCAAAACCGATAACCGATAAGGAGTCGAAACAATAAAACTGGTTAGGACCGACCAATAAAACCAATAAATCAGTAGAACCGATTAGGAACCGAACTGATAGAACCGGTAAATCAATTGAACCGATACGAAACCGAACCGATAAAACCGGTAAACATGTAGAACCAATAAAGAATTCAACTAAAATAAAACGGTTATTATTTATTATTTATTATTTATTATTTATTATTTATATATTATATTATTAAAATTAAAATTAATAGTTATTACCAATTTTTAATAAAAATGAGAGATTAACTTTTAAATTTTATTTTTTGTTATTTATTTAAGTAAAAATTTGAAAACTAAATTATAATTAAATTAATTTTTTTAACGGACATGATCGAACTAATCCAACCAAACTGAATCAATACTGAACTGAATTGAATTCAGACCGAACCGATTTCGGTCCGAATCGGAATTGGAACCGAACCGAATCGGATCGGATCGAACTAAACCGAATAAAAAACTTAGTAGTCCGATTCGATTACAAAAAATAGAACCGAAATTTTAATCGCGCGGTCCAATCTGAATCAATAAACTTAACTGTCTGATCCGGTCAAAATCCAAATCGAACAGGAAAGAAAACACCTCTAAAGATGGTCTTATCTTAAACACGAAAATAATCTACTATAATAAAATTGCTAACTTATCTAACATTGTCATGAAAAGAAAAGGTTGTATAATAGTTTGTGTTAGACAAAAATATCTATAAATAGATAGTGATAAAAATAAAGATAGTGTATTTTATGTAAGAAAATAGATGAAAAGAGATTTAATAAAATTTAATATTATTCTCTTGTTTGAATGATTCACAAAGTGCTACAGTATTATGACTAATTATGACCATAATCAATGCAGTCATACCATTATCTTAATGGACCACAATTAATACAGTAAGACCAGTAACGCCTAAATATATGATTGTAACTAGTGTAACAATCAATCTATCTTAATGTCTACCGTTATTTTATAATAAATAAAAATCTAATTTAATACTCCCCCTCAAGTTGAAGAGTGTAAATCAAGGACTCCCAGCTTGCTACACAAAAAATAAAATTGATCTTTCCCGAGTGCTTTTGTAAATATGTGTGCCAATTGCATCTTTATAGAGATATAGTATGGCCGAATTATCTTAGCCTGAATTTTTTCTCGAATGATATGACAATCAATCTCAATATGCTTAGTACGCTCATGAAAAACCGGATTAGCAACAATATGTAAAGCTGCTTGATTATCACAAAACAATGATGCTGGTTTATCCAAGTCGACCTTCAAATCTGTAAGTATGTATTTCAACCAGGTTAATTCCAAACAAGTATTTGCCATTGCTCTATACTCTGCTTCTGCAGATGATCGTGAAACATTAGTTTGTTTCTTTGATTTCCATGATATGAGTGATGATCCAAGAAAAACACAATATCCAGAAATGGAATGTCTTGACATATGACATCCACCCTAATCTGAATCACAAAAGGCCGTGAGTGTAAGATTGTTTTCTGATGGAAATAAAAGACCCTGACCTGGTGATTTCTTGATGTAACGGAGGACTCTTAACGCTGCTTCCGAGTGTGGCTTCCTAGGTGCTCCCATAAATTGGCTCAATGTACGCACCGAATACACAATATCAGGTATGGTTACTGTCAAATATATTAACCTGCCAACTAGTCTGCGATATCTAGTCGAATCATGAAGTAGCTCACCGTCTTCATCGGTTAATTTTAAGTTCTGCTCCATTGGAAATTTTTCGGGTTTTACTCCTGATAATCCTGTGTCTTGTAAAATATCTAATGCATATTTTCTTTGAGACATAAAGATTCCTTTTTTAGATCGAGAAAATTCAATACCTAGAAAATACTTTAAATCACCAAGATCTTTGATGTGAAAATGTTGGAGTAAATTATTCTTCAACAATTTGATTTCATGTAAATCATTCCCAGTCAATAGGATATCATCAACATATATGAGAATAGCAGTGAACTTGTTACCTTGAGATTTAGTAAAAAGTGAGTAATCTGCTTTTAATTGTATAATGTGCAGTTTTGACAGTAGCTGAGAAAGTGGAGAACAAATTTCGGGATGCTTGTTATAAACCATAAATAGACTCCCGAAGCCGACATACCAAATTCTCCCCCTGTCGGCGGAGACCAGGAGGTGGAGACATATATACCTCTTCATCTAGATTTCCATGAAGAAAGGTATTGTGAACATCAAGTTGATGAGTATACCAATTTTTGGAGGCTGCAATAGTCAACAAACATCGAAGGGTCGTAAGTTTAGTAGTTGGAGAAAAAGTCTCCTGATAGTCAATACCTTCAACTTGGGTGTAACCTTTAGCCACCCAACGGGATTTATATCCCTCAATAGTTCCATCAGAGTTGTATTTGATCTTATAAACCCAACGACATCTGATAGGTTTGTGCCTTGGAGGAAGAGGAACCATCTGCCAAGTGTTGTTATGCTCTAGAGCCTGAAGTTCAGTGGATATGGCTTGGCGCCAGAGTGGATCACAATTAGCATGTTCAAAAGATGGAGGCTATTTTTGTGATGTTAACAAAGCTAGGAAAGCACGATGGTTAGGGGAAAATCGTAAATTTGAAATGTGAGAGGAGAGAGGATACCTTGTAGATTGACGAGAACTCGATTGCGTTGAAGATTGATTAATCTCGGTAGACATGTCGTAGTCTTGGTGCCATGTAGGAGGTTGAATATGACGGGTGGAACGACGAACCGAGATATATTTAGGAACGGTAGTAGAATGAGGTATGGTTGAGGGAGGTGAGGTAGTTGAAGATGTTGATGGAGTATAAGGTGTTGGTGGAGCGGAAGGTGATGACGGAGTGATGAGTGAGGGCGCTGAATTCATAGCTGATTTTGTAGATGTAGCAGATTTAGAGGTTGAAGGTGTGAGATTTTTGGGATTGGATGGAGATGAAAGATATAATGGCTGAGGCTCTGAGTCATAAGATGTAGGATTGGGAACTGTAACTGATGAGTTAGGTGTTTGATTGAAAGATGGCGATGATGATTGGTTTGGAAAAGGAAAGTTGGAAGCGGGATGGAATGGAAATATATTTTCCTCAAAGTGGACATCACGACTTATGAAAACTTTATAAGTATGTAAATCAAGAACTTTGTAGCCTTTTTTCCATGTGAATATCCCAAAAAAACACAAATGGATGCACGAGAGTCAAATTTATATTTGGGGTGAATATTAGTTACATAACATGCACAACCAAAAACTCGTAAGTGCGTGAGTGAGGGAAACTGATTATATAAGACCTCGAATGGGGACTTATTTGATAGTAAAGGAGTAGGAATGCGATTGATTAAATAAATAGCTGTTAAAATACAATCCCCCCAAAATTTAAGTGGTACATTTGATTGAAACATGAGAGAACGAGCAACATTTAAAATATGTTTATGTTTCGACAACCTCTTTTTGTTGTGGGGTGTAAACACAAGAATTTTGAAGTTCAATGCCTTTGTTTTGAAAAAAAATACGAAGAGGAAGAAATTCAGTACCATTATCCACTCGTATTGTTTGAACATCTCTTTGAAATTGGGTTTTGACGAATGGCACAAAATAAGTTAATAAAGATTGTGTTTCTGATTTATAGTGCATAAGAAATGTCCATGTGCATCGAGTAAAATCGTCAACAATTGTAAGAAAATAACGTGCTGTATATGAAGGAACTTTGTGAGGACCCCAGACGTCACAATGTAATAAAGAGAAAGGAAATTTTGTATTTATTGAGCTTTTTGGAAAAGGTAAGCGTGTTTGTTTTGCTTGTGGGAAAATTGTGCAATTATTTCCTAACTCCTTGTGGGTACCTGGAATTAAATGTAAAAGTAACTTAAAACGAGACAAAGATGGATGGCTAGGCGTAAGTGCCATAGGTTCAATGACTGAGAAACCGTACATATAGTCGATTTATTTGTTGATGGATGCATATAGTATAGACCAACACGTTGTATACTTGAGCCAATCATCTTCCCCGAAACCAAGTCCTGCAAAATACAATAGTCACGAAAGAAAATGATGCAACAATTATGTTCTTTGGTGAGTTTGCTAGCTGAAATTATATTTAAATTAAAAGAGGGTACACACGAGACATTTGTAAGGGTTAATTTCGAATTAAAATTAATTGTGCCACTGTGAGTGATTTGCGGTGCTGCACAATTTGCTAAATTAACATTAGTAATAGTGGAAGGCTTGGGATCGATTAAGAGTGATATGTGAGAGACAATATGATCTGTGGCGCCAGTATCCAAAATCCAAGGACTTGTACTTCTAGAATTAACAGACACAATAGTAGATGAAATCAAACCTGTTGCAGACGCATATGCATCAACATTACCAGAATTATTGTGATCCAGTGTACTGATTGCTTGTGCTAATTGTTGTATTTGTTCGGCAGTAAACCCTTGAACGATGCGATTAGTGTTGAAACTCTTTGAGGTACTGGTATGGATTTCCGATGGGAAAGTGTAAGAATAGTCAGCCATGGTGATAAAAAAATATGGTTTTTTTTTAAATTGTGGTTTTTTTTTTATAAGAATGATAAAATAAAGACAATTAGGAATTTTGCTGTGATACCATGATAAAAATAAAGATGTGTATTTTATGTAAGAAAATAAATTAAAAGAGACTTGATAAAATTTAATATTATTCTCTTGTTTGAATAATTCACAAAGTGCTACGGTAAGAAGCTATATATACTCGGACTACATCTATGACTAATTATTACCATAATCAATACAGTCACACCATTATCTTAATGGACCATAATTAATACAGTAAGACCAGTAACGCCTAAATATCTGATTGTAACTAGTGTAACAATCAATCTATCTTAATGTCTACAGTTACTTTATAATAAATACAAATCTAATTTAATAGGTTTGCGTAAAAATATATATATCCTCTATTCCAAAATAAACGACAGTTTAGAATATTGCATAATAATTAAAAAATAAAAATAAAATAGATAGAAAATATTTAAATAAATAGAGAGTTCATACAAATACCTGGGGCATACCCCGAGGAGATACAATGGATAAGTGAAGCCTGAAACAAAATTACTAAGTAGCCGAGGTAAAATAGTAGGAACATCAACATAACAACTTAGCGAGTAATAAGAAGAGCGGAAGTGGGAACAACATTACTGAGCAACCAGAGACCCCGCGACGACCTGATGAAAGCTCCAGAGGAAGATATCTGTAAGATCCTGGACCAAGTGTTTGGGTCAAAAGAGAGAGAGTACCTGCAATAAGAGAAAGAAATAATTAGGGGTAAGCGGCTACGAAGGCCAGCAAATCTTCGAACCATAGAATCTGAATCGAAGATCAGAGAAGATTCAGTGAGAAACCAGGAAGGTGATGGTCGGAGGAGAAACAAAGATTCTTGAGTTCCTCTCCTTCCAAACGTGGTAGATAATCACGCCAAAACTAGTGCGCCATAGATGATGGTTTCGAGATTGAGACCAGTTTGACGCCTCATTAATCCAAGATTGCCAGTTAGAACGATTTAGGGGAAAACCCAATTTTGAACTGGCGTTGGTCCAAATACTCTGAGTGAAACTACAGTCAAAGAGGAGATAAGTTGAGGTTTCCAGAGCAGACTTACAAAGAATACAGTCACTCGGGGTATTGTAACCCCAACTGAGCAACTTATCCTTAGTGGACAGTTTTTTTGGACAACAAGCCAAAGGATGAAAAAATATCAAGGAATGTCGTATTTATTCCATACTAACCCGGCTCACCCCACTATTGGGTTGGGCATATGAATGACATTGTAGGTGTCATGGATGGTGAATTTGTTGCATCCAGCTTTCGCATTCCAATAATGTACGTCTTGAGCAGAGATGTTAGGAGGGGGAAGGGAGAGGATGAGACTGTTGATCTCCTTGATATTAGCGTTGCTTCTAGCTCATGCGGATCTGAGACTAGATGGCCAAGTCCAGTTACCATTGAGAATGATCTCGAAGACTTTAGGGTTCTTCCCGAGTCTTTGAATCATCTATGATATCAAACCCATAGTGTTTTACAAGGGAGGTGGGGATAAGTCATGGGTCAAACCATAAAGATGTAGTCAAACCATTTCCGATAGCCACCCTGTACAAGTTGCTCGCCACAAGCTGAAGCCGGAGAAGTTTCCTCCAAATCCAAGAGGGGGAGGATCCGAGAGAAAGATCCCAGAATTTTTTATTTTTGATTTTTTCCATTTTAATCCAATCACTCCAAATCGAGTGATTATTATTACTGATAATAGACCAAAGATGTTTGAGGACAACATCCTGATTCCAGATTTTGATGTATAGGATCCCAAAGCCACCCTCTTTCGTGGGAGAGGTAATTTTGGACCAGGCTATTTTAGCCCCATGGGTTTTCATGGCGGAACCCGACCAGAGAAAGCGACAAAAGTATTGAAAGAGCTCTTTTATGATCTTGGAGGGAAGAATGAAGATGGAGAACCAGTAAACTTATCCGAAAAAGAGGACAGATTTGATGAGTTAGAGTCTGCCCACATAAGATATATGCTTGGAAGTCCAAGAGTCTATCATGGCGGTAATCTTGTGAAGAATGGGACGACAGTCTATATGGGTAAGCCGCCCTGTAAGGAGGGGAACTCCCAAGTATTTGACTAGGAGAGATCCTTCAGGGAAACCCATGATGGAAAGAAGTTCAACTCTTAGAGGGTGATTTATACCGGAGAGGAAGATGTGGATATTAGAGGGATTGGCTTTGAGTCCAGATAAGGCATGGAAATCAATTAGGGCTCTTTTATAAGGAGACGAGAATTAACATCCCCATGATAGAAAATCATGAGATCATCTGCGAAACATAGATTCGTGATTTTAGGTTTGTGGAATTTCTATTAGAATTTGAAGTTTTTATCTGAACTCTTCTCTTTAGGAGTACAGGAAAGGACTTGCATGACCAGAACAAAGAGGAAGATGGAGAGCGGGTCCCTTTGCCGGAGACCTTTTATACCTTTGAAGTTACCTTGGGGGTCTCCATTGATGATAATGGAGTAAGAGGGGGAGGAGATGCATTTGATGATCCAATTGATCATCTGATCTGGAAAATTCATAGTCATCAGAATGTCCAGGATGAGATGCCAACGCACGCTACCAAAATCCTTCTTAAGACCAATCTTTAGAGCAACCCTCTTGCCATTAGCATTAGTGTGGTAGCCTCTAAAGAGTTCTTGGGAAATAAGGATAATGTCCGAGATGTTTCTTCGCAAGATAAAGGCCGATTGGGAATTGTCAATAAGATAGGGAAATGAGTCTTTAACTCTGTTGGCTAAGATTTTGAAGATAATCTTATAGATAACATTACAAAGAGCAATAGGCCTAAAATCGGCTGCCTCCGAAGGAGTTTCCTTTTTGGTAATAAGGGCGATGAAAGTGGAGTTCCAAGCGAATTTGATGGTACTGGTATGGAAAACTTCAAGGACACCATTACAAATGTCCTCCCCAACCACATTCCAAGAGTTTTTGAAGAAGAAATAATTAAAGCCATAAGGGCAAGACGCCTTGTTGCTATCAATGCTAAAAAGAAAAGATTTGATCTCGTCACGAGAGATATCACGGATAATATGGGTCTTGTCACAATCCTTGACTTTCTTCGAAAGAACGAAGGTTACTTTGTTCAATCCCGGGTAATCCTCAAGATGAAGGACCCCTAATGAGTTTTCGAAGTAGCTGACAAATACTTTTGAGATGATAACGGGAGAAGAAATAGAGATCCCCTGATCATTATTGATTGAAACAATTTTATTTCGGTTATAGCATGCCAGAAGGGTGCCATAAATCTAACTATAGAATCTAATTTCAAAAGATGGACTTTAGTTTCGACTAGGACTAGAAGGGAGATGTTATTTCTAATTATAAAATCACTAATGTCTTTTTTTCTAACAAGGTCATTAGGACCTCTCACATTCCAAGAAGCAATATTCATAAGGAAGTAGACTTACAGTGCGTTAGTCGATGGTCATGTCGGAGGACATACCATTTTTTCCCTTATCCTCTAGGTGAAGCCGTTTAGGAGACGACTCGACCTCCTCTCCACTATCATCCTCCTTGTCCTCGTGCAGGGGGGCGAGCTAATGACCAGCAACTAGCTCGGGCTCCATCTCGGAAGGGTCAGACTCCTTGGTAGACAAATTAGGGATACTCGAATGAGGGGCCTTCTTGGGGCCCTTAGTACAATGGCGGGTGAGATGACCAAAAACAATGCATTTCGTACATTGAAGGGGAAGACCTTAGTATTCGAAATTTACCAGGATAGTCTTACCCTTAATTTTGAAGGTAAGTTCTGAACGGATATCAGATCCTGCCGAGATCATAATGCAAATACGAGCAAAATACAGCTTGTTCATCCTCTCAGCCTGGTGGACAACAAACAAGGGAGTGCCAATAACTAAACCAATTTTGCTGAAACCCTCAGCCGTCTATAATTCCAAAGGTAAATTAAATACCTTGACCCAAATGGGCACCTTAGTATGGTGGTATTTGATAAGAGGAGAAAGAGGGACCCAATTTTTCAGGATCATCAAATCGCCACCAAAATGCCAAGGTGCACCATCCAAAACTTTCTTAGCCATCTCCTCATAAAAAAAAATTGAAAACGAAATAACCTTCTGGGAGAGGTTTGAAGTCCACAAGGCCAAATCCTCCCCACATAGACTCAACATGGGCTTTGAGGAATGATATATTTCTTGGTTGGGAAAGGAAGTAACCGGAGAGGAAAGCTTTCCATAAATCTGGGGCTCCAAATGCAAATTCATCCATAACAAAATCATCATCATCCAACTTCATTGGGTTGAGACCAATAATCAAAGGAAATTGGTTATCCACATGACCCGCGACTGTACTCGCATATGAAGATAAAGTATTGAAGATAAGCCTAGAACCAGAATTAGAGTTACCGGTGGGGAGGGATTTTGGGAGATTTAAAAGAGTTAGATGAAGTAGGGCTTGTTTGAATTTCCTTCCTTTGGGCCGCTTACTAGCATTTCCAAAATTTTGAATCAAAGCGAAAGGAGGGCGAATAGATCCCCAACCAAGAACTCATTTGTCTTTAGTTTTCGAAGGCCCATTAATAGATATGATTTTAGTGGGGCCAATAAAAGACTTTTATCGGCCTGATTTGAGAGGCCCAGACTCGGTCCTTAAACCCAAGTCACTATGGAGGGACTCCAGCGAGTCAAAGGTGCCAGTGATCCCCAAAGGCCCAGATGGCCTAGAGTCTGATCTAGTCAGCCTGTTAAGGTTTAGGTTGATCTCAACATGGAAGATTTTGGATGAGTTGCCAGACCCAGTCAGACGCGATGTGAGAGGGAAAGTCGCGAGGTGAGAGGACGTAAGGTGAGAGGTAGAGGTATTGGTTCCCTTTGTGGCGACGTGAGAGGCAGAGGTTGAATTGAAGGAGGAGGGGGAGGCGTGGGCGTACCAAGCCCGGGAATCGTTCTAATAATGAGGTGGAAAAGCTCGACTAAACAGAGAGCATCCATTGTACCCAGAAGATTGGAAGCTCAGTGGCTAGGATGGGTTGCGATTACCTTTACCACCACGAGAAGGAGCTTGTGGCCTGGTTCCTAGAGAACGAAGAGCAGGCCTTGGGGCGACTTGATCATACTGGTCATCTGGAAGGTGGGTTTCAGAGGGATGATGAACCATAGCTGATACCAAATTCTGGTGCAGACCCAGAGAGGAGGTGGTGTGAACAGCTTCAAGAGAAAGGAGCTGGTGGGAAGGATGCATGGTCTTGATCCCTGAAGAAACATAGAATATTACCAGGGGAAGGTCTTCAGTTACTCGCGAAACAGGGGGGAGAGGCTTCAAGGACTCAGAGAAGGGTGCGTCTTGGAAGATGATTTGTCTTTTCCCAGACTCCATGTGATGTCTGGCAAGGGCAAGGTATTTCTTCACAAATTCCTTATGAGATAAAGAGATTGAAGGGGGTTTACAGTGGGTCAAAGTTGAGGCGATGAGAGGGGGAAATGAGTGCTCAGGGCTGGCTTGGGATGGGGTGATAACTTCAGCGAAAGAAACTAGGGTGCTGGAGATACACATAATGCATCTGGGTGAGAATGAGTCAGAAGATCCAGTTGGCTTGGCTGGTCTGAGAGATGAAGGAAAATGAGGAAACATGATTGGAGGAGATGAGGTAAGTTGGAGTAGTTTCTTGTAGAAAGTGATAGAATAGAGAGAATGAGATAGGAAAGGGAGAGAAATACAGGATTTCGCTAAAGGGGTAGTAGGACAGCAACAACGACTATCAGCACTCTTTATGATAGACTCATGGATCCAGAAAGAGGCTCTGCTATAGGGATTGGATGGTTTCAGAAACCAGATAGGGTTAGAGACAAAGAATAGGGTGTTGGGTAGCTCCAGAATGACTCAAGGTTGCATACATCTAGATAGGAATGGAGATAGGTGAGAGTTATTAGTGTGTCACGGTAGGGTTTGAGGTAGAAGAGAGTTCTGCCTAGGGGAGGGTACACAAACATAGAAAAGGAGAAAGAGAGATTTGGGATTGAGTTCAGGGGAAAGGGGTATAGAGAGTTTACCCAAAGTGGGAGAGAGATAAGAAGGTTAGTAGAAGGCCTGAGTTTAGACTCACAAGGTGGACTTTTTTTACCATTAGACCAACTAAGTTTTTCAAACCAGTTCGTCCAACTAGACCAGACTAGTTCCATCTGGGAATTGGAGAACCATAATTTGGTTACAACAGGGGGCTTACAGGGGAGACCAAGGTAAGAAGGGTTGAGATTTTGGCAGAGTTGAGCTGTGGACCAGACATAGATGTTCAAATGACTAAATGGACACATGAATTGATTGCATGATGCTATACCTGGTGGAGATGAAAAGGGGCTTGAAAGCTAAGAGGTTGAGGCTAAGGTAGATGGACAGAAAGGGAGGTAGATAGGCGAGGTTAGGTGGTAGGGGTTCAAAGGAGGAGATTTGCAAGCCAACTGGAGGACAAATGAGAAGTACAGAAGAGGATGAAAGTATCTTAAGTGGGACTGGTGGGTTAAAGAAAGGTTTGCCAAGCCTAACCTGTACAACAAGAGAAAGAAGAGTCTCATCAAACAGTAAGATTAGAGACCAGCATAAGCAAGTCCATTCCTCATACCAAGAGTACAAAAAGCTTACCTTTGTGGTGGTTAATAAAGAGGAGAATAGTATGAGAACATTCATAGATACATTCATGGGTACATTGAGGATTCAATCTATGGCTTTACAGCCCAAAAGAATTCACAAATCTGTAAAGTATCAGAAATTTACTGTTGGATCATAGAAGGATCGGAGATAGGAGAGAGTTTTCTTTATTTATTATGATATAAAAACCAAAATTTTAATGATAAGTACTATTTTATTTTTTATTATTATACTAAAATAAGAGTACAACAATTAATAAGAAAAAAACTAAAAATAAAAAATACTAATACTTAGTTTATTAAAATTATAAAACGCAAGGACAAATTTTATTGTCTGGAAAAGACGTTTATTTTGGAACGAAGAAGTATTTTCCTTTCCTTTTTGACTAAAATTAGACCTATATTTGATAGGTAAACGAACCGCTCAATAGAATCCGTTGCCGTTTGACTTTTGAGTAAAACTAATCTTGCTAGTTACTTTTTACTTTCCAACCAATTTAAAAGCATTCTAACTTACCTATAATTTTGACAAATATACACTAAATATTGGTTGTTTAAATTCTTTCGAATATCAATTGATTTAATAATTCTCTTTATAATTAAGTTAACTATTTTATCTTGGAAGTGGAAAAGAAAAACACAAATTTATATATAGTGTATAACTTATAACTACTTATACGAACTCAAAACAATATATACTTATTAAAAGAATGTCAAACAGCACCCTCGTTCTATCTTAATTAGGAGATTACACCTTAGTTTATTATTAGTTATACATAAATTATGTATCTTGATTTTTTTTTTTTAAATTCTTATGTGTATAGCCTGCAATGTGCATAGGGTCTCGAGCGGTAGTGGGAGAATATATTATTTTGGTTTGATTTTTAATTGTTTTTAACATCGTTGTCAAATTAATACGAGCATAATATATTCCGTGATTTTATGTGATTTTCGTTTCGGGAGTAATTTTAGGATTTTCGATTTCGTTCCGGATGGTCACAGGAATTGACCGACTCATTTAAAATCTGTCAGTGCTAGAAATTGTCAAATTTTTCACAAAGTTAACTATCTCATCATTTCTCTCCCTCCTCCTAACATCCTTTTAAACGGCGCCCACTACTGGATTGCTAATAGAGGCACTACCAAGTTCACTACTAAGAATAACTAAAATGTCATTTGTACGTCCATCCCATGCGTTGGTTGGACGGAGGTTAGTTTGCTCTAAATTTAGTATTCCTCGTCATTCTTTCATTTCCTTCACTCGGGATAAACTTCTTAGTTGGGGTCTTAACACACATGCACACACACCCCTCTCCCGTCCGAACTGTGTTTTATGTAATTCTGCTTCAGAAACCATTATTCATATTTTCTTTAACTGTAGTTACACCCTTTGAGTCACAATACCAATTGGGTCTCTTGGATCCATGAGGCATCTTATTGGCCTCTTTCGAGATCTCGATACATTTAGCGCAGTTGTCTACCATGTTTGGTGTGAGAGAAATGCTAGAATTTTTTGTTTCTCTCCTACCCTCGCCTTTGCGGTATCATATCGCATGCTTTCCGACATTTGGTTCAGATTCCTTAGTACCAAGGTTGTATGGCCCATACAGTCTTTAAAATTTCAACTTTAAGTTTTTTTTGTTTGATTGTAGCTGTCATCTTTCCCTTAAGGCTTAAAGTTCATTTGCTTGCCTTCTGTTGCAATTGCATTGTCTTAGGTTCTTTCGGGTCTTTGAACCTTCATTGTGTTTTGTTGTAGTTGCTTCACCAAGTTCAGGTCGATCATATCGATCTTGGTGCTCTTTTTTTGCTTCGTTGTACATGTTATACCAAGTAATGATTGCTCTTTCGATTTCTTTCTTTTATGGGACTTAGTGTCATTTCTCCGGGTATACCGCATGTATTTGTAAGAATCATTTTTGTAGTAACAGTCTTGTTCGTATCCGAATTGGTTCGACAATCATCTCGTCCAAAAATAAAAAATAAACGTTTTTGAGTGTCCAAACTTTGGAGTAATAATATTAGCATATTATAAAGATATGAATAGTTCGAGCTGAATACAATAACCAATAAAAAATCAAGATTTTAAAACCCTAAAGACTCAATCAAAGATATTATTAACTGCAGAGTCTAAGTAGTTAGACAAAAATAAGAAGTAATCCTTCTAATATGTGAGAGATATGTGTTCAAATACTAGACCTTATAATTAGAGGTACAGAGAGTATTAATAAGATGAACGCTCATTTTACTTTTACTTCTTTACAATTCAGTTTTCACTATCAAACTCTTTTATTTACTATAAGTCTAGTGTTGTCTTTGGATTAAACTAGTTAATCAGATCTATCGACCTAAAAGAATCAAAATAAATTTCAAGCTCATACTGCATGATGTCAACTTTTGAAAGAAGAACTCATTCGTATGTATATGAGGAATTAGAAGTGGAGAATCCCAATGGACATGCCAAGGCCCCGGTGGAAAAAAAGGATCATGCAATTACCCTTAATGATATTGAGTAACCAACTCGACAGTTAAGGGAATAACATCTTAACAATTTTTGTTAGGTTGATGCAAAATTTCTAGGACGCTAAAAAACCGTCTGTGTTATACAATTTCTGAAACACTAAAATATTATCTTGAAAATGAAGCTTGGGACTATAAGAAATCATTTAAGGGATCTCGCAACATAAATAAATATAACTCCAATTGAGACTCATCCGACAGGGACAAGAAGTGACGAAGACGTTGCAACAACAAAAAACAAAGTCGGACTCCAAATTTTAGGCATTAAAAAGAGGTGAGAGAGGAAGAGAGCCTCAGATGTATGGAGAAGAGGGAAAACATACACCATAATTCCACCAACTGTGAGTATCAGAGTGTCAGCGACAATATAATCGGAACTAGGATACCCACTGCCCACACCAGGATACCCTCTGTCTCCACCAAGATTCATTATTAAGTTATAGCTTACTTATTACATTATTAACCTCCTTAGAAACCTTAGCTTACTTATTACATTATTAACCTCCTTAGAAACCTTTGTAATGATTAGATTATCTAGAAACTTCAATAACAGTCCTTATCACTATGATGAACCAATAATGTAGATAGATATCTCATAGCCAAATAAATCACTTACGACTTTGATCTATTGAAAATGCATAATCTCGTCACGGTCTCGTTTCATGGATGTACTAGCTGCTAGAGTCTTATTCATAATAGCTCCAAAATCACGCTTTAACAAACCTCCAATAAAGGCTTCTAAAACACTCCTAAAAATGACTCTTTTAGTTAGAATTTTATCAAATATAATAACTTTTTTCTACTTGACCGGAGACATAAGTCTGATGCTTAAAGCATATGACTTAACCAAACCATCTTCTAAGGCAAAGAAATTAGAAGAAATAAGATCAAGAAATAAAGAGGTAATAATATAATTTTTTTATAACCTTGACATTTACCGAAGGATTTAAAATAAAATATGGTTGAAGATCAGAATGAGGTGGAAGAACTAGGGGGTTACCGTGTGGCTCAAAAGTATAAGTTAAAGGTAGACAATTTCAATTTTAATACTTTATTTATTTTTAATAATCATAAAACTTCACCAAATATTACGTTGGGCCTTTAAAGTTTTTTTACTTTTAAGAGGAGGGCTCTCATCTTCATCTTTGACCTTTTTTTTTTTGCAATAGTAAAGAAAGTACCTAGATTGTCCAAAAAAACATTTCTGGAAGCATTATGTACTTTGGCTTCGAAATTAGAATGAGCAAAAATAATTTAATTCAAACTTCTTTATTTTCCTTTGCCACGAAGTTCCTTTTTAGAATAACACTTACCAAACAATTATTCTTCCGAAAACTTTTTCCATATTTCTTTTTTATTAGAATATACTTTCTTGAACTCCTTCCGCGGAAGATAACATTTTTCATTCAAATATTCCTTTGGAAAATATCATACAGTAAATCATCATCTAGCATCGAATTGGAATAATAGTAACAAAAAAACTTCCTTGTTTCTTCCACCAACATAACATATCTCTTGTGAATATGCTCTAACATTTGGTTAACAAAAGGTATCTCTATAGGACGAGCTAAAAAATTAAAAATAAGTAAATAAGAATTTAAGTAAAAGAAGAAAATAGAAACATATATTTTTGCTTGGATACTCAAGTATGTTTAGTAAGAGGAACGACACTCCCACCTTTGATCACTGAGTTTCCACCAACGAACACAAACCTATCTGTCCACGCCTCATGTAAAAATCTTTACAAAAGATCATCACAAACTAGAATAATTGACTTGTCTTCTGGCCTGCAACCTTGAAGGCGGAAAAAAGACATTTATTCATAAACATGTAAACTATCTTGAGAAAATTATGGTCGAAAATAGAAAAATCTAACAATTGGAAACCAGTTTCCTCGGATAAATACGGCTAGTTTTGAAGAATCTGAAAATGTCAGGATCTAAGGAAAACTAGAATCCACGATCAATAATATGGTTAAAGGAAAAAAGTTCACCATCAAGAACATAAGGAGGATTTTTTCCGCCCAATCATAATTTTTTAGAATCATAATTCTTCTGATAAGTGTATATATGAATCCTTTATGGAACTTAATTTCTGAATATTAGTCAAACTTCTATCTTCCACATTGGACTTGATTTGTTGACCATCAGACTCACCATCATCACTACCTTCCACGATTAATGAACTCATACTTTCACGATCTGAATGAATAACAGACACATTATATGAACTCATTGAATGTCTTGAAAAAAAATTCTAATTAACAACTGGCCATTTATTTTCTAAATTGGTCGAAGAGAAGATGTTAAAAAATTTAGGGTTTTTATTCCTCTCGATCAGAACGAGTGATTTGGTTATTTTGATGATTAAATTTTCTACTTTCTTCATCATTTTTACCTATTTATATATAAAAACAAAAGTTTGTTACAATACAAACAACAAACTAACATACACTCAATAAGCTCAATAAAACTTAAAGATATGGAAGAAGAGAGAGAGAGAGAGAAAAATAAAAAAAATAAGGGATAAGTTACATAAAACAAACTTGAACTAGAAGAAATATGGTATATATAATTAAATGTATCATTTAGATTTAGAATAAACAAGTGGGATTTAAAAAGAATAGGGAGTTATGATTGTAGATGTTGAAAAAGGTGCATGCACACAATAAAAATATAAACTTTCAACATGTGTAAATCTTTTGCCATTAAGTTGTGTGTTAACACAAAAATTAAAAAATATCATTTACTCTAAAAATATCAAAATTTACAAACAAAATTGAGTCCAAATTTCATATATATGCAAAATACATCACCAAAAAACACACATTTTAAAAAGAATATAACAAACAAATACTTATAAGTTGTGGCTGAACAAACAAAGATACATACATATTTAATAAAAGAATTATATTTTGGGATTTAGGTTGTCTTCAACAAGGTTTACTTATGTTAATTAGTCATCAAAAAATGAGTCCAATAGAGACTTTATGTATTATTTGGCTAATACAGCTCTAAGACCTACATTGATCATTATACATATATATTGTCATACCACTTGAGGTAGATAAACAATCATAATTTCTCTCCCGCTCTCTAGAAACTTTATATCTCCACATTTACTCCTTCTACATTATGGTGAACCGTATCTTAAATCATCAGTGGGAGATATATTCGTATGGCATCCAAAAAATTTCTTTCAAAACCATACGTCCGAACTTAACTCTCACCCTATATTGTTCGTTTAGCTTACCAAGATAATATGGCACTCAATGAGAATACAATACATCTCTCACCCATGGGATAAGACCTTAAGAGAGGGATCGAGAAACCCTCTAAAGTCATCTCTTTCTCAATCTCAACTTGAGCAGTAAAGATAACAGTGATGGCCGAATTTGCAGCATTTCAAGCTTATAAAAAAGTGTTAGCTGAGGTGGACGTTCTCCTAGATGAAATGGATGCTTTAATTAACAAGATTTTAGGCGTCTGGTCTAGATCCATATCAAATGCGAACCGCCCCAACTATGGTTGAAGATGCAAAGCGAACCAAACTCGATCCGCTCATGTTCCTCAAGCTATTCCTCATTCTAGTGCTCAACAATAGGTTTTTCTTCTCACTTTCGTACCACAGGTCAGTCTTCAGCCTATATGCCATAAGCCTAATTGTTATCAGTAGATGGATCCATGGTATGACATTTAAGGGCCGATGTATCAAGGCATGATAAAATATCACGCAGACCCCTATTCTGCTTTGATCACGGATGCGAATAACCATTTATACAGCTAGGGCTACAAAATAAAGATATTTTTTTTACCCAAAAAATAATTGTTATTAAGAAATCAATGAGGTCTGACCTTTTTTAATATAAAGTACGATGGAAGTACTGATCAACAATACTATATTGAATAGTTTAAGAACGTCATAATGAGTTTCCAGGATGATAATCGACTCATATGCCTAGCATTCTCAATGATCTTCAAGGGTAACGCATTGACATGGTTCAATAAGCTGACCCTTGATGAGGTGCTGAAGGTGAGGCTGATTAGCTGAGTTATATCTCAAGTTTTATCATTATCCGAGCATTATCCACCCCCATAGTCTTTGAGTTAGAGTATAATGAAACTTAAAGACTAAAAATGTCAAATGTAATATCTAGATAATATAGTAGTCGTTTGTGAAACATGTACTTCTGATTTTGTTGATTGTTGTAACATTGTTAGTAAAGTCATCATGTTTTCAAAGGAAATTTATATATATAGACCAATTGTTTCTCCATTGATTCACTTTTATCGAGGAAACATACCTAATTTGGAACCATATTCATACTTTCATTCGTATTGCGAGGGTTGGTATATAGATTAGGCTTAGTCAGACACAATATGGCCTCTTGTCTGCCTTAGGCCCTTAGTTTATTATCTAGTTCGCGAATATTGAGATTTTAAGTCAAGGCTCATTATCTCCTCTTGTGTGGTCTCTTACACTTTTCAGTTGGGCTTGGTTTTTGAACAAGTTCTCTAATTTTATATTTGAAGTCAGGGGTTAGTATGGCCCCTTATTTAACCTTATAGCATTGGTTCATTAACTAGTTTGTGATGTTGACCTTTAAATTCTAGGCTCAGTATAGCCCCTTGTTTGTTCTTATATGTTTGGCTTATTAATAATGTTTTCTAATTTTAGTTTTTAAGTCTAGGCTTAATACAGTCTCTTTTGTGGCCTTATAGGGCTTGTTTATTAACCCTGTTTGCTTATGTATCGATATGAACGACCCTATTTTCTATAGCTCGTCGTTATTTACATGGATATTACTTGGTCTACAACCTTAATATCACGGAGATGGAGATCACTAGCTTATAGCTTATTCTACCATGAAGATTAAGATCATTTGGTGTTCTATCGTGGAGATTACGTGATGATCTATCGTGGAGATCTTTTGGCGTTCTATCATGGAGAACAAAAGAATTTAGCTTATACCCTTTTCTATTTAGTTTGAATTTATGAAGTTTTGATGGAGACAAGCGAATATGATTTATTTATGGAGATATCTCATTTTAAATTCTCGTTTGAAGGCATAATGTGGTAGTTTCTAACTAAAATATATGAGAGTTGTCCAAACCCATATGTGTTCTATTGATTGTTACGTAGTTCCCTTTCTTATTTGTGTGACCAATCAAGTGTATCACTGAACCAAGTGTCTAGATAAATATTACAGGTTGAACAATGTGGATGCACATAGACAACAAATGCACAAATACAATAATAACATGCATTTTCTTGCTTGTGGTATGTGAATGCATAACGACCATTTGTTATTAGCTTTTATCTACACTTGTTCATCAATTGTTATCTTGTTCATACTACAGCGTAATATCGGGTCTTATATTCTCCTTCACCCGCTACCGCTTCACCATTTAGAAAAGACGACTATTTTGAAATAATTATTCAAAAAAATATTATAGAGGAAGAAAGAAAATTGCAGCCGTTGGATGCACGGTGATCAAGACAATCCTACCAAGTTTTTCACCGGTGTCGCAGACGCAAATAATCTTCTCCAAAAAAATCTCACATCATGCTCGTGGCTCAGCTGAAACAGGTAATTGGGAAGTGGAACCTTATTAAAGAAAACAACCTTTGCAGCATTGAAATTTTTTGCTTCCGTGCTTCCATTAAGAGAAGGGGTGACCAAGTCAATTAGTTCTCATGATTTACACTAACCGACTCGTTTTTGTTGCATAGACTCAAAACTATATTTTCTAATATTTTGGAGAGCATGAAAACAAAATACGCCAAAGGATCAAGCCAAGCATTAGTCCAACTAGCAAAGGAAATAAAGGAGTTATCATAAAAAAAAAGATAGAATATTTCAGTCCCATAGTTAAGAGATGGCACTATATCATTGACGGTTTTGCCACGATGATACTGCATAGTGCTATGGATGTATTAAGATGCAGTACTTGGGTGGGCGACTAGTCATCCCCACCAAAATCATGGAGGTCTTATAGCGAGATGGAAAACTTGAGAGGGTTCTGGTGCAGATGGTGGTTGAGGACTCTGTTGATTGTGAAGACGAAGGCAAATGACATTGTTAGGGAAATCATCAATATCCAAACAAGATTTGACCCAACTGTAACATGACTTGCTAGGCAGAATCATAGCCACCTCAGCCGAAGCAGTGACCAACAGTTGTCAAACACCTACCAGAGAGGTCGTACGAGGTAATACGAGCTTTAGATCTTAACTTATTTCAAGAACAAAATTATCAAGAAAAAACATGAAGTAAACAATCGCACAACAAGAGATTTAACGTGGTTTGGATCGTGAATAAATCCTACATCCACGGGCAACGAACATTCTTTTATTAATAAGTAGATTACACAAAGACTCTAAAACATAAATGACTCAATCACTCGTGATTCACGAAACCCTCTCTTCAGTGTTTATCTCACCTAACTTATCTCTCCAAAGACATAAAGCTAGTTTCTCTCACTAAAGAAATATGCAGCTCACATCTCGTTGCGTCACAAATTGCAAAACTATATCTTCTTCTATTTATATGCCAACTATGATAAATTTTAATCCATTAATTAAGAAATCTAATTAATATTTAAAACAAAATTAATAGAAAATCTAATTAATATAAAATGTCAAACTAGTATAAGATTAAATTAGTATATAAATCTAATTAATATAGAATATCGAATTAATATAGATGATCCAATAAAGAAATTCTAACTAATATAGAATACCTAATTACTATAGAATATCCAATTAATATAGGAAATTCAATTAATATTGAATTTCCAATTAATATAGGAAATCCAATTAATATATGAAAGCTAATTAATATAGGAATCTAATTAATATAGAAAATCTAATTAATATAAAAATCTAATTAATGTAGAAATCTAATTAATATAGCAGACTGATTTAGAAAAGAAGATTATGATTCATGTTACTTTTAGCCTACATTTAACAATTCTCCATCTAGGTTTATAGTAACTCTGATATTCGTTAACCCGATGCTTCAACTACTCACTGGAAAAAAAATTGTCCACCTGCATGTCTCGAGTGATCAATTCTTATGCAGTCCGTGAACTCAATCGAGACAATACTTCTCAATAGACCAGTCCCCCGACCTTCTACATCCAAGAAAACAGTAGTAACATCCATCTGGCCTATCCCAAGATCAGACCGAGCAACACTTGACAGATGCTCCACAGTTTGAACATTCGAAACCTTTGACCCATCAAACTTCAGATAATGACCCGAACCCAACAATGGTTCAACTTCCTTTGCAAAGGCTGAACCCAGACCTGACTTGAAAAGAACTTCCGTAGAGGTACCCACATCTCCACCATTATGTTCAAACTTCATCTCAACTCTAGCTCCAACTCTGGAACCTATTACATCTCCACGACGACTGAAAGTCTAAGGGCTCATGTTGACAATGTTAGCTGTCCAAAAAAGCTCATTCTCTCAATCTCTTGTTATGTCGAACTGTTAGAAGCATAACCTTTACTCCAAGTAAGTTACGGCTCATCTTCTCAGTTATTCCATGTTTCGAGGTACTATTTAAGATTCTACATACCAAATTTAGAATAATAGCTAGTGATTTGTCGGTTCACTAACACCACCCTAGTTTCAGTCCTAAACCTCTTCAAGTATTTCCTAGATTGAATCTTGATGAGTCCGAATTCTGATTACTCACCGGACAGGGACAGATCGGACCTAACCCTCCGGACCGGACAGACCACTTGAAACACTTAGCTAATGGGGTTGTTCGAACTATGATAAAAGTACTAAAAAACCTAAACACTTCTTGACTAAGCTACTTGCTCTCCTACTTAGAGCTCATGGGTCTTTAAACATGACCCGAGTCCATTGAACATGACCCGAAAGCCCATAAGGGCCCAAAATGTAAAGGTATAAATACCCAACCACCTGCATTAAATGTGGGTAATAAAAATTAACTGCAACCAGCCAGCTTAATTCTCCCTCTACTCTCTACTCTAAATATTAAACACCCACATACTTTCACAAAACATCAAACAAATTACAAGCCTACCCTCAGGCGATAATCAACCTCACCAAATTGGCGACCACAGTGGGAGGAGAAGGTGCCTGAATCAAGCATTCAAAACCAGCAAGAAAAGTCAGTCCGAATGAATCCGGACGCCCCGGGAGTACCACCAGCTCTGCTCGAAGTGGTGGGTGAAAATGATGAATACACTATCGAAGAGCGCGATAGGCTGAAGGGTGAGATAGAAGCTCTGAGGGCAGAAAAGGCTAAGATGGGCATGAAAGAAAAGTCCAAAGCATCAGTTGCTCATCACACTGATAACCCCAGGGAGCATGAGCCTTCAAAGACTCATGTGAGTACCAAAAAGACTCATGCCAGCTCCAAAAAGTCTCACTGGTCTAAGCCAGTGGAGAGCTCTGACTCAAGTTCAGAATCTTCTGATAGCTCTTCGGACGATGAGGGCGTTGAAGAATCCTTATCCTCTAGCAGCGATGAGGGTCGAACTAAAAAGAAGCAAAAGCAGATTAAAAAATATTCCAGAAAAAGAGATAGACATGGAAAGATGAAGAGGAATATTGGTAAAGGGTCATCTCATAGCCGGAGGCGTGTGGACCAGATGCTGATGGATCCTTTCGCTTTTCACGATGAACCAGGTATCTTTGCAACTCCCAATGAGGATACAGTGTTCAGTCGTGGTAGAAATTGGAGGCAATCTCCATTATCTTCCAAAATTCTGTCCGGAAACCTCCCTAAGAGGTTTGACAGCACTAAAATAGAAAAGTACGATGGCAGTACTGATCCGGACAACCATTTGGAACAGTTTAAAAACTTCATGATGAACTTTGACGACGATGATAAGCTACTTTGCAGAGCCTTCTCCCAATCATTTACGGGGAGTGCTCTAAAATGGTATAACAGCCTGCCACAGGGTTGTATCAAGAATTTCGATACTTTTTGGGTGGCCTTTCGAAGGCAGTTCGTAGGGAGTAAAGAGCTAAAGGGCAATGGAGACACAATAATCCATTGTGCCCAGGAACCAAATGAGTCCTTAAAAGAATATATAAGTCGTTTTGTGAATACCAAGAATGGGCTGGCTGATTGCTTCGAACAGGTAGCAATAGCATCCCTAAGATAGGGCTTGAACCCTTGCAATTTGGCTGATTCAGTGACCAGGAAGAAGGCCATGACATAGGGAGGGTTGCTGAATCAGGTTGGAAAACAGATTAATGTCGATAAAACGAAGAAAACCAGGGTGCACAGGCAGGTGAGGTCTACCCCGGTGACACCAAATCCCAATCAGAATCAGTCCGGAAACAAGGCAAAGGAGACCGGACAGGGGCATGGTAGGGCCAAAGCTCAGTCTCAGCCAGCTGCTCCTGCTCAGAGTCAACAATCCAGAAACAAGAGAGGGCCATGGGTCCAACCGGAGTGGTTCGTAGAATTGAAAGAAAGTGTGGCCACCATTTATGATAAAACAAAGGAAGAAGTGCACTATAGGAGGCCGACCACACTGCAATCTCCTAGAGAGCATCGCAATAACTCTTTCTGCCAATATCACAATGATATTGGCCATACCACTGATGATTGTATAGCTTTGAAACAAGAAGTTCAGAACTTGATTGAGAGGGGAAAGCTGGGGGCTTATGTCAAAAGAAGAGGAGGTAACAGGCCTGACAATACTCACCGGGTTGGCCCAAGTAATGTTGCTCCCAAAATCTACACAAATATAAAAAAATCTTTTATTTTTTTTATTTTTCTTCCTTCTTCTTTTTCTTAATTTTTTTTCTTTTTTCTTTTCCTTCCTTATTTCCCCAGTTAAACCCTAAATCTACACAAATACAAAATACGCAGCAGCCCTCTTTTGTCTCTTTCCCCAAACGGAACAACTCCTATCTCTATCTCCCTACAAACGCAGCCGCTTCTCTTTTTCTCTCTCCTCAAACGCAACAGTCTCCTCTACCCTCTCCTCCTCAATCAAAATCACATATTTTCTTTTACAAACATAAAAAACGCAGCACTGAAGCAGTGTAATCCCCTTCTCTCTTTCTTTCTCCTCAAACACAGCAGCCTCCTCTGCCCTCTCCTCCTCAATCAAAATCACCTATTTTCTCTTACAAACATAAAAAACACAGCACTGAAGCAGTGGAATCCTTTGATTTTAGGTATGTCAATGTGCTTTTAGTATTTTCTACTATGTTAAGAAATCAATTTGAGAATCGGGTATGTTAATGTGCTTTTAGTATTTCCTACAAAGTATGTTAAGAAATCAATTTGATAAATTGATTTAGAATTGTTAGAATTGTTTAATTTATTTATCTAATTGACTTAACAATAATCATGAAAAATCTTTTGATTTAAAAAGAGAATTTCACAGCTTTTGAAAATAAGAGAGATAGTGGATGGGAACCATTTTATGAAAAAGTTGTGGGTTCTTGTGGTAATCTTGAAGTTGATGTGCGCGACATGGAGTCAAGGTATGTGCAAGGTAATAAATCCAAAAGACTTGCTATGTTTTTTACAAATCACAATCATTTCAAGAATGATTGTTTTTTACATGTCATAGATTGTGTAATGCAAGAGTTGAATGATCGATTTACACCCTAAAATGTTGAGTTGTTGAATAGTGTGGCATGTTTGAATTCTTGTTCTTCATTTCAAGGTTTTGACACTAACTCACTTGTGAGGTTGGAAAGATTATACCCAAATGACATTGTGGATGTTAGTGATAAAGAGTTGTCTAGCCAACTTGAGACTTATATTGAGTGTATGAAGATGGACGATAATTTTTCCGATTTGAAGAGTATCTCAGATCTATGTAGGACTCTTGTGCGTACAAAAAAGCACAAAACGTTTGGATTTGTGTACAAGCTTTTAAAGCTAGCTTTTTCATTACCGGTGGCCACCGCAAGTGTTGAACGAGTATTTTCTAGTATCAAACATGTGAAGAATGAGTTGAGAAATCGAATGTCCAATCTATGGCTTAATGATAGCTCAGTGACATTTGTGGAGAAAGAAGTGTTTGCTATAATCGATGATCGAGATATTATCAAGCGCTTTCAAGGCATGAGTAAGAGAAGAATGCAACTACGTTTAGACTAGAAATAGATTTTCATATTTAGTTGTAATAGTATATTAATATATTTTGACTATATATTACTCAGACTTTTTTTAGTTCAATGATATTTTTGGCACACCCTAATTCTAATCCTAGATCCGCCCCTGATTATAAGTGAGCATGGGATACAACCCGATCCGGACCAGCTTAATGCTCTATTCCAAATGGAGCCTCCTCGAAACATTAAGGAAGTACAGCGACTAACGGGGAGATTAGCTGCTCTAAACAGGTTTATCTCAAGGTCTTCGGACAGGTGTGCCCCGTTCTTTCAAACCTTGAAGGGTGCAAAGGGATTCGATTGGACCTCACAGTGTGATGAGGCTTTTAATGAGATCAAGAAGCACCTATCTTCCCCCAAAACTTTGTTTAAACCAGTTGATGGGGAGACACTCTTTGTATATTTAGCGGTTTCAAGTTGTGCCATCAGTGCTGTGTTGGTAAGAGAGGTGGATGGCTATCCCCATGCAGTATACTATATTAGCAAAAGTTTGATAAATGCAGAAAGGCGTTACTTGAAACTCAAGAAATTGGCGTTGGCCCTGGTAATAGCTGCAAGAAAGATGAGGCCTTATTTTCAGGCTCATCCTATCATCGTCTGGACTTCTTTTCCCTTGAAGAACGTCCTCCAAAAGGCAGACATTTCAATCAGGATGACTAAATGGTTAGTAGAGCTGGGAGATTTCGACATAGAGTTTGCTCCTCGAACAGCAGTTAAGGCCCAAGTTGTGGCTGATTTTTTAGTTGAATTTCACTCCGACAGAGATTCGGAGCAGGCTACTGACATAAAAGATAAAAAGGGCATCCAATAATGAGTCTGAGTACGAAGCGACTATAGCTGGTTTAAAGTTAGCCTACATCTGTGGGGCTAAGAGGGTCAGGCTACTAAGTGACTCCCAGCTACTTGTCCACCATGCCCAAGGCCAGTCTGAAGCTAAAAAGGAGCAGCTTGTGAAATATTTACTCCTTCTTAAAAATGAAGCACTCAAGTTTTAAAATGTTTCTTATGAACATATACCCCGGACAAAAAATGAGTTAGCAGACTCATTGGCAACAATAGCATACACGGAGTCATATCCATGGATCCATGTGCTGGAGAGCCCCTCCATTCAACTTAATATGGGTAAAGAAGAGGAAATTTTTGAAGTACAGGTGAAACAACCTCAAGACTGGAGGTTTCCTCTCCTGCAATACCTCTCCGATGGTATCGTGCCTCCGGATAAATCACTAGCCAGAACATTGAAACACAAGGCTCGTGGTTTCATCATATTGAGAGACGTTTTGTATAAAAAGTCTTACAGTAAACCTCTCCTGCGCTGTTTGGGGGATGAAGAGTCTCAAGTAGTCCTCTCCGAATTGCATGATGGTGAGGGATCATCCCATTGTGGATTCAGGGCTTTAACAAGAAGAGTTTTACTGGCCGGTTACTATTGGCCATCTATCATGAAAGATGCTAAGGAATTGGTAAGAAGGTGTGACCCATGCCAGAGGTACATTAATGAAATTCATGTCCCAACCATTCCTTTAGAGTCAATTTTTGAGCCTATTCCTTTTGCTCGATGGGGGTTGGATTTAGTAGGGCCTCTCCCTATGGCCTCCGGAGGACGCAAAACTATAATTGTTTCTATAGATTACTTTTCGAAGTGGATTGAAGCAGCCCCTCTAGCAGGAACAACATCAAAAGGTGTTATAAAATTCATTCTATCCAACATCTGTTGCAGATTTGGTGTCCCACAAAAGATAACAACAGACAATGGGCCACAATTCGACAATAGGGAAATGGAGAGTTTATGTGCCTCAAGGGGTATACAACATTGTTTCTCTTCACATTTCCACCCACAAGCAAATGGACAAGTCGAAGTGGCTAATAGAACTATACTGTCCGGTTTGAAGAAGAATTTGGAAGGGGCTGCTGGGAAGTGGCCTAGTTATTTACAAGAGGTCTTGTGGGCCTACCAGACAACACCTGGGGCTGCAACACAAGAGTCACCCTTTGCTTTGGTCTATGGGATGGATGCAGTAGCTCCCATAGAAGCAACTCTCCCATCATTTCGTGTTCACAACTTCTCCGAACGCGCTAACGAGGTGGCAATCAAAGGTCAACTCGATTT
Source organism: Limnanthes douglasii subsp. nivea (assembly GCA_036936605.1). Taxonomy (NCBI): domain Eukaryota; kingdom Viridiplantae; phylum Streptophyta; class Magnoliopsida; order Brassicales; family Limnanthaceae; genus Limnanthes; species Limnanthes douglasii. The sequence continues at coordinate 159,336,011 of JAUPFV010000005.1, read as the reverse complement.
GGTGGAAGAAAGACGAGTTAAAGCTCACCTTAGAGTTGCACACTATCAGGGGTTGATGAGAAGCAGATTTACTTCCAGAGTTAAACGAAGAGATTTACAACCGGGGGACAAGGTATTAAGGAAAGTCTTCTTACATATTAAAGAAAAGCTGTTCGGCAAATTGGCTCCGACTTGGAAAGGACCTTATATGGTTGTTGAAAGGCTTAAACCTGGAACATATTGGCTAGAAGACAAGGATGGAAGAGTTTTGACTCGCCCTTGGAATATCGAACATCTCCGGATGTACTTGGAGTAGCATTTATGTAAATATTTACTTGTTTAAACATCCATGCAAATATTTGGGGGCATACTTTTTCCTCCATGGTGGCAGGCATACTCTTTCCTCCATGGTGGCATGGGGAGGTTTTGATGAGGTGTCTGGGCTTTTGAATAAAATTTGATGCCTTCTTAATTTTTTTTTGAAGTGTTTTAAGTTTTGTCCTTTGTCACACTATCCGGATTAAAATAAAAGAGTGATGACCACTTAAATATTCGTCATCGGAGAATTTAAACACTCTCATTATGAAATAACTAAGGGCTATTTAAACTCTTGCCGGAGAATTTAAACACTCTCACTATGAAATAACTAGAGGCTGTTTAAACTCTAGCCATCAAAATTGGAACAAACAATGAAAGAAGATGAGAATTGCACAAAACGAAAATATTCATTAAAATAACTTAAAGTGCCTTGGCCTTCCAAGGACTTTTGAATTGTCAAAATAGGACAAAAACCTATCCGGTCAGATACCGAACACAATTACAAAAAAGAGTGCCTTGGCCATCCAAGGACTTTAGTTTGGATAAACAAGTAAAAAGTAAATTGTGAGTTAAGGTTGAGCCTTTGAAGATGGCTCTCCCCGGTGTGTTCTTCGTCATCCGATGAGGAAGCACTGGAGTAACCATGCATGTCACCTTCAGCCATTGTATGATACGGGAGGTCGTCAGACTCAACATGAAGCCATAAATCCCCAAGGTTCCTCTTCGGAAATTTTTCATGGAAGAGTAGAACCATGTCAGACCTCACCTTGGCATACATTTCCTCCTAGGTATCGATCACGTTGTTGGCATAAGCATCGATCTTGGCTAGAATCTTGGCCTCCTACTCCCTTAGCAAAGTAGTTTTCTCCTCGGCAGCCTTGGACACTGTATTCTCAAGAGCAATTTTGTCATTGGTCAAGTTGGTGATGATTTGGTCTTTGGCCTTGGATTCCCCCTTTGAGGTGGCAAGATCTTTCTCTAGTCCGGACAGCTTCTCCCGGAGCTCTGTGATGGTGTCCTCTAAAGTGGTGACTTTTGTGGTACTTGCCTCTTGGTTTCTCTTCAACTCATCATTTTCTTCCTTTAGAATGGCAGCGTTTGAAGTGACAGTGCGAAGGTCATCGGACAGCCTCTCTTTGTCAGACTTAAGATCCTTGATAATGTCTGACTGATTCCGAACTTGTTTCTCCAACGCCAGTACAGGCTGAACATTGCTTAATAAAGAGTGGGCTATGACATCCCTTTCACTTGAAACAATGAAGGTCTTACCATTGAAAGTGACTGTATTTGAGGTGCTCGGAGGGAGATAAGGCCCAAGAAAGTCGTCTCTAGGAATATTGATGAAGTACTCACCAAGCCACCAAGACCGGTGATGTCTACCCCATCAATGTTGAGATCTCCCCCTTCGACCTCATCAGTATGGAAGTCACCCGGTATCTCCTCCGCTTGTGTTGGGCAGTAGGATCAGCTTGGGAAGGAGGCTCCGGAGCCCGGAGAGAAAGCTCGTCACCTTTGGAGGTCTTTTTCTTCTTGGCCTCCATGTCTTTGCTTTCTCCTCCCCGTTTACGATCTCTTTTGGAAGCTCTTGGAGGATTTGGGGAATGCACTTCTTGCCTTTCAGCCTCCTGCTCCACCACTTCCAAGAGAGCAGCATCAATTTGATTGGGGACTGCCCCCTCCGGTTGTATGGGAGCATCCTCCTCCACCTATCCAGGGTTAGCTTCACCAACCACTTTCTTCCCCTTCTTCTTACCTTTCATCTTGCTCGGGGCTTTCGCCCGGCCTGGCAAGTAGAGTGACCCACCTGGCTCATGTGTCCTTTTAAGCACAATATCCGGAGGAGGCTGAGTGGTGAGCTCCTCCCAAGTCAAGTCTCTCCGACCTGTGGTGTTCCACAGGTGAGACCTTGCCAAGTTGCCTCCAGTAAAAGCAGCATGGAACTGGTTCCCCTATCTCTCAGCGGCCCAAGCATTGATCTTGGTGCAAGTGGCCTGCCCGGTTTTCAGGTGGTCACTAAAGTCCTTGGGCAGTTCTGCTAAGGAAAGAATGAAACAAATTAATTTAAACTAACTTAAATAAAAAAGATAAGAGTGTAAAGCAGAAGACTTATGATCGCTCCTCCATCTGCTTGTGAGAAGGCTTGGGTTGACACCAGACTTAATTTTCTGCCCATTCTCCCACGCACCACTTACGAACAGGAACTGGGTCTTCCAATTCCTCTCCGACTCCAGCAAGTCGTCCACAGCTTTGAAGTTATCCCCCATGTTGAAATGGTAGAAGGGCATGTGATGGTTTCTGCAGAGGCTGGCCATAGCAGCAAAATCCTCCATTGGTAGAGGAATCCCTGAGAGCCTTGAAGCCATTATACTGGCCATGAGGGTGTACCAGGCATTAGGGCTCAGTTGGCTCGGGCAGAGCTTTATCAGATGGAAGTATCTGACAATTTCAGGGTCCAGGGGGAATCTAAGTCCCCAATTGAACAGCTCCGTGAAGATGACAACTTCGCTTAATTTGCAATCCATGGGAGTCTCTGGGTGTATAGGGATCCTGATCTTCACATTCTCCGGTATACCCCACTTCGTACACATCCGGCCCAGTTCAGTTGTGTGGATGAATGCGTAGTTAATTTTTTGCAAGGCGAGGAGGTACTTAACCTGGACCTTGTGAAAACAGGGCCCCACCCTTCCTTTAAGACTCTCCGGCAGATCCGGATGCCTCAAACACAGCTTCTCTTTGCCTTTGTCTTTTTTGGCAACAACAGCACTACTGGTCTAACCGGAGGGCTCAGACTCAAAAGGAGCCTCTTCGACAGAGTCATCCATTACATCCTCCATAATTAATGAAGGGTTTTCGGTAGCAGTAGTAGAGGGAGGGTTCAGCTCTGGCTCAGCCTGGACTCTGGACTGATGGGCTTCAGTGTCCCCTTGATTTCTGGCCTCCAATTGGGGCTCTGATGCAGATACTTCTCTTCGAAGACTTGGACTAGTGCCCTCCGGACCGGGCAGCCTGTCCTTGGGAACTTTAATGGGCGCTTCTGACCCTGTGCTACTATCTTTGGCACCTGATTTTGAGGGGGTGCTCTTGGAAGCTTGGCCTTTAACTAACCGGCCTCGTCTCCGGTCAACTAACTTTTGAGGGGAGTGCTCAGTGTCCGACCCCATAGTTATGAAGGGGGAGGTTTTTTTGAAACTTGTGACAGTTACCCCTGGCTCAACAGTGGGTTCCGATTCTTGAACCGAAGAACCAGAGATGATGGGGGAGAGATTAGTGTGGAATAACTTTCTCGGCTTGATGCCTTTTGAGGAAGAAGAGCCTTGATCTGACTCTGTGGCTGAAGTTATTGGTCTGTCAACAGGCGAAACGGGTAACCCTGCCGCAATACGTCTTTCCCTTTCGACCTTTTGTGCCTTTTCTAATTCAGAGAGGTTGAGCCACCCACCTTTGATCAGAGCGTTCCTCGCTGTAAACATAAACTATCTGGGTAAATTTTTGCTTTAGAGAGAGAAAGCTTTAAGGAGTTGCAGAGTAAATGTGAAAGTGATGGTAAAACAGTAGAAAGTGTTTTAATTTATAGTGAATCTGAAAAAGGAGTTTGATTCCAAGGAGAATTCGAAAAGATTGGTAATGATTAAAGACAACGTTGATGTCACCAACTTTAATAAAAAGGTTACTTTTCGAAGAAGGTGGGTTCGAAATTCAAGATGAAAAAATGGCTGAAGCAACCAATCAGAAAGCGACACGTGTCCCACGAACTCTGGCAAAAAACCATTTGGATTCATGAAGCTTTATCAGTCAGGATAAAACCATAAGGCAAACAGACCTGTCCGGATTAAAACCACCCCTGACATCGGACTGTTTTTCAGGTTTTTGACAAAGGTATTTGAACAAACACCTAAAAAAGGGGCTCCTGATGAGTCTGAATTCTGATTACTCAGCGGACAGGGACAGATCGGACCTAACCCTCCGGACCGGACAGACCACTTCAAACACTTAGCTAATGGGGTTGTTCGAACTATGACAAAAGTACTAAAAAACCTAAACACTTCTTGACTAAGCTACTTGCTCTCCTAGTTAGAGCTCATGGGTCTTTAAACATGACCCGGGTCCATTGAACATGACCCGAAAGCCCATAAGGGCCCAAAATGTAAGGGTATAAATACCCAACCACCTGCATTAAATGTGGGTAATAAAAATTAACTGCAACCAGCCAGCTTAATTCTCCCTCTACTCTCTACTCTAAATATTAAACACCCACATACTTTCACAAAACATCAAACAAATTACAAGCCTACCCTCAGGCGATAATCAACCTCACCAAATCTCTACTTGCTTCGGCAAGCCTTCAACTACCTCTAGCTGTATCCCAGCATATCCTGTTGGGAATTTTGTTTAGATATTTCCGGATAAACTCAGAAGTCTTGTTTTAACAATTTCAGACTGAAATTATTTTGGTGGTTCTCCAAAAATTTCAACCGGATAAAATCAGAGCGTATGCATTTGAACAACGAGAATGAATCTTTTTTTTTGTGTTCTTTTTTTCACAGAACCATACTAATTTATTCAACCAAAATACTCCAACTGTAAAACAGTTTGATGTCCAAAAATGGTTAAAATTTCAAATGATAAACTAACTAAAAATTCAAATTCAAATTCGAATTATTTTTCCAAATTCAAATTTTCATGAATTTTCATAATAGCCTTATCATTTAAAAATAAATTTAACCCGAACAAAGATCCGCCCATTGGACCCACTAATCATAATATATTCTAACAAGCGTGTACTCCACACTCTCTGACTTTCTCGATAATATATTATGACTACATTGGTCGACTAGTTAATCCAATTACACTAAAATATCCAACAATCTTCCCCATTTTAGTGCAATTCATGATTAACTAAAACAAAATCACAACAAATAACAAATTTATGCATAAATGAAATATCGTAACAGTTGAATTTCATATTAGTATATTACACATTTCAAATATTCGAATATCAAGGTATCACTAAGGATTGAACCTTTACTATCCATAATGAATACTCGAAGATAATATACACATAAATTTACATTCTCAAATGTTCTTACTTGACACTATCTTTTACTAGCCTTGTGTCCTTATCCTTCTTAAGCATATCAAAGCCAAGTCCTAGCTTCTGGAAGCGGCTAAACTTCATGCTTAAATAGGTAGATCTTTTACTCTTGCACATGCATATGTAAGTTTTCAAAAGAGCTATTAAGGAGATAAACTTCAACCTCCACAACTTGCATGTCTGAACACATACTTTGGGATAATACTACTAATATGTTCCAATATCTAGATGTTAAGCTTTCCACATTGAATTCAGCACCTAATGTCATATTAGATGGGAATTGGGTATCTCAACATGAGAGATTTTAAATGGACTTTAATGTCATCTCAATAGTCGATTTGTGCACAAAATCTCTACTTAACCCTTTGGTTAAATGATCGGCTAATTATATTGAGTTCTCACAAACTCTACTGAAATAACATCATGCGTGATGCGCACACGAATCTTACTTTTTCTAACAACTAAGGGTCTAGACATGCCTTTATAAACTTGTCTATCGACATTGGCCAAGGCATCTTCACTATCACATCTGAAAGATCTTTACTCGTTGTTTCTAATGCCACAAACTCTGATTCCATTGTTGAATCAGTAATACAAGTTTTCTTTTTTTATAGATGCCCAAGAGATATAACGTCCCCAAGTAAAAATACTCATCCATTTGTGGAACAATCGTCTTACATATTCGAAATATTACTCGCATCTGAATATCCTTCAAGTATAGAAGTAAATCTAGTATAAGTCAAACCACAATCCATGGTTTTTTTTCAAATACTTGAATACTCGGTTTAAAGCTTTCCAATGATGTGAACTAGGATTTCTAGTATACCTACTAAGCTTTCAAGTAGTAATCACAATATCCGCCGATGGATCTTCAAGTTGAGATATAACAACAACTTTATTACGTAGAATATTAAGACTATGATTTACAGGTGATCTTACCGGAGAACAATCTTTAAAATTAAGTTTATTCAATATCTCCTCAATATAACAAGATTGAGAAATCGATATACAATTCTTCGTTCGCTTGATTCTTATACCAAGAATCATTTCAGCTTCCCCCAAATCTTTCATCTCAAAACTAGATGTTAAGAATGTCCTTTTTTCATCAAATTGATTTGGTAATGCAAAATAGCAACATGTCATCCACGTATAAACAAATCATAACTCAGTTATGAATAACATCAAAATTTACCAGAACCGTAAATTTTATTTTACAAATAACTTGTTATATTATAAAATAATGTGAACCACATGTAAATCAATTAATAATCAACATCAATTGTTGGCGAAATTCCAACTAGCATGCAAAATTCATATGATTTTGCAATATGTAAATCACAGATACCGGTTTCCATTTATATAAACTGCATTATTTATTATAGACCATACTTAATCTGCTTTGCATGTCAATTAGTGATTTAATTTACATCCGCGTTTCAAATAGTATATCACATATGCGCAAAACAACGTTTTCATTTACGTAATATATTAAACTGCAGATATATGTATATACTCCAATCCGCAAAAACCTTATTTGCATGCAATGTTGGAAATCACGCGGACATTCATTAAACTGTTAATGATTACACACGAAAAGTTTTATTTATTTCACTTTGGCTTGATCAATTGACTTTAAATGCATGTATACCTTATATATATTAAACAGGTGATAACTGCATGTTGCAGTTATCGTTTTATAATTTTACAAACTGCATAGTTATTGTTTTACAATTCATATATATAATTTTACTCAACTTTTACCTGTACGTTTTTATCTTTTAGGCTTTTATCAAACATAACCGTTAATAAAACTGTGGCACATATATATTAATAACCTCTAGGTTAACAACTTTGCAGTTTTATTAACAAATGTAATATTAGCTTTTAAGGCACAATATTGTCTCCGATTAAAATTTTCTTTTCTACGATGCAATAAAGTTTGCATGTTACTGGTTATCCCTTTGGACCAAGTGACACAAACCGCAAGCCCGTCACTGGTTTTTCAATCTAAAGAAAAAAAACTTCTTTCTTGCTAAACACAAAAATACCGTCATTTATGCAGTTTGATTTCAAATCACTTTAAACACAAAAATCTGATTCATAAATCAAACTTCAGTATTTCTGGTTAGAAAAATCATATTTTTTTTCTTCTTTACAGAAACAAAATACCAAAATATGTTTTTTCATATAGCCAATGAGTTCAAGTATTCTTTTTAGAGCCCTAGATACACACTTTTAACAACCAAAATAATAATTAATCGAGCGTGTGTATTATTTATAGAATTTAAAACATCTTAGAGATTATCACCATTTTCATCCATGAGTAAAAGTTAAGGGAGAAAAACTTACAAGATTATGATACCATAGTTCCAATTCTTTGATACTTGATTATGGATTCACTTAAAGATGATAAAAAAATCTCTTCATTTCAATATTCATGCAAATCTTTGCATAGAACAAGAAGATCTTCATACAAATCTCTTTATAATACAAGAACATTTAATTTCAATCTTTTGTTGGGAATTTTGTTTAGAGATTTCTGAATAAACTCTGAAGTCTTGTTTTAACAATTTCAGATTGAAATTATTTTGGTGGTTCTCCAAAATTTTCAACCGGATAAAATCAGAGCGTATGCATTTGAACAACGAGAATGAATCTTTTTTTGTGTTCTTTTTTTTCACAGAACCATACTTATCTATTCAACCAAAATACTCCAACTGTAAAACAGTTTGATGTCAAAAAACGGTTAAAATTTCAAATGATAAACTGACTAAAAATTCAAATTCAAATTCAAATTATTTTTCCAAATTCAAATTTTCATGAATTTTCATAATAGCCTTATCATTTAAAAATAAATTTAACCCTAACAAGGATCCGCCCATTGGACCCACTAATCATAATATATTCTAACAAGCGTGTACTCCACACTCTCCGACTTGCTCGATAATATATTATGACTACATTGGTCGACTAGTTAATCCAATTACACTAAAATATCCAATAGATCCATCCCTCACACTATACGCTTCTTCAAATACTTCCCTCATGGAATCCATTACTATGACTGCGCTTGACTTTACTCCAAGATCTGTGATCTTTGTCTTTCTACTTTCTCTTCTTCACCAACAATAAATATTGATATTGGATATGAACCAGCCCTACTAAGATCTGAACACTTGTTAGGGAAACCATCAATATCCGAACAAGATCTGACCCAACCTTACCAAATCTCGCTAGGCCGAATCTTAGCCACGTCACCCGAAGTAGTGACCAGCAGTTGGCAAACACCTACGAGAGAGGTCATAGGAGATAATTCGAGCTTCGGTTCTTACCTTATTTAAAGAAATAAGTTAACAAGAAAAAACATAAAGTAAACAATCGAGCAACAAGAGATTTAACGTGGTTCGGATCGTGAAGAAATCCTACGTCCATGGGCAATAGATATTCTTTTATTAATAAGTAAGTTACAAAAAGACTCTCAAACACAAATGACTCAATCACTCTTGATTGACAGAATCCTCTCTTTATTGTTTATGTCTTACCTAACTTATCTCTCAAAAGACCTAGAGCTAGTTTCTCTCTTTAAAGACATGTGCGGCTCACGTCTAGTCGCGTCACAAGTTGGAAAACTATAACTTCTTTTAATTATAGGCCAACTATGATAAATCTTAATTCTATAATTAAAAAAATTTATTTAATATAAAAGACAAATTAATATGAAATCTAATCAATATAAAAAACCAAACTAGTATAAGATTTAATTAATATAGAATATACAATTGACGTAGAATGTCAAATTAATATAATAAAACTAACTAATATATAAACTAATTAATATAATAGACTGATTTAAGAAACATAAAATTATGCAATTACTTTTAACCTAAATTGAATAGACCCGGTAGAGAAATGGTGCCTCGCGAAGTTGATTCCATTGATATCAAGTTATTGGGACTAGGGGTGGCAAACGGTCTGAACCGCGAACCGTTCGCACCGTTTAAATCAGAACCACGGGTTGCGGTCCTGGCGGGTTGCTCCTTATGTGGTTCTGGCGGTCTAGCGGTCCTGCCAGTTTGCATTCTTAATGGGCTAGTTTCACAGTTAAACCGTCAGTTCAAACCACCAGACGAACCATTTAAGAACCGTTTATCAGTTCAAACCATCAGCAAAACCATTTAAGAACCGTTTATCAGAATATTTTATAATGTTATTTAAAATTAATTTGTAAGTGTTAATTGAATCTAATTTCAGTAATTGAGATACGTACCATATACACGAGTTAATTATTCTATTTCATGTATTTTAATTTAAATATGTTATCATTTTAATCGAAATTTTATAATCAATCAATTACATTCTAAAAAATAATTGTAATTTGATTTTGATACGTTTGATTATATATTTATATTTATGTATTTAAGATATTTTATTTAATATTATGTAGATATTAAATAAAAAAAGTACATCTACTTGTATTTCGATTACAATTTTCAATATTTAATATTATTATATATTTAAGATGTTTATGTAATTACGATGTTTTATTTAATATTACGGTTATTTTATCGAACTATTCAATATTTGAAGTATAAATTTAAAGTTTTTAAAATTGTATAAATTTGGATTATATTCCAATTGCGTAAACACATGTAATTTGGTTGTGAAATAAATTCAAAAATATTTGTGTTTCAATTAACTACATGTAATTTGGTTCCTAAAAAGGAATTATATTTCGATGACATAATTAAATATAATTAATTAAATATATTTATTTAAGAGATGAAAATAAGGTTATGCCCGAGGCTTAAAAATATATCAGTGGATACATTGAGGCAATAAATTAAGAAATAATTTTATACAATTTAATTTAAAATTAAAAGAAAATTGAAAAAAAGAAATGAGCTTATTTGAAATTTTCAACCGTGCTGAAACAATTGAGACATGGATGATGAATTCAAAGTGGGACGGTGGGACCCATGTGTCAATGTGAATCACACAAGAAACGAGGAGGACCATCTTTATCAACGGTGCAGGTTAGGAATTCATCATTATCAACGGTGCATGTTAAACCCGAAATGGATGATGAATTTAAAATGGGACCCATGCCGTCAGTGTGAATCACACAAGAAACGAGGAGGACCATCTACTTATTCTTAGGAAAATAACGGCGCTGAAAACTCCGGACCATCCGGAGAATTCTCCGGATGGTCCGATTTTCCAGTCCTGGCGTCTGGATATTTCGTTCGGATGCTCCGGACCAGACGTCCGGATGGTCCGGATTTTTTTTTTTCGTTTTTTTAATTTTTTTTGGATTTCCTCTATAAATAGAGGAGACCCCAAATCCAAACTCATAAATTCATATACTCCTTTTTATATCTCTTTAAATCTCTCTACTTGTTCTAAATATTCTAGAAAACTCAAATTTCTTATTTTACATATTGTAGTCATACTTTCGGAATTGTTTGATTTTTGTTTTTTCGCAAATTGTTTCAATTTGATAAAAACACTTAAATAACGCTGGGATAACATTATAATAGCTCAATTAAGAGCTTCGTATAATTTATCAAGTTATTTAATTGTTATAGTAATTTAAATTAGTTCTTTTAATTCTAATTTTATTAGTTGTTGTTAGTTGTTATTGCTTGTTATTAGTTGTATTAGTTGGTATTAGTCTAAATTTAGTTTTTATTATTTGCGATATTAATTAGTTTCGATTAGTATCTTATTGTATATTTAAAAAAAACGTTGTTTTAAGTTTTAAAATGCATATAAAACGTAGACTTACTAATACTCACCAATCCGCTAATTTTCACTTGTAATAAATGATGTTTCTGATAACCAAAACAAATTTATAGTGACCAAAATGTAATAATAATTTTATAATCATTATTAAAATTACAATAATAAAATTCAAAATTTAATATTAAAATTATAACTATATAAGTTGTAATCTTTTACCATGATAAAATATGATTTTGGTCTAAAAAATAATAAATAACATTTGTAATATTTAAAACCAAATCACAATAATAATATTCAAAATGTAATATTAGAATTATAACAATATAACTTAAAAATAATAAATAACACTTGTAATATTTAAAACCAAATCACAATAATAAAATTCAAAATGTAATATTAAAATTATAACAATATAACTTAAAAATAATAAATAACACTTGTAATATTTAAAACCAAATCACAATAATAAAATTCAAAATGTAATATTAAAATTATAACAATATAACTTACAAATAATAAATAACACTTGTAATATTTAAAACCTAATCACAATAATAAAATTTAAAATGTCATATTAAAATTATAACAATATAACTTAAAAATAGTAAATAACACTTGTAATATTTAAAACCAAATCACAATAATAAAATTCAAAATGTAATATTAAAATTATAACAATATAACTTGTAATATTTTTGCATGATAAAATATGATTTTGGTTTAAAAAATAATATATAACACTTGTAATATTCAAAACCAAATCACAATAATAAAATTCAAAATGTAATATTAAAATTATAACCATAGAATTTGTAATATTTTAACATGATAAGATATAGTTTTGGTTTGTAATATTAAAATCAACACTACTAATATTAGATCTAAAAACATAATAATAATAATAATATTCAAAATGTGATAATAACATAAGTAATATTTAAAATTTTGGACTATATAATAATTACAACACTTAAAATATTAATAACCAAAACAAATTAATATTAACAAAAATGTAATAATAATTTTATAATAATATGCAACATCTCAATATTTTTTAAATATAACATTTTGGTTATAAAATAAATAAAACATTTATAATATTTACCAATAAACCGCGGTTTTTTACAAATAAATCGTGGTTTCGCAGTCCTGCCGGGTTGCAGTCCTGCCGGGTTGCAGTCTTGGCGGGTTGCTCCTTATGCGGTCCTGACGGTCCTAATGGTTTGCGGTCCTGGCGGGTTGCGGTCCTGCCAGTTTGCAGTCCTAATGGACCAGTTTCGCAGGTAAACCACCAGTTCATAAGCAGATTGTCAGCTTTGAACCGTGGTTCTAGAACCATTTGCCACCCCAATTGGGACAATCGATTCTCGAGAAACTCGACAAAGGGAAAGAATATTTACAGAAAGCTAGGGAAACAGAAACATGGAATCCAAAGTCTGAAAACAGACCCTATGCGCAATATGTTGGGGAGCTAATTAAATCGGAAATGATAATGTGGATGAATTCTTTAAAATCCCAATTGGAATCACTCAAAATTTACTTCATGATCTTGTGGAGAGTTTAGAGAAAATATTTCAAGCCTAGATCACATTTGTTGCTTTATGCTGTTCAAAATGTGAATTTTCTTTCGATTAAAATCATAGTTGAAGTTGGCATTTATGTGCATTGGTTCCGTATATTTTTCATACAGCACTGTATTTATTGTGTTTGTAACACATAGGAATTACAAAAGTTAATACAATGTCATTATCCAAGAAGTTTGACTTTTTCTAGTGGCAGCGTGGATCCAACTTAGCTGCTTGCTGGAGAGATCGGGTAGCTTTCGCGAGAGCATGGAGACGTGTCAAGTTTCTTTTCTTTCGGTGTTTGTATTTTGATGCAAAGATAGTTGTTACAGATCACAAGTCCATTTATAAGGAGACTTTCAACAACACATCCGTGTTATTTTTGGTGTTAGGGATTTCACTCAAAAGATCATGTTATCATATTAGTGAAAGATAAATAATAACAATATGTTGTTGAGAAATACAGTAAATTAACACTAAGATCAAGCATACAAATTGTTAACGGAGTTTAAACTGTGCATATATCTCTAGACCTGCTGCATATCGATTTTATTAGAAAGAAATCCGTTACATTATTTTTCGATACATTTAAAACACCTAAATTTTTGGTTTTCTAGAAAGTTTTATAAGTAGAATAAGAAGAAACCATTACGGTCCTTAATTAGTAATTTATGACTCACAAAATTACTTTTGACTTCTCAAATTCAAAATTCTTGAACTCTCTTTAATGAGTCTAACAATATTTGAGTTGAAAACTCGTTTCAACCTATCTTCAGACCTTGATCTATGTAGCAGATTTTTCTGGTCTTGTTACTCTTGCAGGACAACTGAAGCTGAACAAAACTTTAGTTTTTCAATGGCTATTGTCTTTCTAAGCATATCAGCTGGATTATTGCTTCCTTGGATCTTTTCCAGTATTAGCACCTCATGTAGAAAATAGTGTTTCGTTTCCGGATAATCTCTCAAGTCTTGTAAACAATTTCTTATTGAAATATTTTTGGGGTTCTCCAAAAATTTCAATTGGATAAAGTCAGAGACATATACTTTGAACAGAGAGGATGAAATTTTTGATATATTCTTCTTTTCAACAGAACCCATATTTATAAATTCGACCAACCAAAAACAGTTTGGAAGTTAGGGCAGTTAGGGTATCTTAACTGATTTTGTAATAAAACGGCTATAATTCAAAATTTGAATAAAACGGTCAAATTTTAAATTTCGAAATTCTGTTGACTTGCAACAATTTTATAATTCGACCCCAGCCAGGGGCTCCGCCCCTTGACCCCGCTAATCATGATATAATCTAACAAGCGTGCACTCCGCACTCTACGACTTGTTTGATAATATATCATGATTAAATTGGTCGACTAGTCGATCCAATTATACTAAAATAAATAACAATCTTCCCCCATTTTAGTGTAATTCATGATCTACTAAACACAATCATATCAAATATCAAATTTATGCATAAATGAAATATCGTAACGATTGAATTTCACATTAGTATATTACACATTCCAAATATTCGAATATCAAGGTATCACTAAGGATTGAACCTTTACTATTCACAATGAATACATGAAGATAATATACACATAAATTTACATTCTCACTTGTTCTTACTTGACACTATATTTTACTAGCCTTGTGTCCTTATCCTTCTTAAGCATATCAAAGCCAAGTCCTAACTTCTTGAAGCGGCTAAACTTCATGCTCAAATAGGTAGTTCTTTTCATCTTGCACCTGCATATGCAATTTTTCAAAAGAGCTATTAAGAAGATAATCTTCAACCTTCACAACTTGCAGTTCTGAACACATACCTTGGGATGATATACAAATGTGTTCCAATATCTTGATGTTAAGCTTTCCACATTGAATTCAACACCTAATGTCATATTAGATGGGAATTGGGTATCTCAACATGAGAGATTTCAAATGGACTTTAATCCCATCCCAATAGCCGATTTGTGCACAAGATCTCAATTTAACCCCTTGGTTAAATGATCGGCTAAGTTATATTGAGTTCTCACAAACTCTACTGATATAACATCATGCGTGATACGCTCACGAATCATACTGTGTCTAACACCTAAGTGTCTAGACCTGCCTTTGTAAACTTGTCTATAAACATTGGCCAAGGCAGCTTCACTATCACATCTGATAGATATAGGTGATATCGGTTTGGGCCACAACGGAATTTCATACATTAAATTTCTTAGCCACTCAGCTTCTTTACTCGCTGCTGCTAATGCCACAAACTCTGATTCCATTGTTGAATCAGTAATACAAGTTTGTTTCTTAGACGCCCAAGAGATAGCACCTCCCCCAAGTAGAAATACCCATCCACTTGTGGAAGAATGATCTTCCATATTGGAAATATAACTCGCGTCTGAATATCCTTCAAGTACAGAAGGAAATCCGGTATAAGTTAAACCATAATTCATGGTTCCTTTCAAATACTTGAATACTCGATTTAAAGCTTGCCAATGATGCGAACTAGGATTGCTAGTATACCTACTAAGTTTTCCAACAGCAAAGGCAATATCCAGCCTAGTGCTAGTCATGGCATACATAAGACACCCGATGGCTCTCGAGTATTCAAGTTGAGATACAGCAATACCTTTATTAGGTAGAAGCTTAAGACTAGGATCTATAGGTGTGCTTACCGGAGAACAATCTTTAAAATTAAATTTATTTAATATCTTCTCAATATAGTGAGATTGAGAAATCGATATACTATTGTTCTTTCGCTTGATTCTTATACCAAGAATCATTTCAGCTTCCCCCAAATCCTTCATCTCAAAGTTAGATGATAAAAAATTCTTCGTTTCATTAACCTGATTTTGGTCAGTACCAAAAATCAACATATCATCCACATATAGACAAATCATAACTCCTTTACCAGAATTATCAAATTTGCTATATACACACTTGTCTGCTTGGTTAAGAATAAATCCATTAGACAATATCACATTATCAAATTTTTGATGCCAATCTTTTGGTGCTTGTTTCAAACCATACAAAGACTTTTTCAACTTGCATACCTTGTTTTCACAACCAGGCATCACAAACCCTTCCGGTTGTTTCATATAAATCTCCTCATCCAAATCACCATTCAAGAATGCTGTTTTAACATCCATTTGATGAATTACAAGATTGTATACAGATGCAAGTGCAATCAACAATCTAATTGTGGAAATCCTAGCAACCGGAGCATAAGTATCAAAGAAGTCAATGCCTTCTCTTTGTCTAAATCCCTGGATAACCAATCTAGCTTTATACCTTTCAATAGTACCATCTACTTTCATTTTTCGTTTAAATATCCATCTATTTCCCAATGATTTGCACCCAGGAGGTAAATCAGCCAACTCCCATGTATTATTATGCATGATAGACTCTATTTCATCCTGGATAGCTTCTTTCCAGAATGCAGCATCCTTTGATGCCATAGCATCATTAAAAGTCCTTGGATCATCTTCAATAACAAAACAATATTGATATTGATAGTCAATCTTATCCCTTGACCCTTCAAATAAATATAGTTGAAAATCAGATCCGTACAACTTAGCTTTTCTGGCTCTAGTACTTCTCCTTGGTTCAGAAGGTCCAGGTACACAATTGGTACCACTTGATATATTTTCAATTTCACTTAAGTTCCTATTCAAAGAGTTTTGAATCAAATCTCTAGGTCTAGGTATAGAAGTAAATCTCTCTTCATCAAATATTGCATCTCTTGACTCGATAACTGTGTTCACCGACACATAGTCATTAGATTCTAACACATAGAACTTATATGCAATGGAATGCTCAGCATACCCAATGAAGATACAATCTATACCTCTTTCACCCAAATTTTTCCTTTTAGGTTCA
Source organism: Limnanthes douglasii subsp. nivea (assembly GCA_036936605.1). Taxonomy (NCBI): domain Eukaryota; kingdom Viridiplantae; phylum Streptophyta; class Magnoliopsida; order Brassicales; family Limnanthaceae; genus Limnanthes; species Limnanthes douglasii. The sequence continues at coordinate 159,319,445 of JAUPFV010000005.1, read as the reverse complement.
GTGAGTCTTACAACAGCTCTACAACCCCAAACTCTCAGATAATTTAGTGTTGGAGGCTTCTTAAACCAAAGCTCATACGGGGTCATCTTATTCTTTTTAGTAGGAACACGATTCAATAAATAACAGGCTGTTAACATAGCCTCACCCCAGAATCCTTCACTCAAACCCGAATAGGACAACATGGAATTAACCATTTCTTTCAAAGTCATATTCTTCCTTTCAGCTATACCATTTTGTTGTGGTGTATAAGGAGCCGTGGTTTGATGAATTATACCCGTAGACTGAAAATATATAGGATCATAATATTCACCTCCTCTATCCGTACGTAGATTTTTAATCAAATCATTCTTATGTAGCTCAACTTCTTCCTTATAGATTTTAAACTTATCAAGAGCTTCATTTTTAGCATGCAACAAATAAATGTAGCAATATCTAGATGCATCATCAATAAAAGTAATAACATACTTTTTATTTCCTAATGAAGGTGTAGCATGGAAATCACATAAATCACTATGTACTAGTTCCAATACTTTAGAAACTCGGTTAACATTATTGAAAGGTTTTCTAGTTATCTTAGTTAACATGCAAGTTTTACATTTTTCATTATTTGCATCAACAGGAGGAATAAGGCTCATTTTAGACATGTCTTTTATTCTTTTATAATGAACATGTCCTAATCTAGCATGCCATAATTCTGTTTTATTTATATTTCTACACACACTAGTGGAAGTCATGCAAACAGAATCATTTTCGAACGAAACATTAATATTTAACATAAACATACCATTACATAAATATCCCAATCCCATAAATACACCATGTTTTGACAAAACATATTTGCCACTTTCGTACACTTGTTTGAAACCACAATTGTTTAAAACAACACCAGACAAAAGATTCTTTCGAATCCCAGGAACATACAATACATTGTTCAATAATATGTACTTTCCAGAAGTAAATAGTAATTTAACATTTCCTAGTCCTTTGATTGGTTCAGTAGCAACATTTCCCATCTTAAGTGAAGGTCCATCTTCAATCGGTTGAAAATTACTAAACCATCGAAGATCTTTACATACATGACTTGTTGCTCCCGAATCAACCCACCAAGCAACATCATCATCCTGCACATAAAATGCTTCAGATATTAGAGATATATAATTTTGACCAGAATTAGAATTCTGAAATAAAATCTGACCTTGTTGCTTTTCAGGATCCTTAGATCCACTTGAACCAGCATTGTGTCCACTTGAACCAGCAGTGTTCCCACTTGGACCAACATTATTTTTGCCTTTTCCAACTCGACAATCCCTTCTAAAGTGACCAGGTTTGCCACATTTCCAGCATGCTATTTTAGGCTTTTTGCTGTTAAAATTACTGTTTTTGTTGTTTCCTTTAAACTTTCGTTTATTCCCCTTATCTGTATTTCCATTCTTAAAGAATCCGCTGCTTTCAACCATATTTACAGATGAGTTTCCCACTTGGTTTTTACCCTTGGGATTACTTAATTCATCTTGAGCCCTTAGAGACTCTTCAATCTTAAAATGACTACCAAGTTCGACTAGAGTCATTTCTTCCTTGTTGTGTTTCAGTGTGTGTTTAAAATCCTTCCACGAAGGAGGCAATTTGTCAATAACAGAAGAAACCGAAATACATTCGTCCATTTTCATATTGTGTTGAACAAATTGACCCAGAATTCTTAGTAGTTCATTATACTGTTCCATTACAGGTCTAGAGTCAACCATTTTGTAATTTATAAAATTACTAACCAGGAACTTCCTACTAGAAGCATCTTCTGCCATGTATTTTGATTCTATAGAATCCCATAATTCTTTTGCAGATTCGACATTTTGGTATACATCAAACAAAGTATCAGACATACCGTTTAATATATGGCCTCGGCAAATGTAGTCATCATTCTCCCACTTGCTGCGCCTCCTCGTTTGTTCCAATGTTTCATTCTCAGTGATCTCTGGCCAGGGGGTACTCAAGACATACACAACCTTGAGTGTAGTCAACAGAAAATGCATCTTTTTCTGCCATCGTCTGAAAGCATGTCCTTCGAACTTGTCCAACTTAGCGAATTTACTTGTCATCTCCTTCGCAGATTCTCCTCCGTTCGTCATCTCTATCTTCATCAACAAGACCAGAATATTTCAATAAAATGTAGAAAATAGTGTTTCGTTTCCGGATAATCTCTGAAGTCTTGTAAACAATTTCTTATTGAAATATTTTTGGGGTTCTCCAAAAATTTCAATTGGATAAAATCAGAGACATATACTTTGAACAGAGAGGATGAAATTTTTGATATATTCTTCTTTTCAACATAACCCATATTTATAAATTCGACTAACCAAAAACAGTTTGGAAGTTAGGGCAGTTAGGGTATCTTAACTGATTTTGTAATAAAACGGCTATAATTCAAAATTTGAATAAAACGGTCAAATTTTAAATTTCGAAATTCTGTTGACTTGCAACAATTTTATAATTCGACCCCAGCCAGGGGCTCCGCCCCTTGACCCCGCTAATCATGATATAATCTAACAAGCGTGCACTCCGCACTCTACGACTTGTTTGATAATATATCATGATTAAATTGGTCGACTAGTCGATCCAATTATACTAAAATAAATAACACCTCATCTTCCAATAAAGACCTGATGAAATGATAGCGAAGATTGATATGGTTGGTTCTCGAATGAAATGTTGAATTCTTCGCCAACTGAATTTCACTCGGACTATCACTATGCATAACGTTCTTCTTCTGTTTGAATCACAGCTCACATAACATACCTTAAAGCCATATCATCTCATTACTGGCTTCGCTCACTTTACATACTCAGCCTCTGCAGTCGATGGAGTGACAATTTTTTGTAACTTTAACATCCAACAATAAATATATAACCAATGGTGTTTTTCCAGTGATCGACTTCACCTCCAAAATCTGTATCTACGTAGCCTTGTACCTTTAACTCACCGTCACTAAAGTAAAAACACTTTCTTGTTGTGCCTAGTAGGTACCTCAAAATCTACTTTACAATTTCTCAATGAATTTTCTTGGGTTTGACCTAAAGCTGCTTACAACTCCCACTGCATGACTAATGTTTGGTCCTGTACCAACCATCGCATACATCAAACTCTCAATAGCTCATTCATATGGAACTTAGCCACGAAGTCTTTCTCTTCCTCCGTTTGAGGGGATTGATCCTTGAATAAACGAAAGTGATATGTGAATGGTGTATTAACTCGATTGACATCATGCATGCTAAATCTCTGCAAAACACGATCGATGTACTCTGACTGAGGTAACTATAAAACCTTTTTATGCTTATCTCTTGTGATTTACATTCCAAGGATCTTCTTTGTCGGATCCAAGTCCTTCATGTTAAGTTATTTTGATAATTGATGTTTCAATCTTTTAATATCATCTATATCTCAACCTGCTACTAACATATAGTCAACATAGAGTAGCAAAATGATATGACTGGACTTACATATTTTAGAATAGTAACAATGGTCGACATTACACTTCTGGAAACTCTATTTATGCAAAAATCGTCAAATTTCTTGTACCACTATCTTGGGGCTTGATTTAAACCATACAAACATTATTTGAGTATCCATATCAAGTTTTCATTGCCTTCTTTGAAGAAACCTTATGGTTGATACATGTATATCTCTTCATTAAATTCCTCGTGAAGAAATGCAGTATTTACTTCTAATTATTCAAGATAAAGGTCTTCAATAGAAAAAATAATCAACACTGATCTAATAGCATTGACCTTCACAACTGGAGAAAAAATATCCGTCTAATAAATTTCTTCCTTATGTTAGATCCCTTTGACAACTAGTCAGGCTTTATATCTTTTAAAGCCAACATGCTCATCTTTCACCCGGTACACCCATTTGTTATGAAGTTTATTCTTACCCATAAGTAAGTCGGGTAGTTCCCATGTTTAATTTGAGATTAAAGACTCCATCTCATTTTTCATGTCAAGCTCCCACTTGCTAGCATCACTGGTCTGACAAACTTCATCATAGCATTCAGGTTCCCTTCTATCGGTCAGCAACAGATAATTTAAGTATCTCCTGTTGGGCACATGGGGTCGGGAAGATCTTCTCAAAACAGGAATTTCCTTAGTTAGCTGTAAGGTATCAGACTGTTTTCGATCGGTCTGTCCAACTGACTCTTATTGCTAAGGAGTTAATCTGATCGGCTCTATTTCTTAACTATCTGGGACCTGATGCAGACAGTTTAGCGCTGGAATTTATGAAGAATGGCGATCACCCAAAGAATGCGGTGAATTGACAGTTTGAAGCTCCGGTGTCTGATTTTGACCCACAACACCTTGTTTCGAAGGAAACGACACCACGAATGCAAGTCACCAGCTTGGCTCGTGAACTATGGCCTTTTTTTGGCATTTGGGCTCATCTATCAGCTTATTTCGAGTTTTTAATACTTTAGGATATTTTAGTTATTTTTCATATTTTTGGTTTTAGGGTTTCAATTGAACCCTTATATAAACATATCTTCTTTACATTGTTTGTGGAGTTGTTTTTTATTAATAAAATTAGGGTTTATCCCTATTTCTAGCTTCTTTTGCGTTCCACTCTGAATCATATTGGTATTAGACACAGGCAGTCCTGCGAGATGGTGCGAGGAAGAACTAGAGGTCGCGGTGGCGCTGCAGTGACTAGAGATGCAAGTGATTTTGATGATCGTGAAGATGCTGACCTGCGCCCTCACGTGGCTGATCTTACACGTCAGGTGGTTGATCTTAACGCCAGGCAACAAGGTATGGAGGTTGAAGGTATCGATAACTCTTTTGGGGAGGGGTTAGAACAGAATACTTATCACGGCCGCCGCTGGGAGCTTGGATTTAAGGTAGACATCCTGGACTTTGATGGTAGCCTTAAGGCAGAGGCGCTTGTGGATTGGTTATCTCAGGTTGAGGAAGTGCTGAACTTCAAGGAAGTTCCTGAGGAGAGAAGGGTCGCGTTGGTCACCATCCACCTGCGCGGCAGGGCACAGGCTTGGTGGCAGCAAGTGAAGAAGACCCGTGAGTGTGAAGGCAAGGAGAAAGTCCGCAGTTGGGAGAAGTTAAAAAAACAAATCCGCAAGGCTTTCCTACCTTACAACTTCGAGCGGGAACTATTTTAGCGACTCCAGAATCTTCGTCAAGGACCACGATTTGTGGACGAGTATACAGAAGAATTCTATCAGCTGCTGGCTCGTACGGATGTGAACGAGTCGCCACATCAGCGGGTATCCCACTATATTGGTGGGTTGCGCCTTCAGCTTCAAGATGTGTTGAATATGTTCGACCCGTGCTCTGTTTCGGAAGCCCATCGGTGTGCCCTCCAGGCAGAAAAACAGTTGGCTCGCCGGACCGAGATTGGCGTACGAATTGGTGCTCCTTCAGGGACTTTGGTGTCCAAACCAGTTCCCCGTCCAACCCCTGACCCGGTCCCTCCTGGGGCGCGGTGCGACCAGCCGTTCTTCAAGCAATTTACGTTGCTATGGGTGTGTTGAGTTAGGGCATCGTCAGGTAGAATGTCCAAATGCTGCGGGTGCTAGGGGTATTTTCTCTCACGAGGCGTTTGAACCGAATCCCATTGTTCTTGATGGTCCTCCGAAATTTGATACCTATGATGATGATATACCCGAGGTTGCGGAGGAAATTGTGACTGGTGATGTTGGTGCAGTTTTGATGCTACGTCGCACTTTTCTGTCTCCTCGCGTTCCTGATCAGAGTGACTGGCTGCGGAATAATGTGTTTCAGTCGACTTGTACGATTGGCAGGAAGATGTGCACCTCCATTATTGATGGTGGTAGCTGCGAGAATGTCATCTCCGAGACAGCGGTTTCGAAGCTCGGGCTGAAATCAGAATCGCACCCCAAGCCATACAAGCTCGCCTAGCTAAGTAAAGGTACTGATATCACTGTGTCTAAACGTGTGCTTGTTTCTTTTTCTGTGGGGCATACATACCAGGATGAGGTGTTTTGTGATATTGTACCTATGGACGCTTGTCACCTGTTACTTGGCCGTCCTTGGCAGTATGATTTGTCTTTTGTGCATGATGGTCGTGCAAATACTTATTCATTCTTCTTTCGGGGTAAAAAGATTGTTCTTGTGCCGGCAAAGCCTCGACCCCTAAGCATTGGCTCTAATCCTTCCACAACGACCTTGATGTCCCGTGCTCCTTTTCAAACAGCCATGGAGGGGGCTGGTGTGGTTTTCTTATTGTTTTGTGATCCTGTTGCGACTGATTCTCATGCGGACCCTAGCCATGTAGTTCAGTCTCTTTTGCAGGAGTTTGCAGATGTGTTTCCTGAGAATTCCCCCCCCCCCCCCCCCCCCCCCCCCCGAGTTACCTCTTCTAAGGGATATTCAACATCAAAGAGACCTGGTTCATGGTGCTGCTCTCCCAGATCGGCCCCACTATCGAATGAGCCCGAAGGAGCATGAAGAATTACGACGATAGGTGGAGGATTTGTTGGATAAGGGACATATTCGAGAAAGTCTCAGTCCATGTGCAGTTCCGGCACTGCTGACACCTAAGAAAGATGGTTCCTGGCGTATGTGTGTGGACAGCCGAGTTATCAACAAGATCACTGTTCGCTACAGGTTTCCTATACCTCGTCTGGATGATCTGTTAGACCAGTTGGGTGGTGATTCTGTGTTCAACAAGCTTGATTTGAAGAGTGGATACCATCAGATTTGGATTCGTCCTGGTTATGTGAGTGGAAGACGGCGTTTAAGACGCGTGAGGGATTGTTCGAGTGGATGGTGATGTCGTTTGGTCTATCCAACGCGCCGAGCACTTTCATGCGTATCATGAATCAGGCAATGAGGTCTTTCATCGGTAAATTTGTTGTTGTTTACTTCGATGATATTCTGATCTATAGTGCTAACCATTCTATGCATCTATCCCATTATTTACGTGAGGTGTTATTGGGGTTGCGTCGGGACAAGTTTTATGCTGCTACTGCCAAATGTTCGTTTATGTCCCCAGCTGTCCAATTTTTGGAGTATATTGTCTCTGTTGAAGGGTTACGAGCTGATCCGAGAAAATTTGCTGCTGTGGACCAGTGGCCTCGACCTACTTCCAGCACCGAGGTTCGTAGTTTTCATGGTTTAGCTTCGTTTTATCGGCGTTTCATTCCCTATTTCAGCAGTGTTATGGCCCCGATTAGGGATTGCATGAAGGGCACAAAATTTGGTTGGTCCAAATATGCTGATGCAGCATTTGCAGAAGTTAAACGACGTCTCACCACTGCGCCTATTCTGGTGTTGCCCGACTTTTCCCAGCCATTTGAGCTTCATTGTGACGCGTCTAAATTTGGTATTGGGGCAGTTCTTTCCCAATAAGGGCGCCCCGTGGCTTTCTTCAGTGAGAAATTGGCGAGTGCTAAGCTGCGATTTAGTACATATGATATTTAATTTTATGTGGTGGTTCAGGCTATCAAGCATTGGCGTCATTACTTGTTTCAGCGTGAATTTGTGTTATATATTGATCATGATTCTTTGAAGTATCTTGGCAGTCAGGACAAGGTATCTCATAGACATGCTTCTTGGATAGCTTACTTGCAGCAGTTCACTTTTGTCATCAAGCACAAGGCCGGTATTACGAATCGGGTTGCTGATGCTCTGAGCCGACGTCACAATCTGCTGAGTGAGATGCGAGTTCAGGTTCCTGGCTTTGATTCTTTTGTTTCCCTTTATCTTACTGACTCGTTCTTCTCTCGGGTTATTGAACTGATTCAGCAGGGAGAACAATCTTATTTTTTACTGGAGGATGGCTTTCTCTTTCGTGGATTACAATTGTGTATCCCTGACTGCAGCTTGCGTCTTCAGCTAATCAAGGAGCTGCATAATGAAGGTCATGTGGGCCGTGATCGAACATACCAGTTGTTGTCCTCATCCTATTTTTGGCCTTCGATGCGGAAGGAAGTTGGTCGTTTTTTCTCCCGTTGTCGAGTTTGTCAGTTGGCCAAAGGAACATCAACAAATGCAGGTCTTTATTTGCCACTGCCAATTCCTGCTCAGCCCTGGACCGACATCAGTATGGATTTTGTTCTTGGTTTACCCCGAACTCAGCGTGGATTCGACTCTATTTTTGTGGTGGTTGATCGTTTTTCTAAGATGGTACACTTTATCCCATGTAGAAAAACATCTGATGCAGTGTGTGTCGTGCAGCTTTTCTTTCGAGAGATTTACCGTATTCATGGCCTTCCTAGTACCATTGTTTCTGACCGTGACACCAGGTTTGTGAGTCATTTTTGGCGCAGCTTATAGCGTATGGTGAATACACAGCTCAACTTCAGTAGTGCTTACCACCCCCAGACGGATGGTCAAACAGAGGTGGTTAACCGATCCCTTGGCAACTTGTTGCGCAGCCTGGTGGGAGATCATCCGAAGGCATGGGATCAGCGCCTACCGCAAGCGGAGTTCGCCCACAACCATGCCCTTAACCGGTCAACTGGTTTTGTCCTTTCCAGGTGATGTATGGTATTCTGCCTCGGGGTCCAGTAGACTTGTTAGCACTGGCTAGCAAGATTCGCCTTCACACAACTGCTGAAGAGATTGTCTCACAGATTCGCCAAACCCACCAGACGACTCACGATCAACTAGTCTTGAGCACCGCCAAGTATAAGTCTCAGGAAGATTCTCATCGTCGTCCTATTCAGTTCGAAGTTGGCGACTATGTGTGGGCAGTTTTAACCAAAAATCGTTACCCTGCTAGTGAATACAACAAACTGGCCGCCCGGAAGATTGGCCCGGTGGAGATTGTGGAGCGGACCAATCCGAATGCTTATCGATTGCGTTTGTCTAGCCATGTCCGTACGACTGATGTCTTTAATGTTAAGCATCTGATTCCTTATGCTAGTGACTCTTCTGACGAGGAGACTGGTTTTGATTCGAGGGCGAATCTTCTCTACCCCGGCGGGAATGATGCAGATAGTTTAGCGCTGGAATTTATGAAGACTGGCGATCACCCGAAGAATGCGGTGAATTGACAGTTTGGAGCTCCGGTGTCTGATTTTGACCCACAACACCTTGTTTCGAAGGAAACGATGCCATGAATGCAAGTCACCAGCTTTGCTTCTGAACTATGGGCTTTTTGGGCATTTGGGCTCATCTATCAGCTTATTTCGAGTTTTTAATACTTTAGGATATTTTTGTAATTTTCATATTTTTGGTTTTAGGGTTTCAATTGAACCCTTATACAAACATATCTTCTTTACATTGTTTGAGGAGCTGTTTTTTATTAATAAAATTAGGGTTTATCCCTCTTTCTAGCTTCTTTTGCGTTCCACTCTGAATCAGGACCCCTTTGATATATGCAAATACTGATCCGTATGGCTTTGAGTCATTTGATTTTTTTTTATGTATGTCCTTATACATGACTTCTTCATTGAAGATCACAAGTCTGCTCCGTATCATCTTTATGTTTTCCTCATCTCAAACACACTAACCGAAATCAACTTGGCCATGGCCGATCGGGAAATATTTCTTCAATTTAGGATCAACCTCTTCGTTTCTTGATCACTTATATGAACATATATTGTACAACCAAAAACTCTTATATGTGATAATGTTATCTCCTTACCACTCCATACCTCTTGGGTTATTCTATGTTCTAAGGAAACCGATGGGCCTTGACTAACTAGGTAAATCGATGTGTTGATTGCTTCTACCCAGAATTGCTTTAGTAAACCTAACTGTAAACGATTACTTCTGGCTCCTTCTATCAACATTATGTTCATACATTCGTCAATACCATTGTGTTCAGGCGTACCTGGCAAGGTTCTCTCCATCCTGATCCCGTGCTCTTAGCATAACGTATTGAATCTGGTGTCCTCATATTCATCACCATTATCGGTCCTGCGCTTTTTAATCTTAAGACCTGTATAATTCTCAAGCACAAATTTCCATCTCTGAAAAACATTAAACACTTCAAATTTATGCATTAGAAAATAAACCTATACTTTTCGAGAATGAGCATCGATAAAAATGGTGTTTCACTCCTATAGATGAAACAGTTTTTGGCCCTCAAACGTTAGAGTGAACAAGTTTCACGATTTCTTTCTTTGAGGTTCCGTCACTTGTCCGAAAATTGACCCTTTTCGGTTTTCCAAGTATGCAATCGCACATGTCTATATTGATTGACTTAAAACGTGGAAGCTTCTCATTCGATTATATAGTTTTTTATACATTTATCACTCATGTGGCTAAGCCTATGATGCCACACACTTAGATTTTCGTTTTCTATTGCTATTGTAATTGAAAACATCATCTTTGTTGTATTGTAAACAGAACCACTCTTTTCCCCCCGAGCAATCGTCATTACGCCCTTTGAAATCTTCCTATCCTCACCATGAAAGGTCATAGTGTAGCATTCTCTAGCCAACTGCCATACTGAGATTAAGTTCTTTCTCAGATCAGAGATATGTCTGACATCTTTTAATTCCCAAACAGACCCATTCAACTTAATCTTCACAGTACCTTTACCAATAATATCACAAGTTTGATCATCATGAAGATATATATTTCCAAGGTTAGCAGTGACATACCTCTCGAAGAATTCTTTCTTCGAAGTAGCATGGAACGATGCTACAAAGTCTAACACCCAATATGCGTCCATGTTTTGTAAGGACCATATTAACGCATCATCTCATTCTGAAGTAACATTTGCATATTTCGTATTCTCACAGTCCTTTGGTTCTCTCTAGAACAAATATTTATAGTGCCCGGTCTTCCTAAAATTCCAACATTATATGTTTCTCAACCCCTGGGAATTTTTAGGATTCTTGGACTTGGACCTCTAGTCTCTTGATCAACCTCAGAAATTTGATTTACAACATCCATACCCTAAAATTGAATTTATTCATCTAGAATTTGTATTTAAGAATGAAGAGATTGGTGACTCACCCAATTGTCTCCTTCGAATCTCTTCACTTTGAACTAGGCCACACATATCATCAAATTTCAAATTATTGCTTCCTGACGAGCTACTCACAGCCGTGAAAATAACATTCAAACTATTTTGTAATGAAGAAAATAATTTTAATGCTCGTATTTCTTCATCAAAATCAATTTCAACTGAGCTCAACTTGGTAGTGATTATATTGAGTTTATTGAGTTTTTGAGCTACAAATGCACCTTCTTTCATTCACAAATTGAATAAATGCCTCATCAAGTGAAATTTGTTGGATGCCAATGGCTTCTCATACATACTGGAGAGAGCCTTCATGAGACATGTCGTGGTTGTTCGATGTTGAAAGCAACATTACGGTATAATGTCAATCGGATGACTGTAAGGGCCTGTCTGTAAAAAGGGTTGATTCTTCATCTTTCATACTCTCTGGATTTTTTTTCTCATGCAAAAGATCATGTAATCAGATTAGTGAAAGACAAATAATAATAATATGTTTTTGGTAAACACAATAAGCCAACACTAAGATCAAACATAAAATAAACCAACAATTAGATCAAACACACAAATTGTTAACGAAATTCAGCAAATTGTGCCTATGTTTCCGGACCTACTGCAGATCCATTTTATTAGAAAAGACTTTGTGATTTTTTTAATACATCCACAAAACCTAAGGTTTTGGTTTTCTAGAGAGTTTTACATGCAGAATAATAAGAAACAATTAGAGTCTTTAATTAGTAATTTATGACTCACTAAATTACTTATATCTTTTCAAATTCAAACTTATTCAACTCTTTTTAATGAGTCTAACATTTGGCATGTTAGTAGATGATTCTCATGCTGGATCATCAAAAGTGATGCTACTGTCGTTTGACAGCATAATATGTTGTTGATGCATTGTGAAAATGGAGGGTTGCATGTCCTTGTTTTCATGTAGTGGCAAATCTATGTAGGGGCAAGGAGGGGCTACTGCCCGGTTGTCCCAACATAGAATTATATGTTCAGTTTTGTAATAAGATATTATTATTTTAGAGTTTGTGTTTAAAAAATTGTTTTAAATTTTGAGGTGTATGTCTAAAGAATTGATTTTTACCTCATAAAAATGGAGAATAGCTGATTAATTTGTTAGTGAATTTAGAGAGATGGAAAGGGAGAAAAGAAACTATAAGACGAAAAGAGGTGATAATAGAAAAGAAAGAAAACTTATTATACATGATAAAAGAGGAAATATAAAATTTGTTCCACTTAGAATAAGAAAAATTTAGAAAAATTTAGGGTTATTCAAATAAATAATCATATTAAAATTAGTAATACTAAATTAAAAGTTATTAAAGTTTGACAATAATTAATTGTTTTATATATTGATAGGAATTATAACCTCTTCCGTTTTCATCCATTAAATAATAATTAATTACTTCAAAAATATGTTTTAAATTGTCAAGTCGCAAATATTTAGTTACTTAGATCTGATTATGAATTATTAAATGGTGAAATGAATAAAAATTTGCAATTTGAATAGTTGTTCCTAAGGGGTCTAACAAATTTCTAATTGGAATTAGAGGATCTTTTTTAATTAATAAGTTTATCATATTGTAAGATTTTACATGATTGAATGAAACTATTTGAAAACAATTAGATGATGACACAATCATCAAATATTTTCATTTTTTATTTATATTCAGCACCGTATGAATAGTTCCGCGATTTTGATTAAGTGATTGTTGAATCCTTACCCTGGAATAAATGGAATAAACCGGGTTGATATGATCTGACCCATTTTCAAAGATCAGGATTAAGCTATCAGAGTTAGTAATAAATTATAATAGATTATGGTTAATGGTATATTTATTAAATTTTGATAAGTAAAAAATATCAGAGATTTTTATTTCATACATTTTGATAGTATATAACAACTAATTGTTTTTTCATTATGTTCTATTAAAAGATTTTTCTTTTATGAATTATTTTATAAAACTAATCATTAAACTTATAGTTGACTAAAACAAAGAAATATAATCCATAGATGTTAAGTTATATTTTTTAAAACTATACAGAAAATTATTTTTTTGATGATTTAAATTTTAGATGAATAATTAAAAAAATGAACCCACTAACTTTTTTTAAAAAAACACAAATTACATTAAATAAAGGGTTTAGTACCAATTAAGACGCAAAACCAAACTATTATTCACTTATTATCCTTATTTTCATATATATATATATATGAGAAAGACCCATTTAACTCATATATTTACCATCTAAGTCCCACCTATTTTTTTATAATACCCAAAATACCATACTGTCAAGTGGAGAAGTTTTAGATGATTAAATTAACGGAAAAAAATTTAGAGCAATGTTTGCCAAAAACTTAGTCATGTGGGATGCCATGATTGCAAGTCAACGGAATATGCTTATTAGTTGGTTGTAGCCCTTATGCTACACTTGAAACTAAAAATATAGAGGAATCTCGTCAAAATCTTTTTTGTTTTGGTTTTTAACAAACTAAAATCTGGTCACGTTTAAACTAGATTTACATTCTTGCTCAATATAAGATTTTTTAGAATTATAAGCTTAAACATAATCGTGTTTTGATAGTTTTTGTTTTAGGAAAATATTAAATTGGGTTTGGAACTTTAATACAAAACTTTTGTGTTGGTTCCAGGTTAACCTTATGGAATAAAATGTTGATAATCTCACTACCATCACAAGAGAAGAAAAATACTACGCCCTTTTGGTCAAACCTTTAGTTGTATTTGATAAACCAAGGAAACTATGCTAGCTTCTAAAGTAGGACAACTATGATAGATGCTTAATTAGACCAATTTCATAGATGCTAACTAGGCGAACTATGATAGATGTTAAACCAGACCAACTATGATAGATGCTAAATCAGGCCAACTATGATAGATATTAAACTATGGCAACTAAGATAGATGCTTCACTAGACCAATTTTGATAGATGCTAAACTAGGTGAACTATGATAGATGTTAAACCAGGACAACTACGATAGATGCTAAATCAGGCCAACTATGATAGATATTAAACCATGGAAACTAAGATAGATGCTAAACCATGTCAACAATGATAGATGTTAAACCATGCCAACTATGATAGATGTTAAAACATGCCAACTGTGATAAATGTTAAACCAAGGAAACTATGATAAAAACTACACCAAGCGAACTATGATGAATGCTAAACCATCCCAACTATGATAGATACTAAACCAGCTCAACAATGATAGATGCTAAACCATGCCAACTATGTTAGATGCTAAACGAGGCCAATTATGATAGATGTTAAACCAGACCAACTATGATAGATGATAAACCATGCCAACTATGTTAGATGCTAAACGAGGCCAATTATGATAGATGTTAAACCAGACCAACTATGATAGATGATAAACCATGCCAACTATGTTAGATGCTAAACGAGGCCAATTATGATAGATGTTAAACCAGACCAACTATGATAGATGATAAACCATGCCAACTATGTTAGATGCTAAACGAGGCCAATTATGATAGATGTTAAACCAGACCAACTATGATAGATGATAAACCATGCTAATTATGATAGATGCTAAACCACATAATGAGAAACGATGCCAACTATGATAGATGTTAAACCATATAATGAGAAACCAGACCAACTATGATAGATGTTAAATCACATTATGAGAAATCAAGCCAACTATGATAGATGCTAAACCATATAATGAGAAACTAGTGTAAAATATAATTTTTTTTTAAAAAAACATCATGAATGAATCTAGCTTTGTTCGTCTTAAAGAAACAAAACCAATGATATTTTTAGATTTCTTTTCCGAGTTACGTTTTAAAAGATACAAACCTTTAAAACTGAAATTAAAAAAATAAAGAAAAGAGAATGTGTATAGTTGTTTGATGATTTTATATAAAATGAAATTTTAGGTATATAGTTTGTTAAATTTGTTGGGTCTTAATTATTAATAGGTTTGTAGAATGGCTCTTGAAGAGTAACTCTCTCTTAACCATCTCTTAATTAAAATATAAATTTATACATATTAGATTGATGGAAAATAAATAAGTAGATATTAATTTTATTAATTGAGTTAATAAATATTGAATTATAATAATAATATTGGGAATATTAAAAGAGTAAGAAAGTTACTTAAATTGAGATATAAGGGAGAGTGAGATGACTAATAAAAAAAAGTGAAATTATTTGAGCTGATAGTTCATATTAAAGGTAAGTTATATAAACTAATAGTTAGAAGTTAGAATCATAAATAAATAAAAGTTTTGGGTATGGATCACGTCTCCCAGCCTCCCAGAAGACTACCGATAGAGAAAACTTCTTTTGTTCTTTGGCACATTTGTTGATTTTTGATTTCAAATTGTGACAATAAACTTCGAAGCTTTTTCAGTTTCTTCTCTTACAATACACTTTTTTTTTTTTTTTGTGGTTATGAGTTTCAAAAATATTGTATAACGTAATTTTCCATTGCTCTTCTTTTGAAAATTGAATAATTTGGAACTCTTTTTGTGAAACAATGGAAAATGAACTTGAACATTGAACCAAAAAATGGAAAATGAAATTGAACGAACCCCCTTATTTTATTTTATGGTTTTGCTACTGCTTGCATGTCGTCTGTTATACCGAAAACAATATATTGGAGAGAACAAGATGAGCCCCTGAATGGTGATAACAAATTACACTGACAATGCAGCCATGAATTAAGGAAGATCCCTCGATTCAAAGATAGATCCTTACATTAGTTATGATGTGTAGTTTGTAAAAGAAACTGTTATTATGCAATTATTAAACGGCTTCGTCTTTGCGAAGGGTGACACAAAGCAGTTTCGATTTGGTCGATCGGTTTCAAGATGTCTTCTTTCCACTGGGAGCTCCTCTTCTTTAGCGAAGGAGGACACTGAGCGGGTAAAGATGAGCCACGAAGGACAGGTGCATGAGATCAACTATGTGGATGAGGAGGTTGTGACCTGCAATATCTAGAAGGTGACGATGATCTTTGATGCTGAAGAGACATTGGCAATCCATGATGAAGTGGAGAGTGCATTCTTCGTCGTGAAGATCTGAGTTACGGGAAAATGAAGACATGCCCTCCGAGGGGTGACATCATATTTATATTTGTCTCCTAACCCTGCCACTTGATTTACTCATTTTCTTTCAAACATACTAACTGATCTCAAACTTTGGTGCTTGATCTTGCGATTCATAAATGGAAAACGACACTGTACTCGGGTTCTTTTCCTTGGACCTTGAAGATGATTCGTTGCCTCTACTTCCATCCTACAAAACAACAATATACATAATTAATAAAGTTTCATTTATTTTTTTTATTCTCTATCTTCTCTACATTTTAGTTCTTCAGCATTTAAGAACTTCAACATGGTATCAGAGCGGGTTCTTTCTCAAAAACCTTATTAATTCTTGAATAAAAAAGAAAATGGATAAAAGAAGATGGAGATTGAATCTTACAAAAATGCAGTATTCTTCTTCTAAATTGCTTACTTTGCCTACCGTTTTAACGTTTAGCCGTGTAGCTTCAGTTCTCATCATGGGTTATTGGTGGGCCAGAACAACAAAAACAAGTATCGTTATTGCTGCTACAATCACAGACTGGCTATCTAGCAGGAAATATGAGGTTAGGATCTGCCTTCGGTGCATTTTTGGATCCAGTAGTAGACAAGCTTATGGTAGTGGAACCTGTTAAAGGTTGTGCATTCGGAGAAAATCCATGGTTTCTGAATATACCTTCAATTGAAATAATTGGTAGGGAGATAACAATGTCTGCAGTCAGGCAATGGGCTGCTTCACATATTACAAATAAGCTTTTAAAGGCTGTTTCTGTAAGTAGGTTTGGGAAATGGAGAACCCACCGAAACTATAAAAGATGGAGGAACTGAGAGGAGTATGGAGAAAGCTTGTTTTTTGGTGTTGCATTGATACGAAAATTGCTTTTGATTTCACTGCTTTTGCTGTTTGGATATGTTGGGGTTTTGAATCAGACTTCTGGGTAACATCCAGAATTATTTTAAATATTTTCAAAATTTTAATTTTAATTGTTCCGTTTTTGAATATATATGGGAATAACAATCGATACCGAATTACTGGTATTTTTGTGCAATGATATTCTTGCAATATGTGAATATCAGGAAACGGCTTGGATTTGGTCGTTTTCGATGAATATAAGTTCTTTGAGGTGCTTTTTACTTTGTTTCGGATGATATATCTGTAATTGAACTACTACAGATATTTGTAGTGATGATAAGATGTGTGCAAGGAACATATTTTTTTGGCAAGTGGGATTTTCGCTTGGTTTTAGGTGATAATGTTTTTCGCCTTATTGTTTAAGAAAATGATTTTGCGGAATGCAAAGGTGATGGATCATTTCAGATGCTAGTTGTGTTGCTTTCTTAAGGTAGCTTATAAAAAAATAAAAGGATTTCGGCTGAACCGAAAGGAGTTGGCTGCTGGTTAGCTTGATATATATAAGCAGTTTGCAGTATGGACATAAACTGTTGTAGGTTTGGATTAGCAAGTCAGATTTGATGTAGTAAATTTTGTTGAGTCAAAGCTGCGGATGAAGGATTGTTAAGCAGTTCATTTTGAATGTTGGGTGCTTGGTTACTGTAGTTTATATTAGCAATCAATTGTGTTTTGTGATTTTGGATTATGGTTGATAGGTTGGTTACAAGAGTCTTAACTTAAAATCAAACCTTTGAGAAATTCAACTTTATTTTGGGTTTTTGATATTGTCTATGAAGATTTGATGGATTAACAGACAAGGAACTTGACATTGTAGTACAGATTTGCAGTTTGGGTTGATAGAAAAAGCTTTGATTGGAAGCTTTGGAAGCATTTTGTGTTTACTGTAAGATTATGGTAACATCAGTTTGGAGTTTTATTTGGTACGTAGGTTGCAATATTGTTTTCACCAGGAGTGGGACCGTCGAGAGCTTTGCAATGTTGTGTTAGCAGCCCAAATTAGTGAGAATTACATTTCGAATGTGTGACAAAGCATGAACGATAATTTCGATTGGCTGCAATGGTGTGTATATGTACACATTCGGCTACTTGAACGAATCAATAGTTTTTTTTCTTTTTGGCAACAACGTTATAGCTCCGGAATTCAACAAGGACATCATGCACAAGTTCATATAAAAAACAGTCTCTGATCACTTTTCAAGCACTTTAGCAGTGTGTGGGGATTGGGCAGTAATGTGCAAGTACTAGGTCATGTCATGAGTCTGGGTTGAGGGCTTTGTTGGAGTGACTGAACTTTCTGGTCTACCGCATTCAATCTATCAAAGAAGTGATTGACAGAGTTAACCTAGAAATTCAGTAGGCAGAATGGGAGTACGATCTGAATCGTGTTGCTTAGCTCAAACTTGCCAAAGACTTCAATATAAAAGGAAATGAATACAAATCTTCAACACCCAATTCACATATTTGCTCGAACACCTTTAAATTGTCCAATCTTCAAATACTCACTTACTACTAGGTTCCAAAGGAAAACCTTTTCGTTTACAAATACATAAAAAATCGGCATACCTTCTATATTTGATTTAAGATCGACACATAGCTGCAAAACAAAGCAATACGTGCTCGATTTGATTTTTGTTTTTTAGAAACGAAGAGTATTTCCATTATTCCTTTTTTTCATACTGAAACCCGAACCCACGGATTCGGGGTATCAACATAAATATTATTCAATAAAAAAAACAATAAAAATCTAAAAAATATGGATAATAAATAAAAATATGCAAATTAAAGAAATCATTCATATTCAATTAAAAATATATATTATTCTAGACAAAAAAATCAGAGAGATATATAAGATAAACAACAATCTAACATTCAATTAAAGAAAACAACCAACATAAATATTATCTAATAAAAAATGTATATTATTATAAATAACTAAAAAGAAAATAAATTTCATATATATTACATATATTATCACAAACAAGAAAAATAAGAAATTTTTTTTGATAAAAATATTGTATAATAAACAATAATCTAACAATCGATTCAACATACATAGTATCCAATAAAATATTAAAAATATATATTATCCTAGACAATAAAAAATATATAAGAGATAAATCACTCAAGATAAATATAATCCAATTGAAAATATATATATATTATATTAAACAAGAATTAAACTTACTATATTTCAAACGTAATATATATTATGTAACCGTGCAATTTTAAGAAAAAGTCGTTTAATACTTTAAGATTTTTTAGGATGTTGAATGCAGAAGAAAGAAGGTATCGATAAAGTAAGACAAGCACTAAAAAGATAAGTAAGGTTTATAGATTATAAGAGATAAGTAAGGTTTATAGATTCATAGTGGGCTCATGAGCTAATATTTTTTTTGGCCTAAAATAATATTTTAAAAAATAAAACTATTTTACTATTAAATAATGTTTTAAAAAATAAAAATATTTTTTTACGGAATGAGTACCACTAGGTAAAATATTCAAAATCGAAACCCGAACCGAACCTAAACGGGTAATAAAAATAAAAACCATAACCCGTTTTTTTTTTTTTTTTCAAATAACCCGTCCCATCAGATCAGTTCGGTTCGGATACCCATAATTTCGGATTAAATTGTCATCTCTATTCCACAATAGATATTGTTCCAACACTTTAGCAATCGTAGCAATATTCTTTTTACTTACGTTTATGATTAATGTATTTTACGTATAAGAAGTCGGACTCTCATACCAAAGAATACAATGGAATATCAATAAGCAAAGAAGTAGATGAAATTTTCAAAAAAAAATAACAATACTGAAATTACAATAAGAAAAATATATTTTTCAATGAGTTAAGACATTATGAAAATAATTTAAACATGTTAAAACACAAGTATTGCATACGAATTGATTTGCTATTTAAAATATTTTTTAATCGGATTGAAAATGTTAAAAAAAAAGACACAATAATAAGGATTTGGGACTCTAATCACTTGAATTGGGGACAAGATAATTGTGGGTCTCTCTCAACTACACCAACCATCCAAAAAATTCATCTTAGCCCAGGGTTTAGCTCGGTCGAAAAAGTCATGGAGACGTCTGCCGAGTCTTGTGAAAAATTTGTTTTTTCTTGTGTCCTAGCTATTTCCTCAGCCAAACACTCATTTAATTTAATCTCAACTTGAGTCATTGTTGGTCTTCCACTTGGAGATGGGTTGGTACAAGCTACTGATATCTCAGCAACTTTCAAGACAGAGCTGAGATCAAAGTCCCCTTGCAAATTCGGATCAACTATTCCCCTGATGTCACCTCCACCAAGCATAGAACCCACCCAATCACTAATGTGAGGCTTCTCGCGGTTTAAGTCGATTACGGGTTGGTTTGTTATCAACTCTAGAAGCACAACACCATAGCTATATACATCGCTCTTCGCAGTTAACATGTTTGTTCTGTAATATCTGTGTCACAAAAAAGCATATATACATCTATCTATAAACAACCGAACTCTTCTTTAATAATTCCATATACTTACTCAGGATCTAGATACCCAGGTGTGCCAACGACAACTGTCGTCACATGAGTGCCACTACCAGTAGGGAACAATCTTGAAATTCCAAAATCCGCTATTTTTGCTTGGAAATTTTCATCCAATAAAATGTTTGTAGGTTTCACATCTCTATGAACTATCGGCAGCTTGCACCCACTATGCAAATAACCGAGACCTGCATTTTAACACTTTTTTTAATCTAACAATAAATTAAATTAGAGATAAAAACTTTACAGAAAGATAAATATTTCAGAGACCTTGTGCGGACTCTGCGGCTATACGAAGCCGGCTTTGCCAATTCAAAGTGTGGGTGCAACGCTTTCCTGCATTAATTGAATTTATTTTAGTTCTCTTTCATTTTAGAAACGAGTGCTTACATATAGTTTATAAGATTTTTATCCACCTGATAGATGCGCATTTAGATCTCCATTGGACATGAACTCGTAGATAAGCGCAAACTTATTGTCTTCGTCACAATACCCAACAAGGCATGTTAAATGTTTATGATGAACTTTCATGAGAAGATCAACCTTGGAAAACAATATAAACTAATTAGATCTTTTATATATGACTTCAAGACTATTTGTATGTGCAGTTAAGTTAGTCACTACCTCAGTCTTAAACTCTTTATACCCTTGATTAGATGTTTGAGAAATAATTTTTACAGCGACTTGAGTGCTGTCCAAGTTACCTTGGTAAACTGTTCCAAATCCTCCTCTTCCCAAAACTCTCTCCAAGTTGTTTGTCATTTTTAGTACTTCGGCATAGGAGAATGCACGATTTGTCGAGCGCTCGTCAGGGCGTTTTGGTCTACCTTCTGAGATTATCGAAAGAATTAACACAAAGTTCAGGTAATGTAGATATGAATCCTTTTACATTTTAAGTATATATGTAATTATGAACATGCCTAGATTTTTCAGTTTTTTATTCTTGAAGAACCATATAGTAGCAAATGCAGTGGAAAGAAGAAGTAGCGAAACAAGGGATGCCACTACGTAGATAATTGAGCTTTTCTTGCCCTTCATGCTCTTCTTGTTCTTCTCACTCTTCTCTTTTTCACATGAAACACATAGACCAGGATTTCCATCAACCCTTTAATTGAAAAAAGAAACAGTGAGATTAGGACTTGAAATCCAGACTCAAATATTCTTCAAAATTGATTTGAAGAACGTGAGGATGATTCTAAAGAATATATTCTGTAATATAAAATTTATAAATACTATATAATAATACTTAAGTTTAATTAAACTACTGCCAAAGCCAAACAATGTACCCTAATGTTAAAAATCCATTTTGCTGTCTTTGAAGGAGGTCCTCTGGAACTGAACCAGTGAGGTTGTTGCCATTTAGGTTTCTGTGAGATAACAATCAAGATGATGTTCATTAAATTTCCACTGAAAAGTGAACCGTTAAAAAAATAGAGTTATTGAAATTAAATTAAAATAACTTACAGGACGGCCAAAGATTTCATTCCAGATAAGAACCGAGGGATACTTCCGGTGAAGTTGTTATTTGATAAGTCTCTGATATTGTCAGACACAAAGTATTAGGCTCCTCGCGAATCAAAGTGAACATAAATAAAACCGTGCAATAACAATTGAGGTTACCAACATATAGTAAATTTGTATATTTTGCGGAAATGGTCAAACTGGAAATTTTTTGGTTTGCATTTAGTAGTAATCACGATATAAAGCCCTACGGAAGTGGCTGAGATTTCAAGTTTCAGTCGTTCGCGACATAAACCGCAAGTGATTCAATTGTAAGTGTAATTAAAAAAGAGTACCGCCTTAGTTGCGGGAGTTTTCCTATTACGTGTTACCAATGTCTCATATGAATTAGAGCTAAAAAATAATTAGTTGATTCCATCAAAATCTGACCGTAATTTGATCAATAGTTAGAGAATAATTTATCAATATCATCAGATTTATATGTATTTTCAAAAGTTTTGAAAACATATGTACATACATCTAAGTTTAGTAGGTAATTAAAAATAGTCTCACAAAAGATTGTTTTTTTAGGGTCCAATGAATGTTTTTGTCCCTAAGTCTCACACTGCGTTTCTGCCACTTAGAGATTCGGTAGTTCCAGTCCTTAAATCCCGGTTACCTCAAATCTTTAGCTTTTAAGTCTTGGCTGAA
This sequence comes from Limnanthes douglasii subsp. nivea, assembly GCA_036936605.1. NCBI lineage: Eukaryota > Viridiplantae > Streptophyta > Magnoliopsida > Brassicales > Limnanthaceae > Limnanthes > Limnanthes douglasii. The sequence goes on along the minus strand of JAUPFV010000005.1, from coordinate 159,296,824 downwards.
TTGTACCAATCTTTTTTAACCAACACAACAATTCTACACCTAGCCTTATAATAACTCCAATAACCATTGCCTTGATGATCCAACTACTTTTTTAAGGCATCGAGACAACATGTTTCACAGACTTACGCAAGTCTCATACAGTTCGTTAACTTTGAAAATAGTAATATGTTAGAGTATCATAATGATTTTTAGCATTGTCATCTTTGTCACTTTTACTTACTCTCTCTACACCGCATCTCGAATAAAGTGCAGCTTGATACCTACTTATTTAGTTCTCTCATCGAAATTCAGATTCCCCATTAAATGAATATCACTAATATTATCACGTAAAAGAGTTGTTTTTTGCTCAATACCAGTGATCTGAATAAGTAGCCATTTCAGCCATGTGGCTTTCTTTATTGCTATAGTAGCAACAATTTATTTGGATTATGGAGATGACGAAGCAACGAACTTTTAAAGATATGATTTCCATCCAATCACTCCTCTAAACACAATATAAATTAACCTAAAGTTGACTTCTTTGTGTCAAGACTGTTGGCATTTCTCCATTGAATTGAACCGTCACATGTTTATCGATGTATCGGACTATCGTCAATATTAGTCCAATACAAGTAATCATAAAGAAAGGAACAGATTAGTATATAAAGAAACGACGAGACGTTGAAAAATTATGTCAAGAGCTTTTTCTATGCTATGAATGTCTTGCCAGATTTAAAGGAGCATATGGTTATTGCTTCCCTTAAAAGAGGCTTTGACTGAAAGGGGGAGCTATACGCTAACCTAGTTAGTTTTCCATTTTAAAAAAATGGGAGACCTCCTAGCTTGAGCAGATCAGTTCATCCGGGTCGACGATATAACAAAAGAAGACTCTCAAGACCGAGTCTTACTAAACACAAAAACGGGATCATATGACAGAAGGAGGATTGAAGAAGGGTCTCGTCGCGATGGCGCACCAGGAGCAAGTAACCACCTAATGACCCTCTACAAGAATCCAACGCGCTGTTTTTCTCTACTAACCGAGAAGAGTTTTGTCATCTACGACAGGACCAAGGGCAAGACTCGATACCTGTCCCGTCGCACTATAAGCGCCCGTAGCCACAAGTGTTCGAGCGTGCATTTTTGTTCTTATCAAAATAACCACGACCATCTGAAGGAAGAATGCTAACAGTTAAAGGATGAGATTCAAAGGCTCGTGCAATTTTTAAAACAACAAAAGAATCACCGCCAGAACGAAAAGAAAGAAAAGATTGACCCGAAAAATGACGAGAGGGTTACAATTGATCATGAAGGGCTAAGGTTGATCATAGAGTGCATGGAGTCGAGGGTTCATCTTACCACATTTACCGCGACCTAGTAGTTGACCTTACTTTTAATGACGATGATCTACGAGGGATTGTTACAACCCATGATGAAGATTTGACTGTCAACCTAGACATCAGAGGAGTTATGATCACTAGGGTATTGGTCGACGGAGGCAGTTCGGCCAACATAATCTTGAAGTCAAGTTACGATCAAATATTAGAGGTCTCGCCATACCAAACTACCCAACGTATTTTGGTGGGATAAAAATAATCCCAATGTGTAGGCGAATTTGAACTTATGGTCAGAGTTTTCCACGAAGCTATTAAGAAGGAAGTCAATACACATTTTATGATTTTCGACACCCCCAGCTCTTACCATAATACTATTAGAAGACCATGGTTGCAATGGGTGGAGGCAACACCCTCAAACTTTAGGAAGTGTATCAAGTATTCTGTCGGTAACTCAGTTGGTATTATAAGGGGGATCCAACGAACCGCTATACCTTGTTATGCGATGGTTGTCGACCCCACAAAACCTCTGCAATAGCAACTAAATGATAAAGAAGAGTGGGACCAAGCGTGCAACACCACCTATTCTCTCGACCCGATGGATGATCCTATGGTAATTGAACAACCAGATGATACTCATGAAGACACAAATGACGAACTCGTGGTCGAGGGCCGCAACCTACAAATATGTAACAATTTAGATGTTGTTTTTAGTTTTTCATTGATAATTTTATTACAGAATAATTTGGACATTTATGCGTGGATCGCTAGTGATGTATCAGGGGTAGACCCCTCGGTAATTTTCCAAGAGCTAAAAATACATACATGAGCCAAACTCGTCCGACAAAATTTTTGATCATTCTCGATAGAAAAGCAAGAAGCCATCATCACTGAAGTAGATAAATCGTCTCGGATCATGCATATACGACGAGCCTAGTATTTGGTTTAGGTGGCGAACCTTTTGTTGGTCAAAAAGAAAGGAAAAAAGTCGCGCATGTGCGTTGACTTCACCGATCTGAATCAAGCTTGTCGTAAATATGCTTTCCTGTTACCATGTATCGAATAATTAATGGACTTGGCCTCTGGATGCGAGTATTTATCATTCACAGATGCATACTCAGTCTATAATTAGATTCACTTGCACCAAAAAGATGAGAAGCATACCACATTCCAGACTGAGAGGGGGATATATTGTTATACCGTTACGACGTTCGGGTTGAAGAATGCGGGTTCTACATATCAACGCTTCATCAACTACATCTACAAAGACTAGTTAGGACTCCACATGGAAGCTTATGTCGGTGATATAGTCGTCAAAAACCAATATAGTGGAGCAGCAGTTTGAAGTACTGAATAACATTTTTGTCATCGTGCGTAAGTTTCATCTGAAGCTCACTTTAGTGAAATGTTCATTCAGCGTTCGTAATGGTAAGTTTCTGGGTTATGTCATCAGCAAAAGGGGGATTAAAAAAAGACCTTGTTCAACTAAGGTCATTTATCCAGACGGAGCACTTAAGAAACATCAAAGAAGTACGATGCTTAATGGGGCGTCTCGCAACACTATCCTGCTTCATATCACGGGCATCAGATAAAAGCTAACCTTTCTTCGAGATACTTCTGGGTGCAAAGAAATTTACAAGGAACGACAAATGTAACGATGATTTTGTGGTACTAAAAAAATTACATCATGTCACAAATTTCTATACGCTTCCACAACAGTTTATCCTTTATTGTGATACATATCAGTTTCTCCTTTTCTCAGTTAGTGTCGTACTAGTTCGGGAACCTGAAGGTATCCAACGGCCAATGTATTACATCAGCACATCTCTAGTAGAGACTAAAACTCGCTATCTTAATCTGGAAAAATGGCATTAGAACCCATGGTTGCTGCTCGCAAAATGCGCTAATATTTCCAAGGCCACACCAATACTGTACGAACCTTCTTTCCCCTAAGGCATGTATTGCGGAAGCCCGATATCTCTGACCGACTAACTAAATGGTCCAACGAGATAGAGGAATATAACCTCAAATTTGAGCCATGCAGCGCGATCAAGAGACAAGTCATTGCCGACTTCATCACGAAATTCTCCATACCCTGTAGTGAATCTAACCTGACTATATCGTCGCCCGAAAAATTCAACCAGGAATGGGTTCTTGAAACAGTTGGAGAATTGAGTACATCGGGCGATGGTGCCGGTATAGTGATGAAACTACCTATAGGGGAAGAAATTTAGCAAGTCATTTGTTTTAACTTCACGATGACAAATAATACGGCAGAGTATGAGGCACTCCTATGAGGCATGAAGTTAACTCTTATATGTGGAGCTCAGGTATTCAGAATCCGATCTAATTCTCAGTTAGTCATCAACCAAGCTAAAGGTACCTAAGACGCAAAGAAATAAGGGATTTACAGTTACCAGACTTCTTTGAAATAATATGATCTCAAATTCCAGTCGGTCTCTTATGATCAGGTCCCCCGTATTTATAACTCCACAACTAATGCATTGGCTAAAGAAGAGGCCTCAGAAGAGCATCAACTTGTAATACTATAGAGCTACCCCACTCCTGCGACCCTCATGCGCACCAAAAGCATCTATACAATAAAGACCATTACTGACTGGCGGAAACCTTATTTAATGTACCTTCGTGATGGCACTATCATGTCAGATAAAGCAGCAGGTAAGGCTCTGCGTTATGCGTCATCAAATATTATATATAATGGATAACATTTTATACCGTAAAATTAAAACACGACCACTGCTATGATGTTTAAGTCAAGAATAATTTACAACATTTCTACATGACTTACATACAGGAGACGCAAGAGCACATTGTGGCCACCGCAACCTGATCCGATGATTTTTCATTGCAGGATATTACTGGCCCGACCTAGCAGTCAATACAGAGAGTATAGTCCCACAATGTCACCCTTGCTAACAAGTCGCTAACACTCACCACTTGCCAAACGAGTTGATGAGCTCCAATCTGATTCCCCGCACTTTTGAAAAATGGGGCTTTGACTTAGTAGGTCCTCTACTAATGGCAACAGGGAAGCGTCAACTCTTAGTAGTGGTTGTGGCTTACTTTGCCAAATGGGTCGAAGCCAAATCCCTTTCTCATACCCGATCCCATGAGATATGTGACTTTTTACACCACCATATCCCTTCCCGGTTGGGTATCCAACGTATATTAATGGCAGATAATGGCCCCAAATTCTAAAATTTTGTCCTCACAACGTTTTGTAAGAGATATGGTATCGACCAACATTTTCCCACCCTCTACTATCCTCAAACAAATTGGCAGGTAGAAATGACCAATCCAACGATGTTGGATGGAATAAAAAAGAATCTTGAGAGTGTCAAAAGGAAGTGACCCGATAAAATATTTGACGTGTTATGGGCTTACTGCACGACTTCATGCACAACATCTCAAGAGACTCTCTTCGCGCTTTCCTATGGTATAGAGGAAGTGGTACCAGCAGAATTCATTATGCCAAGCGATAGAGTCGCCAAATACTCTGAGGTCCCCAATGGGTTTGACCGCGCTATAAGCATCGATCTTATCGAGGAACGTCGCGATCAAGAACGAGTGATTGCTAAAAACATTATAGAAGTTTCATGAGAGGATGTTACAGTTCACGGTTGCATCCACATAAACTATAAGTTTTTAACTTTGTTATGAAGAAAAGGTTTCAAGGCTCAATTGACAAAGCTGCTGGAAACTTATGCCCCATCTGGCAAGGACACAACATAATCCTCGTCATGGGGCACCACAACTCTTATCGCCTCATTGAAACAAATGGTCACACCCTCAAGCACTGATTAAATATAAGTTATTTAAAGTGTATCACCATGCCATGTAATTTAGCGATGTATTCTTTTTCCCTTCTGATGACGTAGTGGGCTTTTTAACGAGTCATCTAAGCCCAATACCTTGTACTAGTATTGTTTCTGCCAATTTATGTGTTTGTTGCATACCTCTCTCCCGGCTTACAAAGTATGAATGGTTCATTGGCCACGTTTACGGGCTATGTAATGGACTATAATGAGCCCGGACCAATTACGTCGAATAATACAAACGGGCTAATTGGCCACGCCCAGTAAGACCACGTAAGGGGTCATACTAAGCCCAATACCTTGTACTGGTATTATAGGTTAACTTGTAATAAACCAAACGTATAAAGGAAACATAACAGGTCAAATTGGTCTCTCTCGTGAATAAGCCGATGGGCATGCCCTTCTAGGGCTACGCGATCGGTCATACTAAGCCCGGTTTTCTAAGGACACCCTAAGTCACCAAATTTTTAACAAACACATAGACCTCCATTCATACAACTTACGACCATTAATTACTACCAAGAACTTTAGTCACCAAAATTAACACACAACTATTGTTCCATACATCTCCAATAAAATAACCAACATAACTCAGGCACAACAAAAACTTCCACCATAAAAGTAGCTAACGAAATATTTCGATGTTCAACTTTACAACAACATATTTGGTATCGGGCAATAGAGGTGTGACAGTGTAAACACTAACATCAAGGGACACCATGGTTAACACTGTTAAAGTTTATTTTTATATCAGATACACCATAATGAACGCACCATCCAATTCTGACATGTATTATGAAAACACTGATACTCCATCACATTGATACCTGACACACTATACTACTGGCCACGTCGTAATTCATAGACTTGAATCACCATACCTATTTTTCCCAATTTGTTTATTTCATTCAGTATCTTTTTTCAAGGTATTCAATGGACTAGAGGGAGACCTGATAACTTTGTCATTATCGGAAGAGGTTCTACTGGAAAAACTATGGCTATAAGGTAACAAACCAAGCATCGTGGGTACCTAAAGGAATCGGTATAGCCATGTAAAACAGAAAGAATCCTCTGATATATCGAGATCACCTACAAGTAATGTAAAAATATTGGAACCAACAATTAAACCAAGGCCAAGACACAAGATATGAACGAGATGGTCCTGAGGCTAAAGATTGATGGGGTTGAAACCTTAACATTACCATCATTAACCAAACAGCCAGAACAAATGTTAATAAAGTTATTGAACTGGCACAACCAACGCAACTTAACCGAGCATAAGTCATATGGAAAGATTAACGTAATCCAGTTGAGGCTTGTCCGAGCGATAACCTAACCGAGCAGAGGCTATAGGGCAAGACCGACTTAAACAAGTCGAGGCAAACCAAAGAAGTACTGGTAGTTACCGATGGCCATTTCGCGCAATGGTAACCAATATACAATAAAAATCATTAAAGAGAGTCAAAAGTCATTTAAAGTAACTTATGACGGAAGAGCCAACGTAACTGACGATGACTGAAGTGATGGCCATAAATATAGGTCCATAATTGTAATTAGTGTAATTTTGTATATACTGGGAGAGAGAAACACCACGAAATTGTATAAATAGGATCATGATTATGTAAAACCATATCTTTTCTTCTGGGATAAATAAACTACTATTTAGCATATATTTGTGAGATTTGCCTCTAACAAATTTGTTCAAATTAATATTAGAGTATGCAAGATGAGTTCGTGTACGTATAATTACGTAAATAATGCTCTAATGACATTAACATAAGGTATCTCATGCATGAATTTCTTTTTTTTTACTTTGGTTGGTGCTTAATGGTACTAAGTTTCAAATGGGCACCAATGTGAATTCCAACCTCTGACATGTCAAACTTCTTGAGAATATTCTACATATATTTTTGTTGAGATAAGTATATATACCCTCTCAATCTGTCTTCTTGGTATTTATACCGAGAATCCTCCTAGCCTTTCCCATATCCTTCATTTCAAACTTTCATTCGATGTGAGTCTTCACTTTATCAATTCTCCCCATGTCGTTTCTAGCAATTAGTATGTAATCTATATATAACATTAACAAGATACGTATCTTCACGCGTGTTTTCTTTTTAAAATAGAGAAATTTGTCATACCAACTCTTCGCATACTGGTTGGACTTCATAAGAGAATCTAATATTTTATATCAGTGTCTTGGTAACTATTTCAGCATATATAAAGGTCCCTTTAAGAAATCCACATACTTTTTCTTTCTCTTTTCAAAAATTTAAGAATTACTCATGTGGATAGTATCCTCCAGTTCTCAATGTAAGAAGGTAATAGTAACATTCATCTGATCTAAACCAAGGTCAAATTTAGAATACATTGATAATATAGCCCTTATTGAGATTTATTTCACAACCGGATAAAGTTTCATTGAAATCAACATCTTTATTTTGCATGAATCTGTTAACAACCATTCTGGATTTGAATTTGGATAACTCAAATCCATGAATAATTTGCTATCTATTTAATATATAATTACCCTCAACGGGTTTATAATCCTTCAGTTACTTCACATGAATCCATGTACCATTCGTCTTCAAAGAACTCAATTCTTTCCTCATGGCCTTCAGACACTTGGGTTTATCATTTTTCTTCAAAATATTGTGATAGATCTCAAATTAAATAATATTTTATTGTATTTAAATCAATAAAACGTAACTTATAATTTCAGCAAAACCCTAGGTCATCGTGATATATCCTTCATCAACTAATAACTTACAATATTGTGTATGCTTTCTAGGTCATCGTGATATATCCTTTATCAACTGATAACTATCGAGATCATCATTTTTCTCATTAGTTCAAATATGTGAAGCTTATAAAACATCAAACCCTCTTTCATTGTCTAAATTATGCAATTATTAAATTTTCTTTAAATGAGTCCTACATGTACCAAGTCTGAAATCATCTTCGGTATAAACATCCTCGGTTTCACTCTTTTGTTCAATTTCATCATCAACTTCACATATGTTTTTGGAAGTACTAGGTTTGGTCTCCATCGATGTAACCAATTCCATATCATATTAATTTAATATTATGTCTCGGTTAACCAAAGTTTAAAGACTTGTAGTTTCAAGACACCACAATCTATACCATTTTACTCTTTATGGATAGTTGAGAAACAAATACTTTAATGCTCTCAGTTGAAGCTTATCTTTCTTTACATGTGCATATCTAGCACATCCTACCACTCACAAATGTTCTAGAATTGGTTTATTTTTAGTCCATATCTCTTGTGAACGTTTAAAATTTAGTATTGTAGAATGACTCATGTTGATGATATATTCAGTTGTCTTTGCAACTTCTCCCCAAAAGCTTCTACACATTCTAGTTGTTAGAATCATACACTTTACCATTTCCAACAAGGGTCATTTCATCCTCCCAACAATCCCATTATGTTGGGAGTTCCTCTTACGGCCCTGTGTCTAATAATACCAATTTTAGAATTGTAGTTAGTGAAATCTTCATTCACATATTCTAATATATTTTTGTTTCTCAACTTTCACAATATATTCCAAGTCTAATTCTCCACCTACTTTTTACAGTCTCCAAAACCATCAAATGTTTCATCATTGGTCTTCAAAAATATAATTCATACTTTTCTGGAGTAATCATCAATTATATACATGAGGTACGTGGCTACTCCCATCGTAGAATGCTTTATAGGTCCCCAAATGTCCGAGTGAACATATCCAAGCACATCACTCGTGGTATGGTTGATATGCATGAACTTGACTATTTTTATTTAATCTATCACGTATCTCTCAAAGAAGCTCAACTTCTGAATTGTGTTACCGTCCAAATACCCTTGTTTGCTAAGCTAAATACCTAGTTTATCACTCATACGCCCTAACCTCAAGTGCCACAACTTCGTTGAATCTATCTTTACATTAGAACCTCCCATAACCAGAATAAAACCTTCAAGAAATAACACATCATTAGCCTTATAGGATTTCATAAAACCCAGTGAGCCTTGCAGAAATCTAAGTATGTCATATCTGCCCTTATATGTTAACCATTATGCATCTAACATATTGATAGAAAGAAGGTCTTATTTAACTTCGGGCACATACCTTACGTTATTTATCATTATCTCAAGTTTCATAGACAACTTAAGCCAAACGTTCCTCATCCATTTTACAGCACATGGTTAATTGTTCCCAAGTATGACTTTTTCACCACAAAAAAATCTCATGTTTTCAAAACAAAATTCATATAGAATGAAGTTATTAAGTCCAAGAAGAAGATATTAAAACATAAATGTATTCATAGTCACCCCAGATCATTGTAGTATCTGCGACTTCATGCTTCAGATAAATATCTCCCTTATTCCTCTCCGTACAGTTCTTACTTGAGTTGGAACCACTCATAAATATCGTTGATTTGGGCCGAGAGTTTCCTCTCTTCTTGTTTGAATCTATCATTTCAAGCCTTAACTTTCACACTTTATCTCATACCTTATGAGTCACTCTTCAAAATTTTATTCCTTTGAATATCTTTTGAGTGTAGGATACTCATACAGCTCCGATGAGAACTCAAAATGATTATTGATTGATCCTCATGTTCTACCTTGACTCAAATTTCATTGAAATAAAAAATGATTATATGGAACAAGTGCCTTTAGATCCATTTATTTTCATCCATTGCCAACATATGCATTTGTTCTTTAGATATTATTTGTTAGCCAAGGATTTTTTCATGTAAATGGCTTCCGGCTGAATTCATATCCTCAACGTCGTAGGCTCTTTATGCATCTCTCGTAGTACCTCGTCCTCCATACTCAGTATTATACCAATATGGGCCTTGTACAACACTTCTACATTAAGCTCTTATTTGACTTTCTCTTCAATGGAAGTACACAACCCTTTGTATACAAGGAAAGCTCTGATTTTGACTCTTTAGAGGTTAAAATCATTCATTTCATTAATTTATGTAACTCATCTTTATGATTTGCCTTGATGTTTAGTGAGATATAAATGCATAACCTCGATAACTAAAATGACCTTTGTCCTTATAGCTTATGTTTATAAACCTACATAACAATATTGTTATCGATTATCCACCCTCACCGCACCACTTGTTGGCGAAAGGCCCAAACAATGATATTTTTGGTTGAGAGTAAGTGGTGATCATAATACCAATTCATAGGGCAGTGGCCGAGATTTTAAATTTAAGTGGGTGCAGAGTTAGTAGTGGACCGGTACTTTAGGCCTTAGATGATTCACTCCATGCGAGTGTGGCAAGAAAAAAAAGTAGAGTTTTAGTTTTCTAAACCTTCTAACTCAAAATTAAATAATTAAACAAAATATAAAACCAATCACACAATACACTAATTAATGCAGTTGATATTGTGAAGAAATAATACATCTACATAATCGATGCATATTATATATATACAAGAAGGTGACAAGGAAACTTTCTCAAACACAAATAACACAACCACTTATCTTGTGTTACAAAATTACTTCGTCTTACACAAGGAACGATAGATTTCAGTGTTTATCTCACTATTTTGTTTGCTAAATCTGAACCAATCAAATCGGATCAAATCGGCATCTGAATCTATGTTGAATTGCACTGATCACTTTTAGTCCACACCAAAAATTTTGTATATTTTCTTACACTAATCAAATGATTGGCCAATTGTTTTTATCCAAACAATTTTAGACAAAAGAAAGTTGGAGTCGACTAAAGAATTAAAAAAGGAGAGTCTGAACGCTCAGGGGTGCACGACAAGCAAAGATGGGGCACAAGGCATGTAAACATGCACCTTGTGGCAACACGCAATTCTGCGTTCTAGTTCTTGGCTGAGAGGAAATACATGCCACAGAGCCCAAGGCCAAACCTTAAGGCGCTGAAGAACGAAGATGGACCTTCAAAACTTAAATTCTCAGGTTGCATATCTCTTATACAACTCGTGTTTTTTAGAAATGACATCTTACAGTAGATGGTCTAAATTATCATGTAAAAGAATTGAAAAGTCTTGTCCTATTCCAAAATATCATTCGAAGTAGGCCATAAGCAATCCGAATGCTAGAAATAATTATCTTTCGAAAGCCTATGGTTTTCATCGAATTGTGAAATTTGTTTTCTGGTCAAGCTAATCCACCAATTCTATGGATTTCAACTTCTCTTACGTATATACTGACTAAGAATATTTAAAATAATAGAGACGGTTTAACTTTAAATAGTTGTTATACGCTTCTCAACTCAAGAAATTAAATACTTACAGGGTAATTAAGTTGGTGAGATTGGATATGTACGGAGGTATCTCTCCTGTCAGTGCACTCGAGGACAAATTCCTGGTTTTGTATATAAAAATTAGTGTAAAAGGTAAAAGAGAATTGGTTTGAAAGAAAAGGAAAGTGTATAAAGTAAAGTTGTTGAGATATGGACTTACAAAGATATAATTATAGGCGGATCATTGCTACTGTAGGTGCAGCCAAGACCCTTCCATGAGTATTTTTGAGGAGCACATGGATCCCCCTGCCAGCTAATTTCGCTAACACTATACTTCCTTTTTATACTCATCATTGCCTCAGCTGTAACATGTCAACAGTTTATAACAAAACATCGAATCCATATCCTTTGCCAAACCTTTATATAAGATAGAACAATCCGCTAACACTAAGTATGATATTGTTCGGCACGGTTTGGTTTTTGGTCCACTTACGAACACCTTCATACTAGTTGAGATGTATTTTTACTTATATACCATTGATTTTGTCATATTTAACCATGTTTAACCGATGTAGAATGTAGAACTTTAGTCACCGCCCTAACCATCTACTACTTTATAAGATTTTATAGATACAAATATAGAATATTTTGGCCTAACTGGTGGAGCAAAAAGTTCGACACAAAATGTACTATGTTTGACATCATGTGTCTGTTGAGATAATTTTATCTTGAGACTATATCTCACATTGAAATAAACACGGATGGGTGATTTGTTTGAAACCCTCTAATATGGTAGAAGGAAAGGTATTAGGGAACCTATTCTTTGTTTACAACGCCGAGCTTCGCCACAAAAACAAATTGGAATAAACTTTATGAAGTAAGCGTTTGTACCTTCTTTCTGGTCTGTTTCTAATTGTGGTAGCATGACAAAGGTGAATAACTCCATAGCATTGAGTGATGGGGGAAGCGTAGACTTCTCTGTGTTTTCCAGTGAAAAGTCAAAGTTCCCATCCAACAAAGTAAGTGTGTATACAGAAGTGTTGTGCGAAGAAGGACTAATCGGTCCTACATAAAGCTCTCCGTTGTAGATAATGTTGAACTCTCTAAGATCATTCTCTTTAAGCTTTTGGGCCTCAGCAAAATACATGACACAGAATGCTGTACTATTATTTTCTGGCACATAAGCAGTTAGATTCAATATCCCAAAACCATCTACCGGTATCGTAGCTGTTCTCATCACCAGGTTAGGTGGTTTGTAATCACTGACTGCGTCGTATGGTAACGTAGAACTAATAATGCTTACCGTCTCTAGAAAGTCTGGGTAGTATTCTGGTGTCCACATACGATCATAAAAATCTGAGTCGTACCTGAAAGTGCGAACCATGTATTTCATTGTGAAAACTTATTTCTAACGTTTAAAATGAAGACAAAAATGAGTATTTTTTTTTTAATTGGCTCATCTCCTACTCAACCCATAATCTCAATGAAACTTAGGACAGTTTCATATCAACTGAACTAGTCGAACTGCGAAAGGGACAAAATACTAATACTATTTCAACGAGAAGAAATCTACAATTGTTTGTATGAATTCTTGAACTGTAGATCCGCAAGAGATTTTAGTAATTTTAACTACAATTATTTAAAAGAACGCAAAAAACTCATGGAATGGGTATGATGTTGTTCGCTTTAGGTCCGAAAGCCCTTAGGATGGTCTACTTCTAAAAGTTATGACACTAGTTGAAATGTCTTCTTTTATTTATATATCAACCCATGTTTAACCAATATCAGATGTGGACTTTGGTCACACCTAAAAGTTGTTCTTTTTGTTTTTTTGCTTTTACATAATTGGTGAAAGGCAAAGTAAATGTTTCAGGGTGCTGTTAAAAATAAATCAAATCAAATCAAATGGGTTACCTAACAGTTACCGGGTTCTCCAAGAACATGAATTCTTGATATAAGTTTCCATAATCGAGACTGATGTAGGGTTCAAGTGATCCATGGTCGGTAAAATACGGCCTATTCCTAAAACAACGCAATTCCAAAGCCGATATGAAAGGCACTGTACTGCCTGTTTTCACTAAACAGATTTGTAAAGCACTAGATGTTAGAACATGGATTATCTCTATTCTTTGAGCTTCTTCTGTGTCATCCGTTTTAGTAATATTTATTTTTTTCCACATATTAGGTCCAATATGCAGCTCGAACTTCGGCCCTCGGTGCTGCCCATCATAATTTCCATATAGAAACCAGGCTCTGATCAAATATTGATCACCTTTAGTGAGATCAAAAGTATAACAATTTTTAATCCCTTCTGGAAAGCTCCTTGAGTACCAAAGTTCCCCCGACTTTTGGACTCTATATTTAGGTTGGATGGCATTACTGACTCCAGTGTCGATGAATTTAGAATCTGATATGTAACTTATTTTTGTTTCATTGACAACGAAACTGGTGTTAGGTGGCGAGCCACAACTCAAGCTCTCAAGCTGATGAATCCTATGTTTAAAAGATAAAAAATAAATACTGCATACAAAATCTACTCATATAACGACCTCACACCCTCAAAACGTGATAGCAGTTACATGTTGGGAAACTTTCTATAAGCTCAAAGGGAGGGTGTGGGAGTCCGGACTGAAGAGGGAAAATGATTACGAACGTTAAGCCAAGTAATGAATCACAATATAATATTATTGCCAGATTAAGTTCTTATGTATACAATTTATCCTTTCCCTTTCTCCAACCAGAACATTACATGTGCATATCAGTTTGACAATAATTTACTTTCCTGATCTATTAATACGACTGTTTTACGAGCCTTATACATACATTTTCCCTTCTTATTTTATTATTGACTTTGGTTAAATTTTTGTTAACCATTGCCCAATTCTATACCATCTTAAAAAATTCTTTCATGTATTTATTTTTTTATCAAGAAATTTTTTGTTTTTTTTTGTTTTTTTTTTTGTTTTTAGTGGATTTTGAGTATAGTTAACCAAAAAATGAAGAACACAAAATTATTCCTCCCAGCATCCTTCCTATACACAATAGTTAACAAAATTTTAAAAAATTCAAAAATTTCAAAATTTTAATATAAACTCTCAAACTTCCCAAAACACTCCAAAACCCACAAATCTTCTGAAAACCCCAAATCATTGAAGGATAGATTCAGGGCATGAGAAGCTTGCTGAGGAACATGGAAGTCCATATAAGGTAGTATTTCTAACCAATCTTTTCAAAAACGTTTTTTTTTTATCTTTTATTTTTAGAAAGCTGGACCCGACCTCCCCCGTAGGTGGAGGCCTATTCAACTAGCGGGGATGCAGAACAAACATTATTTTTTTATGAACCACCCCCGTCGGGGCAGGCTATGCCCAACCGGGAAATCGATGTCCAACCACCGGTGGAGTTTGATTTCAACCGCCGAGGATTAGCATCAGACCAGTCGGTTGTGAAACAAGCTAATTTGTAAGATCGTAAGTAGGATTTTGAACTAGGTCCCTGACGGTTGTATAATTTCTCAACCGTCGGTTTAAAATTTCTCAATCGTCGGTTTAAAGATTGTCAACCGGCAGTTGAGGTACCTTAGTTTAGTTACACATGTTCAAACGTTTTGTTGTGCTCCCCCGCCGGTTGTATAATTGTCAACCATCAGGTGGACTATTATCAACCAGTGGTGGAAAAAGTCCCCGACGGTTGAATAATTTTCAACCTTTGGTTCGAATCGGGCGTTTTGTTTTTGTGCTAGATTGACATAGTTTAAGCTTGTTTTATGTAAGAGGAGGAGGAAGAGTTAAATGATGATTTATATGTTTTGTGCATGGTAAAGGAGGAAGAAGTGGCGGAGCCTTGCTCCGTCAATTATAGTCATCTGTTCGACACGAAATCTCACTACACTCAAGTACAATTGATTGAATGGGTTAAGAAAACCGTGTTAGACAACGGGTTTGTGGTTATATTACGTCGATGCGATAGACTTGCTCGAAAAAACTCTGAGAATAGTTTGTGTGTGCGAAACATTTGGAGTTTACACAAAATTGGTAGCTCTAAAGCATCTAAATAGGAAGTCTTCCGGCACAAACAAAATCTGGATGCCCTTTCACCCTTAAAGGAAAGAAGATGGATGATGATTTGTGAGGATTAGAGGTCGAATGCGGCGTTCACAATTAAGACTACATCCTACAAAGAAGATCATTCGTACTTGGGATGATTGACCAAATAAGAGGTTGATTTTGTAGTTACATCTACGAAAATGGGATCCCGTTCTCGCAACATTCTCTGTGGGGTGAAGAAATTGAACCCTAAGAATTCGTCTTTAATGCGCACCGTGTACAACGCTCAACTAAAAGACCGCAAGATCAAGAAATGTGATCGGTCTTAATTCCAATACTTGTTCGGTGAACTAAAGAGGTTAAACTGCTACGAATTCCATAGAAAGACGGAAGACGGAAGTGATGTCATAGGCAAGCTTTTCTTCGCGCACTCGGTTAGTTTGGATTTGTTACAGATATTTTCAAACGTCATTGAAATGGATAACACGTACAAGGTAATCAAATACGGGATGTCGTTGTACGATGTCGTCGGAGCAACTTGTATCGGGAAACCTTTCTACATTTGATTCGCGTTTATGTTGGGAGAAAAATTTGAGAGCTACAAATGGGTGTTAGAGTGATTACATTTGTTGATGGTAACTAACTCCATCGAACCACCGTCCATTGTTTTGACGGATAGGGACTTAGCACTTGTGAAATCAGTGGAGGAAGTGTTCCTCAATGCAACACACATGTTGTGTCAATGGCACATCAACATGAATGTCTTGGGGAAAACGAAAAAAATCATAAAGGAGAAGAAACTGTCCAACGCCTTCTTGAAAGTGTGAATTCAAATGATGTTGGCGTAAACGGAAGTAGCCTTCAATGACTATCGGTTGGAATTAAACTGTGACTTTGAAGAGTATCCGAAAGTAATTAAGTATACCAAAAGTTGGTGTACGGTGATAAGTTTTTCACCTGGAGAAATAACAAGTGGATGCATTTTGGTAACCAAACCACAAACCCCGTGGAGAGCGCTCACTCGAGCCTTAAGCGTTTCATTGGTACGGGAAAAGGTAACTTCGAATCTTTTTGGTTGAATTTGCATACTTAGATAGAATTGCAACATAGGAGGGTTCATTCAAAAATAGCCGCTTGTTAACCCTATATAAATTCACAAACATTGTGTACGGTAAACTAAAAAGAAACGTCTCTCACTATGCTTTGGAACTTTTTTCTAAAGAATTAGATTATGCCCGCAACATGACAATCGCGGTCGGCATGCCCTGCGGTTGTGCCATACAAACTACGCACGGTATGCCTTACGCACATGAAATCTATGAGTTTGTTACCAAAGGCTTAGAGGTGCATCTAGAGTTATTTGACGAACATTGTAAGAGGCTAGAGATTCTATTTTGTACCAATCTCACGACGATCGAGCAATTAAAAGCCAAATATGATAAACTAGTATGTAATGTCATAGAATCCAATGGCCAAGCATGCATGACGCACGTTTATAAGAAATGTTTAATCGTCGCCTATCTCAAAACAACTTTCCTACTATAGCTATTGGTGAAGAAAAAAGCACGAGGTCACCCACCTATCAAACGTAAGTTGTCTATTGTCGCATCCAAATCATCCACTAAACGCGACACAAGTGGGCACGAGTATGTGCTCGATTCAGAAAAACCTAATTCCCCATCGTTTGCTAAATAGTTCAAACCTCTGACCGCAACCTCAAGTAGAGGAAAAAACATTCCGGGTCTAAAACGTAGTTGGGAAAGTTCCCCCGCTCTGAAGAAAGGTAGTGTTATTCTAACGTAAGCAAGTGGAATGATGCTCCTTAGTGGATCGGTCGATTGTAAGTCAAGCTCTACAATGGCGGCTAAGGAAACTTTGGTAGACCCCAAAGGGTACTTAAACCAATTCCCTATCTATGTTAGACCTTTCGTAGAGTCCATTAGCAACGTTAAATCTGATGGCCATTGCGGGTACCGCTCGATAGCATTTGCATTAAACGGGCAACAAGATGGGTGGAATTTGATAAGGGATGCCCTTTACAACGAGCTGATGAATTATGCATCCGTGTATGTTAAGATATTTACAAGCATGTAGGATTTGATTGACGTTTTCGAGCGTGTGAAGTGTTCTAGTGATGTGGGTACTAAAGACCATTGGATGTCCATGCCCGAGATGTGAATGACAATCGTATCTGCGTTTAACTGCATTCTTCATTTCGTTGGACACTACCGAAATATTGATATGGGGATCACTTTTCTTCCGTTAAGAGGTGCACCCCCTCAGATTCCAAACCGCTTGGAAATATGATTGGGTATCTAACCACTTCGTGAACGTAAGTATTAATTACATTCATAGTGAATTTAAATATTAACACATTTATTGACAAAATGAAAACTTTCTGAAGAGCTCTTGGCGCTCCAAGATTTCATTTGAACTTCTTTCCTTTTCTGACCATCTCCGGTCATCTTCTTCGTTTCCCCAATCTCTTCTATTTCCCTTCTTTTGTTCTTCTTAGATAGAATCTCTTTTATCTTTGTTTTTGCTAATCCCCTGTTTTTGTGATTCTCTCTGTTTTCAGTCTTTATTTTCTCTCTGTTTGAATCATTTTATGTATATACTGCAAATTTCTGTCTTCATTTTCTTTTGTGCTAATGGATCCGTTTCCATCTGTTAGGGAAGTTTATGGTTCATCCAATAAAAAGAATTGTACTGATCGGGATGAGGATTTGAGTAGGTTTAAAGGTGTTACGTATGCCAATATCGTATCTGCTACTCAAAAGTGCGATAATCTGGTTCAAGAAAGTGTGACTTACAAACAAGATCATGTGTCTATGCAATACGATGATAAATCTCTGGTTTATTTAAAGTCTAAATCCAAACATACGGTGGTGTGTAAATGTTCTGCAGGATTGCCTAAAAAGGTTGTGTTACAAGAGTTTCTTGACCAGTTTCGATTCTCTCATGAGTTTAATTATTATGTAAGGGACTCTAGACACATTCTCATTGAATTTGAATATTTCAACGACTATTGTAAGTTTTGGAAGAAAAGCGTGTGGACTCTGGGCAATACTCGATTCAGATTGTTAAAATGGTTTGAAGGTTTTAACACCAGGGTTGAAAGTTCGATTACGCCTATATGGATCAGAATTGAAGGCCTACCAGAACATATGTACAATAAAGAAATTATATCTGATATTGCTTCTTCTTTAGGGTCTCTTATGGAGGTTAAAGTTCCTTTGAAGAACAGGGCTCACTACAGTCACTGTTTGGCGAGAATTGAATTAGATGTTGCTGGTAAACTTTATCATGATGTTTGGGTTGGATTTGGTGGTAATATGGGCTGTTGGGTGAGAATTATTTATCTTAATTTACCCAAGTACTGCAACTTTTGTTTTCATATTGGACACGATGTTGAACAATGTAAAAGAAAGGTTACAGTGGCTGATGTTGGCAAAGAACCTCATGAAAATCAACCTGGAGTCAAGAGTGCTGACCGTGCTCAAATTGTGTCTGATGGCTTGGTGGTTAACAACATGAATAAAGTTGATTCTCAAACTATTGAAGATGTTTACAAAGATAATGTTATATCTTCTCAGGAGATAAAGGGTGCTGTGCAAGATTTAGCATTTGGTTCTAGTATTGTTGAAAAGGCCAAAGATTGTACTACTCCAGATGTTCATTATGGTAGTATGCCAACTTCTCCTTTATGCAATAACATCAGTGAGGATGCTCTATCGGATCCTGGTCTCACTTTAAAAGATAAGAACAGTTCTATGCAAAATGTCGATGAATGTAATGAGATCATGAATCAGCAAAGTTTTGCTGACAAAGTTGAGGAAAGAACCTGCTACTCTGATAGGCAAGGCTCTGTCAGTAGGAATGATGAAATTATAAGAGCCCTGCAAAGTCCTGATGAAGTTAACATTAATATTGGTTATGAGAATCTGGCCTCTGATTCTTCTCCAAAAGCTGTTGAGATCTGTTCTAAGGTTTCTGATGGCCAACCTAAGGTTGCTAAAGGTAAAGATTCTGTTACTAGGAAAAGATTGACTAGAAGCCAACTTAGAAAAGATGGGTCTGAGGATGAAGAGGACTTCAGTATGATAATCAGCAAACAAGTAAGGCAAGCTCGAAAGAAGGGGCTGGCAAAAAGACAGCTCTCTGTCTCAAGTAACTCTAAACGATCCATTTCATATGATTAACATTATTAATTGGAATATTCGTGATATCAAGGATAAATCTTCATTTCGAAGACTTAAGTTTCTGTCAAACAAAAATAAGGCTAGCATTGTGGTTGTTCAAGAACCTTTAATTGATAGTGTTAATATTAGGTTTTATGCTTCTAAGCTGGGTTTTAGTAATTTTGTTAGTAATTGTTCTAACAAAATCTGGGTGTTTTGGAATGATAGCCTTAAAGTCTCTGTTCTGGTTGATCATGTTCAGTGTCTTCATCTTGAGGCTAGTCATATTCTTTTCAATATTAGTTCTCTTTTTACGTTTGTATATGCTAAGTGTCAGCGTCTCAATAGGATCAGTCTATGGGACACTCTCAATAATATTGTTGTTACTGATAAGCCTTGGTTAATATGTGGTGATTTCAATGCTATTAGGTCGATTGATGATCAGGTGGGATGTTCCACGTTTTGTCAAAATAGTACTGATGATTTCAATAGAATGATTTTAGGCTGTGGGTTACAGGAGGTTGGTTTCATTGGCTCTCGTTTCACCTGGTCTAACAAGGCTAAGTGGCGCAGGTTGGATTGGGTTTTTATCAATGAGGCTTGGCTTTCTTTGTTTAATAATAACTCTGTTATTCATAAAGCTCGAACTGGTTCGGATCATGTTGTCATGCTTATTAGTGTGTCTAACACCTCTCATTCTTTTAAAACTAGTTTCAGGTTTCAGAATATGTGGCTCTTGGATGAGGGTTTTATGGACGTTGTTTCTAATAACTGGATTATGATCATGGATGGTGATCCTCTTTATGTTTTTTGGCTTAAGTTAAATCGTTTAAAGAGCTGTTTGTGTGAGTGGAACAGACAGCATTTTGGTGACATTTTTTGTAAGATTAAGTCTCTTGAAGACGAGGTCCTTAGGGCTGAAATTAACCATCAAAATGTAAACAATAATGATTCTAAGATAAATCTCAACAAATATAATGCTTTATTATCTAATGCTTACAAAATTGAAGAGGAATTTTGGTTACAAAAGTGTAATGTTGAATGGATAAAAGATGGAGATAATAACTCCAAATTTTTCCATAGTTATGTAAATAATAAAAGAAAAAAACAGGAGATTCATGGTGTGAAGGTTGATAATGCTTGGATCGTGGATAAAGAAGAAGTTGGAGCTTCTGCTGTAGATTTCTTCACTAATGCCTTGGCTTCCAGTCCCTACAATGACAATCAAGATGAGTTAGTTTGTTTAAACCATGTTATGTTTGATAATATTACTAGGGTTATTACTAATGATGATAATAAAAGCCTTCTCAAGCTTCCTAATGAGGATGGAGTCTATATGACTATCTGTAGCCTTAAGTCTAATAGTGTTGCTGGTTTGGATGGGTTTAACCAAACCTTTTATAAACAGTGCTGGCAAATTATTAAACATGATCTGCTTGCTGCTTTACACCATTTTATCAGAGGTTTTAAGATTCCTCATGGGGTTTTGGCTACGGGTATTTGTCTCATTCCTAAATCTATCAATCCTTCTGGTTGGTCTGATTATAGACCTATAAGCCTCTGTTCATTACTTAACAGAATCATGTCTAGGCTGTTAAATAATAGGCTTGTGTCTTTACTTCCTAAAATCATCTCTAAAACCCAAGGTGGGTTTGTTCCTGGAAATTATGTTCATTCTAATATTTTAACTGCTAAGGAACTTCTGTTTGATATCAATAGAAAGCTCAAGAATAATAACATTATAGTTCAACTTGATATGTGTAAGGCTTTTGATAAATTAAGTCATTCTTTTATTCTAAAAGTTCTTTCTAAGTTTGGCTTCTCAATCAGATTTGTTAATCTTATTGCTAGTATGATAACTAATATCAATGTTTCTATTCTTATCAATGGAGCTACATATGGGTATTTTAAAACTATGAAAGGGCTTAGGCAAGGGGACCCTCTGTCCCCAAGCCTTTTTATCATTGCTGAGGAAGTCCTCCTCAGAGGTATCTCTTCTCTCTTTCAGGTTAACAAAAGCATGAGATATAGAAGTCGAAGTAAACTATGTATTTCTAATTTGGCTTTTGCAGATGATATCTTATTATTCACTAATTGTAAGGAGACTACTTTAGTCTCACTTAACACTTTCTTACAGGAATATCAGGCTATCTCAGGTCAAGTTATAAACAAGCAAAAGACTAAGGTTATTATAGCTAATGGTACTAGTGTGGCTAAAATCAGATCAATTGGTAATATCACTGGTTTTAATAATACTTCTCTGCCTACTGTATACCTTGGTATTACTATTGGCACCAATAACAATTCTTCTATATATATTAACCTGCTTAAGAAGATCAATGATCGTATATCTATGTGGGAGTCTAAGCATTTGTCATTTGCTGGTCGTCTTACTCTTATCAATTCTGTCCTCATGAACATTGTGATTTATTGGATGCATGCTAATGTTATTCCTATCAATATTATTTCTAAGATTGAGAAAGTTTTTAATGGCTTCCTTTGGGGCTCTACTAGTGTTGACAGCAGGATGCACTGGTGTTCTTGGAAGACTGTTTGTAGAGGTTTTAAGGAGGGAGGTCTTAACATCAGGAACTTGTCTGATGTTCAAACCTCCATCTCTTGTAAACTTTGGATGCAGTTTAGGGAAAACAGGATGCTTTGGGCTAATCTTGTGCATGATATTTACTGTGGTAAGAGGCATCCTATGAAAATTATCAATAATGCTAAGGGTTCTATGGTTTGGAATAGGCTTATGAGGATTAGGCATGTTGCTGAACACCATATCTGTTGGTCTCTGGGTGAAGGTAATGTGAGTTTTTGGTTGGATAGGTGGGCTAGTCCTAATCCTTTGTTGATTCTGGACAACTCTTTGGAAAATTCCTGGTTTCATAATGACAAGGTCAATGTGTATTGGTCTGGTAATCATTGGAGTCTGGATAGTATATCTAGTCTTATTAGTCCTAAGGATTTAGACATAATTAGTAACTGCTATTTTAATCCTAATGGTCAGGATAAGATTATTTGGAGCCTTTCTAATAATGGTCAATTCAATCTTAAAAGTACTTGGGATTATATCAGAACTAACTATTGCAAATCTAATGTTTATTCTAAGATTTGGAATAATTTAACTCCTAAAAAACATGCTTTTATTCATTGGAAAGTCATCAAAAATTTCATATCCACTGATTCTGTTCTTAGAGATAGACATATTGTTGTTGTCTCTAAGTGCCAGTTCTGCCTTAATTCTGAAACTACTCAACATCTTTTTATTACATGTAATATTATTTGGGGTGTTTGGCTTCACTTTGCCAACATTTTTAATGTAACTATCTTTAGATACATGACACCCATGCATATGACTAAAGCCTGGTTTAGTCTTTCTAACAGTTCTAAGCATATCAGAAATATAATTCCTACCATCATCTTTAGCCTAACTTGGAGATTTAGAAACAATGCTAAGTATAATAATGCATCTATTTCTACTTGTTATATTATTAAGAAGGTTTATGAATCTATCTATTACATGAATTGTGCTGGTATCTTTAAACTTATTCACTGGGCTCATGCTACTAATACAGCTGCTAGTTTTGGTCTGTTCAATCTTTCTCACAGGATCTCTAATAGGCCTTTAATCACTAAATGGACTGCTCCTATTCCTCGCCGTTTAAAACTCAATACTGATGCTAGTGTAGCCTACAATGGTGAGGCATCTGGAGGTGTGATACTCAGAGATCATGATGGTTTTCTCACTCAGGCTAATGGCTACCTATATGGTAAACTCTGCCCTCTTTACGCTGAAGCCAGGGTTCTCCTAGATGGTCTGGTTTTATGTAACTCTAAAAATCTAACTAATATAGATGTTGAAACAGACTCTTCTATCTTAGTTAACTATATTAAATCTGATAATAGTCTAAATGTCCCCTGGTCACTTTCTTCTACTATTAAATGTTGTAAAGCCCTTATGAACCCTAATATGACCATCAATCATGTTTATAGAGGTTCAAATCGGGCTGCCGACTGGCTAGCCCGATGGACTATCAAGTGTAAAATGAAGCTGGAGTATGAATTCAATTCATCTCCAGCTGAATTGAAATCGATTATAATTTTAGAAAGTTTAGGAGTACCTTATATCAATCTTGGATAGTTTGCTTGCTTTTTTCCTTCTGTTTCAGGTTTCAGGTTCTTGGCTGAGGGATTCATCGTTTTTTCTCATGTTTGCTTCTGGGTTCATGTTTGCTCTTCCCCATCTATTCGCTCGTGGATGGCTTCGTCATCGGTGGTTTCGTCTCTTTCTGGGTTGCTGGTTCCGTTTCCCTTGTTCGATTTGGCTATTTTCGCTGAATTTCGCTTCTGGTGGAAATCCCGATCTCAGGAGCACCATCCCCTTTCTTTCATTCTTGCGAATGATTACTTGGAGAGAGCTGCACCAAGTCGCAGAGTTCCTTTCCAAGAAGTCTTGCCTTGAAGATTGATCGCTGTTTGCTTCTAGTCTTTGAGTTTCGTCTGTTGTCTAAATTAGGTTTAGGGTTCTGTTCTGATTTGGGGATTGATTGGGAGGATGTACTGTGAGGTTGTTAGAATTGGGTATTTTTTGGGTATTTCTTTATTCGGGGCATTTCTTTTTGCCTTTTAATACTCTTTGTAATGTTTATTAGGGGTTTTAATAAATATTTGGCTTTGGATTAAAAAAAAATATTAACACATTTATTTAATCGTGTTTTCATTTTGCAGCTTGGGATTAGGTCGGAGGCCCTATGCACAAGGATACATCCTTGTTGCATAAAGTTGCGCTCACCGGACGCGGAGGGTTGGGCTTTGCCGATTATCTCTCGTTACAAGAGATACAAAGAGCTTAGAAGTTGTAGCCCCGAAGTAACCGATTTATCCGTTTTTGTTTGAGCACCATATCATTAGTTGCAGAATTTGGGCTTTTTTAAAATCTGTACGTTTTGTGCTTTAGATTGTATGTGTATCATTGGAGTGTCATTGTACTTTATGATGACGTTTAACTTAAAAATATTATGACTTTTTCTTCTTAAACTTGTGTTTCGCATTAAGTTAAGACATTGCATAACTAAAAATACATAATTAAAAATACATTAAGGAAGATAGTAGCCCCTAATTGACATAGAAGACTCAGTTACATGGCGACGGATAGTTCCATTCATACTCTAAGTGTTTCTCGAACGAGTAGTCCTCATCCTCGCTACCTTCTTCAAGAGTTGGGTTCACTCTAATGTCGGTATCTATCGCTTCCGTTCTCTCTTGAATTTTATGCAACGCATGTTCCACCACATCTTGAGTAATAGTAATTTGAAATTCCATATTTAATTATTGCGAGATTCAGCCTGCACTTCGTAAGTAGGTGACTCGATCGGTATTGTCACGATTTTGAGATAAGCTAACCTATCACCACTTCTTCGCATCCTCGCGGTCGGGCCATTACACATCCGGTACATAATGCCTACCTAACGTGGTTGAAAAACATTCTGCATAAAACAGCATCAACAAAGCCTGGACTCTTCTCTCGAAGTGTGCCTTTCATAAATTCAAATGCATTTAGGAGGTTTGCATCTTCGTGCACGTTCTAGTTAGAATCAACCGGAAGTTGGCAATCATTCAACCGGCCGGTGACATCATACAAGTCAATTTGTCAAGGACAAAAGTATATAAGATTCCAACCAACGGTGGACTCTTTTTCAACCGTTGGTTGATTACTCCCCCGCCGGGGTGATAACATCCCCGGCGGTTGGAAATTATCAACCAGTCGGGTGAGTATACCATAACCATATAAGATATTTAGTTCTCATTACGTTACTTGACCCAAGGGTTTCCTATTTTTCAATCATCGGTTGAATAGTCCACCGCCGATCAGTTGATAATTGCCCCGGCGGTTTAAAATACTTCAACCGGTGGGTACGTTTTCAACCGCCAAGTTGATTAGTCCACCGCCTGTTGAAAGTTCTCCTACAGACGGTTTAATAATAAACATCTTAAATTCATGTTAAGCTTCATTCCTCACTTTCAACCGTCGGTTGATCAATTATTACCCGGCGGTTGAACAATTTTCAACCGGTTGAAAATTATTCAACCGGCGGTCGATAGATTAAAATTTCGTAAGTTCTCAAAATCAACGTCCTATATTAGTAACTTGGTTAAAAATGAGGATCTATATTCTATAAAATAAAAGAAACACTACAAATGATAAAGAAAACTAATTACGAGACAAACAACTTTTAAGCATTCGTTTTTAAAAACATCTGAATCAACATAAAAAAACATTCATATACTGAGTCTACAACCTCATGAGTAGCATTACAAAAATCTATGGACTAGTGAGGTCAAGCACCTTCCATGCAAAGGACACTAGTTCTTCAGATGTCTCATCTAACGACTGAATACTATTTATCGTATTCACCACATCCACCGTCAAGCGCTCGTTAAGGATACGAGGGGTGATGTTAAACCAACCGTATTTCTTAATATACATTTTGTACTATGGAATGACGTCCGCCTACTCCCTTCCAACGGTAGTGTGTATCTATCTATCACGTACAGATGCTCCTTCCAGTTGGTCCAGTGTATACCCTGTACCAAGTAACAAATATTTTCTCCTATTGATAGACCGGTTTTAGGAACAAGCGGAGCCACCGGTTTCTTTTGGATCCAACTGAACTGGTGCATCACTCGGTTCGGGTGGTACACCTCGCTCACCAACATTAGGCGGATATGGTTGCGATACAACCCTATTGCTTGCTCTGGAAACGCCTTCGTAAAGTCAAAAAATAACCTGCAATAAACACTTAAACATGTTAACATTGTATAAATAAACATATTAATTAAAAAAAGAAGCAAACTTACATCAGTCTTTGTTAGCGTCGTGAGAATTCACGGTAGTATGGCTTCCCACGAATAAGGGCTTTGGTCAGCTTTCTGGGCGTCCACGCTAGCATCTTTGGATCGGTCGGGCTATAACCGAAATCCAGCGCAACCCAAAAAACTAGGAAGTGATCATATACACAACACTCTAGTAGCGCCGAAAAGCCAACTAGGCTCTTCAAAGAGTGCTTCGAAATGCCTCCCAAGCTTTGTATAGTCATAGTATTGCGCATGTACCCCATGCGTACTCGTCAACCTTCTCCAAGTCCTCAAGATAATGGATAAAATTGCATTGGATGTTCTTTTGGCTAGTGTTGGTGAAGATGGTACACCCGAGGAAAAACATGATATAAGCCCGAGCGGCTTGTTTACTCATGTCCGTAGTGATGGTGACGTTGGTGTCCAAATATGCGGCCATAGAAAAATTATCACTTAGCCATCGGAGGCTGAACTCACTCCCGTCATGCGCCTCCATATTCTCCTACGTGGCTTCCACCAAAACTCTCAACAGACGAGTATAGTGTGCATATGTTTGATTTATCGACTCCGTCCGAAAGGCGTTGATAATTCTCCCCTCGACCGGGAGGCCGGTGATCACGTGCACATCGTCCAACGTGATGGTCATCTCGTCAAACGAGAACTAAAAGGTGTCCGTCTGCTAGTGTCACTCTCAATGAAAATCTCATCCAACTGTGGGTGCGAGTTGAACTTCGGCAGATGGCGTATGAGTGCCCAAAACGAGGTTTCTTCCAATATAGCGTTGACCACTAAATATTTGATAAGGTCCCATTGACCGAGAAGCCCATACTTCGATTGGACCGTGATACCAGATCGAGACTAAAAATAAAAACAAATATGGATAAACCTTAAATAACATTTTTAAAGTTAATCGTAAATAATTAATTCTGAAATTAAAAAACTTACGTCGTCCATGAACGTGAAGTAAACCTCGTATGGCATGTAGTCCGAGAAGAGAATGACGTTGTTTTTTCTAGGAAAAGGTTCCTCCATCCCTTTAAATCAGTTGGACGGCCTTGGGTACGGACCTCTCGTGGAGCTGATGGCTTGGGGACCCCTGTCTCCTCCTCCTTATTGGTGTCTATGAGCGCACGGTGTTGACGAACAACCTCTGGTGGAGGAGATCTCCGAACTCCGCGCTCCTTTGTGGAGTCATACTTTTTGTGCCTCCCCGAGCATTCTCGGTGCATTGTGCAATCCCCATGTTCGGCTATATCGCCCTTCGACCGACTACTACTGTCACCTTTTTTGCCACACGGATTTCTTCTTGCTCACGCCTAACCAGCTTATTTCCTCTCTCTTGAACGGGTCTAGGTACTTCGTGCCTACAAAAAAAATAGTTCAACCTAAAAGAACGACTAGGTGCCCGCCGGGTGAGGCTGGGTTTACCGAGCGGGGATAAAAAACAAGATGAAATTTGTAGCATATCCACCCCGCCAGGTAAACCCAGCCTCACCCTGTGGGGTTCAAGAACTTCCTGGGAAAACTAAGCTACCCCGCCGGGTAGACTAGTTCTCAGCTGACGGGGGTTAATGAACATCCTGCAAAAAAAATGATATCCCGTCGGGTGGACTATTCTCAATCGGCGGGGTTCAAGAACACGCACAACAACCGTCGTTGAAGCAACTCGAAACGAACTCCAAATCTAACCCTAAACGCCTATTCAATCACAAATAAACACTTTTAACATCAATATATCACTTAATACACTTGTATAAACATGTTTTTGTCTATTCTAATACCTTAAGAAACATAAATCTAGAATAACAAAAAAACTAGATATAAAAAAACAAGATATTAAATTAGTAACTCACTCTTTCTCCTTGCCCATTGTTGTTCTTGAGTGAATTTGAGTCTACTGGAGTTCTTGTCAGAAACGATGTATGGTTTACAAAAAAACTCAATTTTGTGGTTAGTGGGTTTAGAAGTTTGAAGAAGGAGAGGAGAGGGATAGGTGGGAGAATTGAGGTTGATTTGGTTTTGGGGATAGTTAGTCTATAGGACTAGGACTTAGTAAAAATGATGGGGTTGTTTTGGGTATAATATTAGGAATACTTAAAATAGTGAAGGTGATACTTAAAATTGGGACTAGTTATTGAAATGAGACCGGATTTAACCAAAGCCTCTATTATATTGTATTTCAATCGCACCATTTATTTATGGTCTTCTCGATGTCCTTCAGTTACATATCCTTAAGAAACCCTTATCTTCTTATTTTTACTAATTTTTCGTCGAAAATTTTATGAATATCTATCTTTTCAAAATATTTTAAAATATATATTTATGTTATTTTTTTACTCACTTTATTTGGATTTTTTTTAATCTTATCCTTTCACCTATTCTTATATGAATATAACTCGCCACTATAAAAATATAAATTATCTAAAATATATTCTTATTGTAACTCTTCGATGGGCTAAAAGTAAATATTCAAAAAGTTTAAAATAAGTTTATTTCAAGGACTATAAAAACATTAGTTTTACCGAGATATAGCTCGTATAAGTATTAATCACCAATTTATTGCCATAAATTTGTCTTTTATTTCGAAAATTTTATGTTAGGCATATTAATTCTTTATTTCTCAAATATACTTTGCCACCTCGACACATTAATTTATAAACTTTTGCGTCTTCTTACCCGCTGTTAGAAATCGTTTCCACTCCAGTAACCACCTTCTTTACTATTATTTATTATTTTAATATATTCTAAAAACCTTACTCTTGTTCGGACTTATTGCTAACGTTATTTGTTGCCCTTCCTATTTGAATTAAAAAATCGATTTTTTTTAATTTTTTTTGCTTTTTCTACTTAAATATGTAACTTGTATCTCGTCTATTAAAGCTTTAAGCTTTCTCGATTTTTTATTACACGTTTTCCAGTGATGTATTTTTTTATATTTGTTTTCTTTATTTTTATTTGCATGCTCTTTGTTTACTTAACAAAAATCAACTAGTAATAAAACATTATATAATCCTCAACTGAAAACCTAATTTTATAAAGGAAAAAACCTAATTTCTTAGTTGTTAAATTTATTGTAGTAATTTTTTATTTCATTTTCTCCAAAAATGCCCTGAAAACAAAAGAACTCGTCTTTCCCCATAAAAAAACTACATAATCAATTCTTTAATGTCTATGGAAATATCTAATTTTTAAACGAATATTTTTCCCCAATTCTTTATAAAAACATGACTGAAACATGACTTCAAATTTTTAACTTGAGATTTTATTAAGCGTTCTTTTTAAGCATACCAATCAACATTTTGGACTTCATGTCTAATGTTGAAACTCAAAAATAATCCAATATTCCAATTTACTCCATCAACATAAAAAAAATGGGTGTAAAATTCTCAACCTTCCTTTATCTGATCATGAATGGAAATATTCTGTTATTTTTATTTGTGAAACTAGGAATTTTGGAATTTAGATCTGGAATATGGCCAAGTTGGAAAGCATTGGATGGCTACACGTAAGATTTGATCTTGTTAATTTATGTGTTGTTTTTTTACTCTTCTACTTTTTCTTTTGTAAATACTGTTTCTTAGTAGAGTTCGCTCAAAATTAACAGATCTACCATAAAGTTCACAATAAATACAATGTAAAACCCTTACCAAGTTTACACTCTTCTGCATACTCCATTTGGTTTTGAGATTTTTTTTTTGTTTTCATGATCAAGAATTTTTATTGGCTGGCCTTTGGCTCATTGGCAAACTCACTGTGACACAAGAAGAAAAGCTTATTCTAACTTCAATAGGAGATGAAGATACACCTTATTCAATTAAAATTATGCTTCTTGAAAGTGTTTATAACCGTGTTTGAGAGTTCCCATGAAAAGGGTTACAAAAGATACTGAAGGTACCTCTCCTTCCAAACAAATTATTGAGGAAAAAAGAATTGAGTTGAGTACAAACCTTCCCAAACCATACTTGATGCTAATGATACTATACATGACGACCTTGCCAACCCCGTAGATGCCCTCGTTCCAAAGAAAATAAATAAAACCGTTGTTACACACCAGACTGATCATTCACCTGATATTCAATCAACTAACACCCATCCATTGTTTAGAAATACAACACTTCATCTCTTGACCACCCCACGAAAAAATAAAGGATGCTAGTTAGACAAAATGAATCCCTCATAAAACAAAAACGGTTACTTGCTACTGTTTCAAAAAATAAGTACCTTTCTCTTAATGATCTTCTTTTGAATAACTCATCTTCAACTGATACAACCTCTGGATAAAAGAAAGATTCTACCTCTTTGAATTTGATGTTAAGAAAAAATCTATTGCCCCATCGAAAGGAATTGTTATCCGAGAAAATTCTTATGATATACCATCTAACTCTCAAACAAAGAAAACCAATATTACTGACGATGGAGCATCTCTTGCTTAAGACATGGGAAAATAAAAAGTCATTATTCGTAGTATAACCACTTGCTTGGGCCCTTACCAGCTCAAAGACAAAGACTCAAGTTCCTCAGATAGCTCAAATTAAAATGATAATCCTCATACCATTCTTGTTGTCATACCTTCAGGTACTCTAACCCTCATTTTTTCAAATAAAAAAGTAACCTCAGCCATACTGATGTCTGAACAACTTAAGTACAACCCTAATTTGGTGCATTACAGTAACATGAGTATCGTGCAAAAACAGCTTGAGATTCAAATAGAGGTTAGTTGTACACATTAAACTTCCATTACCTGCTTTTATTCAAAGTTATATTGATCATCACTATATTCTTTTCTTTTTTTAGATTTAGCATAACTTAGCCATCATTGCTTATCGATCAATAACCTCAACAGAAATTGAAAAAGTACAGACTCGTAAATCAAGGCCTATGGTATTTGGTTCAGTTACAGAGTTTACTAAATGTTTGATCAGATTTCAAAAAGAGTACTTGGTTTTGGAGCAACAATCTAACAAGCTACCCAAAGAAATGTGAAAAAATAACCTAACACGTGCCTTATTTGCTGAGAATAATATTTTAAAGAAAGAAAGAAATGATTTGATTTCTCGAAAGCATAGTTAATTTCTCAAAGTACCAGCCAACTTACTTTAAACAAAGGTCTCATCTCTCAGGATACCGATTTAGCCAATACAAATGCTAATTTATCAAGTCAACTCGAGACTATGACTACTAAAGTCAATACTATTATTAATGATAATATTGCTTTGAAATATGAAATTCTGATGTTCAAGAGCTTGAAAAAAAGATGACTAGTTTTGAAATGATGAAAGCTGAGAATATTGAAAGGGCTGTAAAAGATGTCGTGATAAATCCTGAAAAGAAAATTTAGAAGGAAAATGCTTAAACTAATGTAGAAAAAGAGAGAAGAATCATAGATGTTGCGAAGAACATGTTGACATGCCTTAAAGAAGATACCGTTTTAATGCTTTGGAAATAGAATCATTACTATAGTTGTCAATCATCTAGACTCTGCTGGAAATGAACGTTCTTCTTGTTAAATTTTTATGTATATGTACTCCTATCGAACTTTAGATTGTGTTTTGTATTTTGGTGGAGGATTCTGCATGTTTTACCTCTTTGGGTTGCTATTTTACTCCATGTTTTAATCTTTAATTTTTTTTATTTTACCTACATATTCCTCATATTGTATTTGATACAATATTAAAATAGTTGTTTGAATTTTAAGGTTATAGCTCAGTATGGGCGTTTGCATCTCTAATAGTTTTTCAAATATAGATCTGATTATTTCAACTATATCGTTATTTAACATTTTAAGTTAGGGCTCAGTATGACCACTTGTGTTCCTTATAGCTTTAAGTTAGGGCTCAGTATGACCACTTGTGTTCCTTATAGCTTTTCAACTATAATCGTGGTTATTTTCAACCATATGACTTATTTGATTTCTTTTTAAGTCAGGGCTCAGTATGCCAATTTGTGTTCCTAATAGATTTCAACTATAGGCCTGGTTAAATCAACCATGCCGCTTATTCTCCAACACATAATTGATCATCTCTCGTTTAAATTTAATGTTTTCCTAGTTGATCTTTGTACCTAACGCATTCCCTTCAAAAATAAAGATGACACTTTATTTTTCTCAAAAGAAACTTCTTTATTATTAGCTTATAATATGTCTCATAAAAAAACCTTATTGTGTCACCAAGAAGGAAACATAGTACATACTTATTACAAATTTCATTTGTATAAATTTAGATGACTTATATTGCATGAGTGTTTTATGATATTTCTATCCAAATCTTCTAGCCGGTATGCTCCATGATGCCTCCTGGAAATAACTCCATACGGCCCATCCCAATTTGGAGCAGACTTTCTTGCATTCTTATCCTTCGATACTTGAAATATTTTCTTCATGTATAGATGACCTTCTTTGAGAGTTTTAGGCTTTAATTTTGAATCAAATCGACTCTTTGTTAAACTTTTGTAATTCTCTGCTCGGATTTGCGCTTGATCTTTACTTTCTTCAACCAAATAAATAGCAATATATATTCTTACATTGTTATCTTCTTTGGAGTAGTTAAATATTCTTATTTAGAAATTATTATTTCTGTCAGGACTACCTTCCGTACCGTATAGTTGACATGGGGGTTGTTGTAGCTGACATGGGGTTTGTTGTGTAAGTCTGTAACACCTCGGCTAACTTATCATACCATTTCCATATAGTTCCTTCAAGTTTTTTTCTTTATTCCATCCATCAATGCTTAATTAGTTACCTCAACTTGCCCATTTGTTTGTAGAATACGTAGTCAAAACATCTGCTATATTATATTCGTTATACAAAAAATCATCGTTATAATCATTTTGAAACTGAGACCTATTATCTGTCATCAAAATTCTTGGGATCCTAAATCTAGATAAAAAGTAACTTTGTAAAAAATCATAAATTGGTTGAGCTCCAAATCTATAAAAGCTCTCGCTTCAACCCAATTTGTAAAATAGTCAATAACTACCATAAAAACAACCTTTTTCCCGTAGCCATTAGTAAAGATCCTACCAAGTTTATTCCTCATTTATCAAATAGACCAGGCACGAGAACGATACTCATGGGCTCACTTGACAAATGATTAGTATTTGACTATCTCTGTCAAGCACTATAACTTTGTACCATTATCTCAACATCTGCTAAAAGCTTGGGCCAATAGAAACCTGTAAGAATAAAACATCTGATCAAACTCATGTACCCGCAAAAAGCCCCTGCAACACCCTCATGTATATCTCTAAGGATAAAAATAGCATCTTTGTTCAAACACCTGAACATCCTCATTGTAGCAGTTTTCCTACTAGTACGTTATCAAGAATTGTATACTGAACAACTCTCAACTTCAAAGAATGAGCTTCAACCTTATCCTTAGGAAGGATTTGATCTCCTAAGTATATCAAATATTCATGTCTTTTTGGCTTATTTGGATGGATTCTTTTGGAATATTATCAACGAGTTATCTCTTGATACAACGTCTTTACCTAGGGAATCACCTACAGAGTTATTTGCACGTGGTACCTGCTCATACTATATTTTCTCAAACTTGGTTTCTCATTTATTTAATGTTACAAGATACTCCCACGTGTTTTCTTACTTAGCCTCGTACGGGCCATTCGTTTGGCTTACTACTAGCTGAGAGGTTGATTTTATTCGTAAAATATTTGCTCCACAAATGAGAGCTAGCTTTAAACCAATCAAAACAACCTCATACGTCGCAATATTATTCATATTTCAAAGTCGAATTTTACCGACTGTGTGATTTCTTCCCCGTAATGTGTTCTTAAAACAATTGAAACTTCTTCTCCATTGGTACTTGATGCTTCATCCACTTCAACAACCCATTCCAAACTTTTTTCTTCTTTTATATGTACATTTTCATCACTATTTTTCTGTTCTTTAGTTAATTCATTGATACAATCAGTGACTACTTGAGCTTTAATTGTTGTTCAGGGTTTATGAAAGATTTTGTATTCTTCCAATTCGACTAGCCATCGAGTGAGCCTCCGTAAAATATTCGATTTCTGTAAAATATTTCTTATTTTTCTAGTAACCAAAAGCAAAATCAAAGCTAACTTTTCCAAATTCAGATATCTTCTCTCCACACCGATCAAGCTCTTTATAACATAATAGATTGGCCTTTTCACTTTCCCCTCTTCTTTAGCTAGCACTGAGCTGACAAAAAAATCATATACAATAAAAAATACAATTATAAAGCCTTACTTCATACTTGAACTTATAAAAAACAATTGGCAAAGTCATACTCCTTTAAATCGTTAAAGGCTTTATCGCAATCTCATCCCTTTTAAACATTTTTTCTCCTTGAAGTACTTCAAAGAAACGACAACTTCTATCATAGGCTTTAGATATGGATCTTGACAATGTCGTTAAACACTCTGTCAATATTTTAACCTCTTTAACGGTCTTTGATGGCTCAATGTTCAACAACTCCTTCAATTGCTCGGGCTTGGCTTCATACCATTGTTTCTAACCACACAACCGGGAAATTTTCTGCTTCGCACCCCAAAAAATCATTTCAAATTATTAAGCTTAAGATTAAATTTCCTAAACTTCCCGAAAATCTTGGATAATACTCTAATATGTTGATCTTCACCATTTTTTTCATTATCATATCATCTATATAAGCTTTTATATTTTTAGTTATCATATCTTTGAAAATTCGATTTACTAATCTTTGATCAGTTGCCTCCATATTCATTAAACTGAAAGGTAACAATATAAGACTATCTCGGTCTGAAAAGTTATATCTTCTTGGTTATTAAGATGCATACAAATTTTATTATATCCAGAATATTTATCACTAAATGAAATAAATTCATTTCCTGAGGCAGCGTCCACTAAGTAATCTCGTGGCAACGGAAAAACATCATTTAGGAAAACTCTATTAAGATCGGTAAAATCTACACTTATCCGCCACTCTCAAATTTTTTTCTTTACTATCACTGGATTAGAAACCAACATCGGGTATCTTAACTCTCTTAGATTCCCTAGCTTTAATAGCTTTTCCACCTATTTGACAATTGTTTATGCTTTTAGGATAAAAATATCTTCTTTTTTGACGAATCGACTTAAACCTTCTGTCAATTATCAATTCAAGGAAAATAATGGATGAGCTAACCCATGAAACATATCTAGTATTCTAAGAAAAAATGTGAAAATTTATATTAATAGTTGTAGAAATTTCATCTTAAAATCTAACTGACCCTTGGATGACCATCTTTTATCATTGGATGACCATGTTTTATCACTTCCTCAGTTACTTCGCTCATAAATTTTTCACACCATATTTATTCCCAAGGGTCATCAACTTCATTTTCACACTTAATGTTTTTACCTTATTGACGATCCCCTTCCATCTCCTTTAACTGTTATTACTTCAACTTACTCGGCTCTAAAAAAAATTGTGTAACCATTTTTTGTTGACCTCTGACTCCCCCTAATTATACCGACTAACCCTTCTATAGGATATTTTAAACAATTACAAGAAGTACAAGGTGTAGCTTCTATTTTACGAACCCGAGATCTTCCCATGATAAAAATGTAAGGGTTGGGTTTATTAGATATCATGAATGAAGTTCTTGCCACCTTCTCAGTATCATCGTACCCCATAATAACTGGTAGTTCAATCTCGCCAGCACAAATTAAAGTATTCCCTTTATAAGTGACGAGTTATTTATCAGTCAGCTTGTATGTAGGTACACCCTGCATTTTGTCATAGCAACTCTTAAAAATAATATTAGTCGTACCCTCATTACTAATCAAAACCCTAAAAACGAGCAGTCTAGCAATATCAAAAGTTAAGATTAAAGCATCTTCATGCAGAGTCACTACTTCTCTAAGATCATCATCTTTAAACATCATATCAGTCGCCGACTTACGATAATGATGGTAAGATGATACTTCAACCAAGTGAACTTATAAACCCCATTTGTGATTTTTCCTTGAAGAATAATCATTTTTGAATATCGTATCCCTACCAAAAATGGTAAATAGATGTTTTTGCTTCCTCCTATTTTCTATTCTCTTATCTTCCTCCTCATCTTTAGTTTATTTATTTTGCTATTTTCTATATTTTTCTCCCATTCTTTCGTTTTAATGAATTATATCAAAATTCTTATTATCAATGAGTCATTGCATCTCATCTCGCAATTTCCAACATTCAATAGTAGGATGTTATGATCATTGGGGAAAGCACAAAAGAACCTCCATGATCTATCATTAGTTGAGGCAAAATCAACCTTAAAGGATTATATTTCAATCTCTCATTTGTCTTATCAAAGATAACCGCAACATTCTCGGTCAAAGGGTTATATTTTAGAGTTTAATTATCGTAAAACAATAAATTGATCTATTAGTTGGTCTTCATTTCCCCTTGTCCATTTTAAACTATTTTGCTTTCCTCTGATCGGGTAGTGCAATTTTATATTCTTGGGACCTAACCAAAATATCACACATCTCCTTTACATAAAACCTTAGAAAATCCTCAAAGACTTATGCTTCATAATATAACTGAAACTGTTTATTTGCACGTGACCAAACTATTCATTTCTTTTACAAACCTTTACACATAAATTTTCAAAGACTCATTTTTTTCTCTGGTATATGTTCATAATTGAGTCTACCTCTTTCTTATGCGTACGATTACCTACAAATCGGTTCCTTAACGCTCTCAACAACCCTTCAAAATCTCGAAGTGATTTTTTTAGCAAGTTAATGAACCAGTCTAGGGCATTTCCTTTAAAAGTCATAGATAACACTTTGTATAATAAAACATCATCGGGTCTGAAGCCCGTCATTATGCTCCTAAACTGTTCCAAATGATGCTTAAGATCTCCTGAGTCGTCGTTACCTGCCATCTTGAACGAGTCAAATTTTCATAGGAGTTTTCCTTTAAGAATCTTCTTAATTAATTGAGATTTGTTTTTTTCGTTCTTTATTTTTCAGTTTCATATTACAGTTTTTCTAATTTAATAGTTTTTTGTCTTTTTCTTTCCACAAAAGTCATTTCTTTTTCTTTTGTTTTCCCTGTATAACTCACCTTACTTTCTTTAGTGTTCAGTTTATGTTTCCCCTTAATTTCTGAAACCATTCTTTCTAACAACAACTATAATGCTTCTGGTATTTTTTTTATAATTTATGTGGCTTCACGATCTCTCTTAGCATGTATTAAATTCTTCTAACATGTTCTTGCTTTATTTATTCAATTTGATGCTCTAGAATCAGAATAGTGGATGATTTAGCATTAATACCTTGATTTTGGATGTTTTCGCCTTCAGACAGTGTGAAAAATCCAGGTGCTCCGGATACCATTCTGGTTAGTTGATTTACATCTACCACACCTACTCCTAAAGTTCTTTGTTCTTGACTTAGCTGCCACACCGTAATGTTGAACTTGCTCGGATTTAACTCTATCAGCTGACAAGCTTGTCATGATTCCTGAAACGAATACCAGAACAAATCAAATTGGTCGAATATTTGGAGTGTCTCGTTCAATTCATGATCTTTTCATTACCATTAGTATTGACTTGAGAACTTTAACCTTTGACAAGAAAATTTCTCACAGACGGAGCCAAATTTGATGATGGAAAATCCTTATTAAATCGTAAGCCATAGTAATGAATCACGATCAGAAAAGAATAAACACTCAAAGTCAAATGCTTTTTTCTATCAATTATTGCAACGATCCCCAAATGAGAATTTAAATATTATTTATAAAATTTACATTTTTCCTTCCGCCAATCAGAACATTACATGTATCATTACCGGTTAACAACTTATCTCCATGACATATTAAATAATGACACATGTCTTTTAGTTATAACTGCTCGAACAACTTTTCCCGCTCTTTTGTTATTACTTTGTATTTCCATCACAACCCTCCTCTAAACATTTTATGGGTGTCCCTTAGTTAAAGTTCCTTGACGGACCCTTGTCATCTTACTTTCACTAGCCTTCCGTCTAAGTCTTCTAGGTGTCCATCTATTAAAGATATTTGGAAGACCCTCGTCTTCCTACTTTCAATGGATTTTCGTTTAAAGTCTTTTGAATGTCCATCGGTTAAGGAGACTTGGAAGACTCTCGTCTTCCTACTTTCATTAATCCCTCGTCTATAGTTTTCTTGGATATCCCTTGGGTAAAGTTCATTGGCGAACCCTTGTCTTCATACTTTCACTAGTTCTTTGTCTAAAATATTTTGGTCATCCCTCAATTAAAGATCTTTGGAAGACCTTCGTCTTCCTTTTTTCTTCACTTCTTTCATTTAAAATCCTTATCTTTGCTGCATTTTATCCTTTTCAAAAACTTGATAGGAATATACTTCGTCGCTATAAGGAATATACATTATCTAATGGACATATCATTATCACGTATCCTGCAATAAATTAAATTAAATCCAAGATATTTTATCATTTTATAAAATTTAAAATCCAAACAAACATTATATTGAGAGAATAATTACATTTGTATCGATCCATAAAATCCAAAATTAACGTTAAAAAAATAAACTAAAAAATTAATATTTTTTTTAATTTTGTAGATATTTCAAGTGTAATGATATTTATATACCTAAACAAACTTTTTGGATTTAAAATTAAGTTTTTGAAATTTAATTGTTTTTTGCACCAAACATATCGGATTCGTTAACAGTTCACATGTATTTCAAATTAAGGTTTATGTGGTGTTTATCTTGTCACACCTAATACGGGACAGTTCAAAAATAAAATCTAAAGAGAAAATAATGTATAAATTTTATAATAGACTAATAACTGTTCATTTAATTATAAACGAGTTACAAGTTTTAGATTTTGGACACATGAAGCCCACAAACATATAGAGCTTATTTTGGACTTATCTTGGATGCTCAATTGATACGATACATATGATTAGGCTGAAGTCGGATGACAGCCCGACGACTATAAATCACTACTAGTCTCGAATCTTTTGTATTTGTCTCAAACTAGTCCAATTCATTCACTTTGCTCTTTCATTAGTCCTGATTATTAAAAAAATTTCATGTTCAGTCTCCCCGCAAGTGTGATTTCCTAGGAATTGTCATGTAGCAACTAAAACAATTGATTTTTTGTCTCACATATGGTCCCCCCAATCGTTTACCAATAATACTCATCCTTTAAATTTGAATTATATTGGTAAAAGATTGGGTGTGTATTATTGATAAAAGATTGGAGGGGGGGAATATGAGACAAAAGTCTATTGTTTGACATGTTGTGTAGCAGCTTCTAAGCAATTGCACGCACTTGGGGACTAAACCTGCAAAATTTTAAAATATAGACTATTGAGACAAATGTGAATCAAGAGGACTGGTTTGGTACAAATGTAAAACATGAGGGACTTATGGTAATTTTTACCCCTACTAATAATCTCATAATCAGTAGTCTTTCTAGTCGTTACCATTTCGGGAGGCAAAATCTGAAAACCTCATATACTTGGTTGTATGGATGCAATATTTTTGGGTTAGTGCATAGTTTCCTACTTTGTATCTGCTAGTCATTATCACAACTTGCCTCATTATAACCACCGTCGACCTAAACCTCTATTAAGGAAAGCCATTCAATTTTCTTAAGGGAAAAAATACAAAAAAATCAATGACATTCTTGTATGCGTGGTTGCAGATGACTGAAAAAATCATAGAGAGCGTCCACGACACGTGGTAGGTTCAACTAAGAGCTTCATCAGAGACTTGAGGTGGTCTCGACTTGAAGGGAGTCAAAATATTTAAGAGGTATTACTCAAATTTTATCTAAAACCAATAGGGTTCTTGGTTTGAAGTGACTTAAAACCAATGAGGTTCTCGGTTGAAACAACTCATAAACCCTATGAGGATCTCGGATGAAAATGACTCAGAAGACTATGAGAGTCTCGGATCATAGCTATTCTGAACCCCATTGGGGTCTCGGCTTAAAGCAATCTTTTAAAGTAGATTGAGAATGGCGTTTATGTAGTGATGCAGACAGATTAGCGCTAGAATTGATGAAGACAAACGATCACCCGAAGAATGCAGCGAATACAGTTTCAGAGCTTCCGGTGTCCGATTTTGACCCACAGCACCTTATTTTGAAGGGAACAACGTCACGATTACAAGTTACCAGCTTTTCTTGTGACATACGTCGTTTTTGGGCATTCGGACTCATTTGATATTTTATTTCGACTTTTTATTACTTTAGGGAATTTTTGGTATTTTCGTATTAGGGTTTTCATTCGAACTCTTATTTAAACAGACTTTGTTTACAATCTAAGGGAGTTAAATTTTGATAAAGAAAATTAGGGTTTCCCCTATATTGGCTTCTCTACGTTTACTCTGTATCATATTGGTATCAGACACAGTCAGTCCTGCGAGATGGTGCGAAGAAGAACCAGAGGTCGCAGCGGCGTTGCTGTGGAAGGAGATGCGAGTGATTTCGGAGATCGCGAGAATGCTGACCTGCGCCGTTAGGTCGAGTATTTTTCCCATCAGATGGCTGAACTTACTATCAGGCAACCCGGTGTGGAGGCTGACGGTCCTGATAACCCTTTTGGCGAAAGACCAGAACGGAACGCTAATCCGGACCACTGCTAGGAGCTTGGATTTAGGGTCAACATTCTAGACTTTGATGGTGGCCTTCGGGCGGAGGAGTTTGTTGATTGGTTATCCCAAGTTGAGAAGGTGCTGGATTTCAAGGAAGTTCCTGAGGAGAGACGGGTAGCTTTGGTTACCATCCACCTGCACGGTAGGGCACAAGCTTGGTGGCAGCAGGTGAAAAAGATCCGTGCGCGTGAAGGCAAGGAATAAGTACGTAGTTGGGAGAAGTTCAAGAAAAAATCCGCAAGGCATTCTTGCCTTACAATTTCGAGCGAGAAGTATTCCAGCGTTTCCAGAATCTTCGTTAGGGACCACGCTCTGTGGACGAGTATACGGAGGAGTTCTATCAGTTTCTTGCTCGTACGGAGGTGAACGAGTCATCACATCAGCGGGTATCCTGCTATATTGGGGGGTTGCGCCCTCAACTCTAGGATATGTTGAACATGTTCGACCCGTTGTCTGTTTCTGAAGCACATCGGCGTGCCCTCCAGGCAGAAAAACAGTTGGCTCGCCGGACCCAGATTGGCATACGAACTAGTGCTCCTACAGGGACCTCAGCGCCCGCACCAG
Organism: Limnanthes douglasii subsp. nivea; assembly: GCA_036936605.1. Classification (NCBI taxonomy): domain Eukaryota; kingdom Viridiplantae; phylum Streptophyta; class Magnoliopsida; order Brassicales; family Limnanthaceae; genus Limnanthes; species Limnanthes douglasii. The sequence goes on along the minus strand of JAUPFV010000005.1, from coordinate 159,255,195 downwards.
TTCCACGTCCAACCTTTCCCATTGTTCCCATTGGTGCGAACAACCGTTCTGCTGGTAAGTTACGTTGCTTTGGTTGTGCTGAGTTAGAGCATCGTCAGGTAGAATGTCTGAATGCTGCGGGTGCTAGGGGTCTTTTCTCTCATGAGGCGTTTGACCGGCCCCCATTGTTCCTGATGGTCTCCCGAAGTTTGATACATATAATGATGATGTGACTGAGGTCACGGCGGAGGTTGTGACTGGTGATGTTGGTGCAGTTTTAATGGTACGACGCATTTTTCTTTCCCCTCGTGTTCCTGATCAGAGTGACTGGCTGCGGAATAATGTGTTTCAGTCCACTTGTACGATTTGCGGTAAGGTGTGCACCTTCATTATTGATGCTAGTAGCTGTGAGAATGTAATTTCTGAGACAGCGGTTTCGAAGCTCGGGTTGAAATCAGAGTCACACCCAAAACCATACAAGCTGGCCTGGCTGAGTAAAGGTACTGATATCACTGTGTCTCAACGTGTGCTTCTATCATTTTCTGTAGGGCAGAAATACCGAGATGAGGTGTTTTGTGATGTAGTGCCAATGGAAGCTTGTCACTTATTTCTTGGCCGCCTTTGGCAATATGATTTGTCTGTTGCGCATGATGGTCGTTCGAATACTTATTCATTCTTTTTTCGGGGTAAGAAGATTGTTCTAGTACCGCCAAAGCCTCGGTCCTTCAGCATTGACTCTGGTCCTTCCACAACGACCTTGTTGTCCCGTGCTCCTTTTCAGGCGGCCGTGGAAGAAGCTGGTGTGGTCTTCTTGTTGTTTTGTGATCCTGTTGTGACTGATGTGTTTGCAGATGTGTTTCCTGTTTCTAGCCCTTCAGTTCAGTCTCTTTTGCAGGAGTTTGCAGATGTGTTTCCTGGGACTTTGCCCCCCGAGTTACCTCCTCTGAGGGATATTCAACATCAAATCGACCTGGTTCCTGGTGGTGCTCTCCCAAATCGGCCCCACTATCGCATGAGCCCGAAAGAGCATGAGGAATTACGTAGATAGGTGGAGGATTTGTTGGAGAAGGGGCATGTTCGAGAAAGTCTCATTCCATGTGTAGTTCCGTAGTTTCTGACACCGAAGAAAGATGGTTATTGGCGTATGTGTGTGGACAGCCGAGCTATTAACAAGATCATTGTTCGCTACAGGTTTCCTATACCTCGTCTGGATGATCTTTTAGACTAGTTGGGTGGTGCTTCTGTGTTCAGCAAGCTTGATTTGAAGAGGGGATACCATCAGATTCGGATTCGTCCTGGTGATGAGTGGAAGACGGCGTTTAAGACGCGTGAGGGACTGTTTGAATGGCCGGTGATGCCGTTTTCCTGTCTAACGCGCCGAGGACTTTCATGCGTGTCATGAATCAAGCATTGAGGTCTTTCATTTGTAAATTTGTTATTGTTTGCTTCGATGATATTCTAATCTATAGCGCTAACCCTTCTATGCACTTGTCTAATGTGTGTAAGAAAGCTGGTTTGGAAAAGGGAGTTGTGGTTAATGGTAAGGAGATCCTGTCTAAAGTGGATATTGGTAAGGATAGAGTCGTTACTGCTGACGCTGGGATTGTTGATGCTGGGATGGAGATGGGAAAGATGGAGGAAACCTGTAAGGTTGCTTCTGTTGGCATTTCACGCGATATTATTAGGGTTTATAAACGTAAACTGAAATCTGTTGTTGTGAATAAAGATTTGGATGAGAGTTTGAAGAATGATGAAATTCAAGTGGATCAATTAAAACAACATAATGTGGATAATGTTAATAATGATTCTCAAAATGTGAGTAATAATACAAGTAAGGAGATTATAGAGGCTATAAACAAGATTGATGGCATTGCTTATGTTGCTGAGGATTCACATGATACAAGTAAACTGGAAATTAACAATTTAAAGTTTGATCTTCGCCGATCCCCTGATCCTAATAGAGGTAGCTGTTCTCCTTCACCAAAGTATTCTCCACAGCATAGTTTTAGTGAGGTTATGTCGTCCAGATTGAAAGCTGCAAGGAAAAGAAAACCAAAGGACAGATTAGCTATAAAGTCTCTTAGTTTAAGAGACAAAGTTTACAAATCCTACTCTGAAAATGATCAGAGTGATTAATTGGAATGCTCGAGGTGTGACTAATAAGCCCACCTTGAGAAGACTTAAATCCATTAAAACTACTGAGAATATTAAGATGTTGGTGATTCAAGAGCCTATGTCTAAAGGTGATAAGATCAAAGTTGTGGGTGAGGTGCTTGGCTTTGATAATTATGCTACTAACATTAATGATAAGCTGTGGGTTTTCTGGGTGTCTGGGGTTACCATTAATGTTATTCTAGATGCTGAGCAATGCATTCATATGGAGTTGGATTATCAGGGCATTATGGATAAGTTCTACATTACTGCTGTGTATGCTAAGTGTAGTCATATTTCTAGGATGGAGCTTTGGAATTGCCTTAAGGATATCAGTGATAATGATAGACCTTGGCTTTGTGTAGGAGATTTCAATACTATTTCTGCTCATGATGAGCAATTGGGTTGTGTTACTTCTAGTCAGGCTAGCATGGATTATTTCAACGAGGTTATTAGATGCTGCAACTTAAATGATATGGGATTTTGTGATTCAAAGTTTACTTGGGCTCGAAGTAACAAGTGGAGGCGTTTGGATCGGGCTCTGGCTAATGATAAGTGGGAGGCTTTGTTCTCTAATACCCAGGTTCTTCACATGGCCAGAACTTGTTCTGACCATGCTCCTCTCTTTATAACTGCTAGTATTAATAATTCTCATGATGTTATTAATAAAAAAAGTCTTTTAAATTCCTTAATTTTTGGTGTGATGATGATTGTTTCTTAAGCAATGTGAAACAGGACTGGAATCTCCCTCTTACTAGTCATCCTAGTTATACTTTCTGGTATAAGCTAAGAAGGCTTAAGGGTTGCCTTAAGAAGTGGAGTAAAGAAAATTTTGGGAATATTTTTGATAGTGTTAAGGAGGCTGATTGCAGGGTCAAGGCTATGGAAATCTTACACTATACTAACAATGATTCTCAGTCTACTGCCAACTTAGCTAAGGCTAATGGTCTGTATTTAAAGGCCTTAAGGAATGAAGCTTCTTTTCTTAGGCAAAGGTGCTTTAATAGCTGGCTTCATGAAGGAGATGGAAGTTCTAAAGTTTTTTTATAACTATATAGCTAAGAGGAAAAGAATAAACAAAATTAAGAGCATTAGAGAAGGGGATACCTGGATTTATGACAAGCATGATATTGGGGCTTCTGCAGCAGCTTACTTCAAGGATATTTTAACTTCAAATCCCTACAAAGACAAAGAGGATCAAGACAGATTATTAGATACTAAGAACTTTGACTGTATTCCGTCTTTGGTTACTACTGAGGATAACAATAAGCTGCTTAATGAAGTTACTGAAGGGGAAATTTGGTGTGTCATAAATATGATGAAGAAGGATAGCTCCCCTGGTATTGATGGTTTCAACTTAGTTTTCTTTAAACATTGTTGGTGCATTATTAAAAAGGATCTATGCAATGCTTTTAATTCTTATATTAGTGGGGGTTCTTTACCTTCTGGTCTTTTTGCTACTGGCATTTGCCTGATCCCTAAGAACTCTAACCCTACTTGGTGGGATATTTATAGACCTATAGGTCTTTGTACTTTTGTTAATAGGATCTTGTCTGCCCTCATTAATTATAGGTTATCTAGTGTGATCCCTAAAATTGTTTCTAAAGCTCAGTCTGCCTTTGTAAATGGTAGGCTTATTCAGGATAATATTCTTTTGGCTAGGGAATTAATGTTTGATATCAATAGGAAGCCTAAGACTGGTAACATGGTGGTTCAATTAGATATGTCGAAGGCTTTTGATAGAATTTCTCATGCTTTCATTTTAAAAGTGTTGTATTCTTTTGGATTTAATGATGGGTTTGTGGGTCTTATTAAAAGGTTGATCTCTGATGTTCATGTATCTATGCTTGTTAACGGGGATAGTCATGATTACTTTAAAATGACTAGAGGTCTTAGGCAAGGAAATCCTCTTTCTCCTTGCCTTTTCATTCTTAGTGAGGAGTTTCTAAGTAGGGGTCTCAGTATCCTGTTTCAATCTAATCATTCTATGTGTTATACATCTAGATGTTCTCTGGTTATTCCTTGTGTAATATTTGCTGATGATATATTGATTTATACTAATAGCAAATCTAGCTCTATTAACACTCTAAGTAATTTTCTTGATCTTTATCAGGCCACTTCTGGTCAAGCTATTAATAAGAATAAGACTAAGCTGGTTGTTTCTCTTAAGCTAAACTCTTCTAGGATCCAGGATCTTAAGCTACAGACTGGTTTCGAGGTAGATTTTCTGCCTATTTCTCATCTGGGGGTAACTATTTCTAATAACAACAAAGCAAGTGTCTTTTCGCCTATCTTAAACAAAATTAATGATAGAATTTCTGAATGGGACAGTAAGGTTTTATCTTATGGTGGAAGGCTGTCCTTAATAACTAACGTTTTACTTCCTATTGCCTATTACTGGATTCAGTCTTTTGATATGCCTAGGACTGTTATTTACAAAATTGAGCAGACTTTTAACAAGTTTCTATGGAGAACTAAGCATGGTCAGAGGGCTATTCATTGGTCTTCTTGGCATTACATTTGCAAGCATTTTAGTGAGGGAGGGCTTAATGTTCGCAAGCTCATTGATGTTCAAAATTCTTTTTCTCAGAAGCTATGGTATCTGTTTAGGCTTAATAATTGTTTATGGTCTAATGCTATGCATAATATTTACTGCAATTTTTCTCATCCTCTCTATGCTAATAAAAAGGGATATCTTGTTTGGAAAAGGCTATGTAATATCAAGTCTCAAGCAGATAAAAATATTACCTAGGCTCTTGGCAGAGGAAGTGTGGACTTCTAGAAAGACTCCTGGCATGGTCTTCCTGCTATAGCCACTGAGCATGGAATATCCTGGTATATGGACGTTAAAGTTAGTACATTCTGGAATAATAACACTTGGTGTTTAGATGTTGTTCAGGGCAGTTTAGACCCTGAAAGAGTGGATAAGATCAAGAGAACTTACATTACAGACAGGGAGGATGTTATTACTTGGACATTTTCTGAGAATGGCCAGTTCAGTTTAAAAGACACCTGGGAACATTTAAGAGATAAGTCTACTTGCTCTAGCTTATATAAAAAGCTTTGGAATGCTAAAGTGCCTAGAAAGTTTTCTTTTCTAACCTGGAAGGTTTTGAACAGTTTTATTTCGGTTGATTCTAATATGATAAAAAGGCATTTCAGTTTGGCTTCTAAATGCGTTTTTTTGTGATAACTGTGAGGAATCTAACCATCTATTTGTTAGTTGTACTTATGCTTGGAAATTGTGGAACTGGTTTGCTAACATTTATAAAATTAATATCAGAAGGTCTATGGTTATTTCTCATGTTATAAGATGTTGGTTTGGGATCTACAAAACTAAGTTTCACATAGGGTGTGTCTATAAGTGTTTCCCAGGCTATTACTAATATCATGAACACTATTAAGGGTCTGGACAGTAATGGGAGTCTTAATTATAAACACTGGTTAAATGTTTCTAATGCAGGATTGATTATGGGTTGTAATTCTTGTAAGAAGAAGGTTAGACCTACTTACCTTAAGTGGATCAAGCCTGCAGTTGGTCGCCTCAAATTGAATGTTGATGCTGCTTGTATCTTTTCTGGAGAAGCTGCTGCTAGCGCTGTGATTAGAGACTGTGAGGGCTCTATCTTAGCTGCTCAGGGTATCCTTCTGGGAAAGGTCACCCATATTCATGCTGAGACGTTGGCTATGCTTCTGGGTCTTTCGATTTGTTTCAAACATCACTGGACTCGAGTCGATGTGGAGTCTGATTCACTCATTTTGGTCAATCAGATCTATCATTCTTCCATGGCGTTCGAAGATCAAAACCTGAGTTTTTGCAGGAGATTGCTTGATAACAGTATGGTTCTCAAGCACATATCAAGGGTCCAGAACCAGGCTGCCGACTGGCTAGCCAAGTGGACCCTTAATTGTAAAATGAGAACCTCCTATCACCAGCACAATGTTCCTCCGGCGTTGCTGGCGATTTCTTTTCTGGAGAGTCTAGATTTGGGTTATCTGTCTCTGTAATTTCGTTGACTTGTATTTAAGATGAGGAAGATGCTTGTTGGCGATTGAATGATGGAGAATCGAAGAGGCGTTTGTGTTCTAGAATCGGTTTTGCTGGTTTTGGCTTAAGGAAGTTATCGATGTTGAATCGAGATCGCTGTTTGTTTTGTGGAGGAAGGGTTTTGATTGCATGTTTTGGTTTTGGATCTGAGGAAGATTTGGAGGCGCGGAGAAGGTTGAAGAAGAAGCTGTCGAGGGTTTGATTTTGTTTTATCTCTAGGGTTAGGGTTAAGTTTTAACTCTGCTGTCGATTTTGACCCCTTCTCTATTGGGTTTTGTATTTTGGGCCCGATCTTTGTAATTTGGATCGATTTGGGTTTAATAAATCTGTTTCTTTGACTAAAAAAAAGTTATTGCTACTTTTTCAATTTAGTTATATGATTATATAAATTAGTGTTCTAGAAATAGACTTAGAAGGTCGTACCTTCCTTTTTAAGTTCTTTAAGTACCGTCTCTCACCGTATAATGTGTACCACCTTTCATCATTAATAGGAATCCGATATTAACCCATTTCAAACCTGATTAACGTTATAATTTTTTTTTATAAATATAGATAAAATTATATTTTTATATTTTTTCAATATTTACATACATAATTTTGTAATATATTACCGTAAATTTGAAAACCTTGAAATTATCTAATTTTCCATTAATCATAATTTTACAAGCAATAGGTATTTCGTACCAAACCGAATCGAATCTGTCTCACGTTTTTTAAGACCCTGTTTGGAAGTGATTTAGAAGCCTGTGACCAGAAGCCCGTTGAGATCTCGACAGTCTGGACCAACAAATAAGTTGGAAGGCTTTAAGTCATCATTGATTATCTCTTTTTCCAATACTATATGGTAATCTCATGGGATTGGGCTTGCCCAATTGACTCAAGGTATTAGGCCATTAGATACCCTAAATGAAATATATGCTCCAAATAAAAATGATGGTTAATATAATGTCTAATTTTTTAATATTTTCCAACTAATTTATTTAGCAAGTATTTCATAAATGGTTTCCATTTAAAATCGTTCAGAACATTAGATGTTAAAACCTCCCTAATAATTTAATAAGTCATATTAGTTAGTCTACAAAATTAGACAACTATAGAGATTTTAACATATATATAGTTTATTCTAAAGTTTCTATATTGATCAGACATGAACCCGGTTACTAGGTAAAAATTGATGATTTTTTTATAAAAAAAAATTATATTGACAAATACTATCTAAAAGAAACTTATATTTGTATTGATTTTAATATGAAAATTTGTTGTAATATAATCATAATAAGATTATAGTATATTTTTTTCAAAAACAATTGTCATAAACAATACAAATGATAAATATTTAATCAAATAAAATTTAAATACGCAGGTATTAGTTTTTTACTAATTAAAAATTTGTAGAGTAATGACCGGTTTTATATTTATATATATTGACATGACTATTTTTTTTGTGCGATAACTATCTTCTTGTCAAACATTCCTATTTTATCTAATGTTATTAGATCAAATTATAATTCGATAAATTTTTTATATTATTTTATTATTTTATTTCAAGTCAATTTAAACTATTAAATCAATAGTGTTATTTTTTTATAATTTTTATCGTATTTTATGGATAATAATAATATTAAAATCTATATAACAAATTGGCTTTTAATCTAAAATTTTAGTATTTTATATTACTTGATTTTATATTATTTTAAGGGTTAGGTACTAAGACCCTAAACCCTAACTGTTATCCACCTAAGACCTATATTTTCATTATTTTCCGAGAAAGATCCGTTTTAGTCAAATATTAACCATTAAAGACTCACTAATACCCTAAATATCCCTACTCTATAATATAAAAGTCATACTTCACATTTTTCCCAATTTTTTTCTCTCTCTCCTGAAAGAGCTGTTCTTCATTTTTTTTTACTCAAATCTTGTTTTTCTTTTGTTTTCGTATGTTTTTTGTTGTGTTTTTAGTTGATTTCGAAGTTTGATTTTGGATATTTGTTTAGATAAGTCGATTTGTGTGTGGTAAGTCAAATTTTGATTTCGGAATACCAGAGGTACTCGAGATATGTTTTTGTTTCTCATTCTTGGTATTTATCTATTTTTTACGTTGATAATGTAGTTTATTTGTTGTATTTCACTTAGTTTTTCGTCGATTTTAGTCTGTTTTGAGTTTCTGGGATTTTTGTGTCGAGTAAAATGGTTCAAGGAAGAATATGTGAAACGTACGTACTGGGTTCAGGGAAGAATATGCGAAACCTTTACGTATGTACCTACTGATAGTTGCGAAACGTGTAGTTCTTTCTCGAATTGTAGATGCAAAACACGTCTTTAATAGATGCGAAACGTTGCGTTAGTTTTATAAATTTTTAAGTAAAAAGTAGTTTTAAAATATTTTGTTAAAATTCAGTTTATTTTTTTAATTAAATATTTTTTTAATCATATCAATTTTCAAATTTTAAAAAAATTAATTTTTTTATTTAAAAAGTTGGAAGGTTGATTAATTAAGTTTTTCTAATTTAAATTAATTTTTTTAATAATTTGATTTAATTTCTTTCAAAGGTACATTATTTGTTAAAAATATTTTTCAAATTATTAATTCAATTAACTATAAAAATAATAAATTTTAATAAATAAAATTTTTAGTATAAAACAAAAATAATAATAATAATAATAGGCTTTTAGTAAATTAACATAGTTAGTGTAAACAGAAGGGTAAAAATGTCCTTATATATTTTAATTTCAATTATTATTGTTTGTGTCAAAAACAAAGCTAATTATCAGAAGAAAAACAACAATTAAATGCTTAATAACCGGGTGCTATGGGCACCGGTTAGCCAAACCCTTTTTTATTATCTATTTATTAGTCTTTTTTCTATCTCAAATTCCGTAATAGCCTAGACCACGCTCTCGCTATTATAGGCATACTCGTTAACTAGGTGGAGGACGGACTAATGCGGTGGAGTTGAGCTTTAACACAATGCAGACCTTTACATTTGGGCTAGGCTAAAATGAGACCCGTTTTCTTTATAGTGAGACCCGGTTATAGTGAGACCCGGGTTGGTTATAGTGAGACCCCCATTAATTACAAAAATGCCATCCATATAAATAGCTAAAAACAGAATTTTGTACTCTTTCTTCTCCCCCGAAACCCTAGCTCTCTCTACCTCCAAAAACCCATCTTTTTTCAGCTGATTTTTTTTAAATCCAACTCCAGCAATCTGTTAAGGTAACGATTCTATACTTCATGATGCAATTTTTTTTTCATTTTCCATTGTTTTTTCTAGAGATATCTAGAGTTTAGTATTCGAGTAAAAAACTTGGATTTTTATGTAATTGGGGTTGATTTGTTTGATTTTAAGTGCATGCATGTTGTTAGTTAGGAGATTAGGACCATTTAGGGTGTTGGGTTAGAGATTTATGGTTGATTTCGGGCAGATCTGGGTAGAGGCAGTGGAATCTGTCGAACATGTATTTCCACGCATGTTCGTGCGTGGAAATACCCAATCCACGATGCGTGGATTTTGCGAAATCTTCGCAATTTCATTCGTGGATTTTCCTAATCCACGAATCAAATTGCGAATTTTCGCAGAATCCATGACTTTTATTTTTTTTAAACTTTCTATTCGTCTAATTGTTCGGTTTTGTCTTGTGCAGTATGCCTTCTCGCCCACGTCCTCCCGTTACCGATAGAGACTACAAGACGGACCACGAGACAGAGGAGCTCGCTCGTGCTGAGACTTCTCGAAGCGTCTGGGTCCGTGTGAGAGGGACCTTACAGGCCGTCGACCGCCCAGTCCAGCGTCGCATATCTACGGAGCAACGCTTCTGTAGATATAATGCTCACGTCGTAGACCTATATTCGACGTTTCATTCCTACAGAGAGCACGAGGCTTATAGCGTCTTCAAAGGCGATGTAAGTTTTTTAGTTGTAATTTACTTTTTAAAGTTATTATTATTATTGGTTTGTGTTAGAAATTTTATTAGTTTAGGTTAGAATCAATTTATATGTTACTGCATTGGATTTTATATTGGGTTGTGTTATAAATTTTATTAGTTTAGTTTAGGTTAGGTTAGAATTAATTTATATGTTACAATGACTTTAGGTTTTAATTTTTAACACTGTCTACTGAAATGGTTTGTGTTTTAAATATAATTAGTTTAGGTTAGGTTAGAATTATTTTATATGTTAGAATGAAATTAGGTTTTAATTTTTAACACTGTCTATTGAAATGGTTTATGTTAGAATGAATTTATATGTTACTGCATTGGATTTGGTATTGGTTTGTGTTATAAATTTTATTAGTTTAGGTTACAATGAATTTATATGTTATAATGAATTTAGGTTTTAATTTTTAACACTCACTACTGTATTGTATTTGTTGGTTATTGGTTATTGGTTTATCTTAGTTGTTATACTGCATATATATTGAACATGTTGGTTATTGGATTATCTTAACTTCTAGATTGCATATATGTTTATATATATTGTATGTTTTTAATGCATGTAGGCCCGACATTCACTGCGCTGTTATGCGATGTACCACACTCATAGTTCCTGGGACTTGAAAGCCCGTCAACAAAAGGTACTTGCGCAGGTTAGGAGCACGTGTTTCTGGCCCTTGGTTGAGGCCTTGGGTAAGTGGTCTACTAATGTCCACTTGATTGAGGGCTTTTTAGAGAGATGGCATCCCGAGACGAACACTTTCCACTTCTCGTTCGGGGAGATGACCGTCACCCTGGATGACGTCCACATGATCACGGGGCTCTCAGTTGTCGGTCTCAACTGTGAGATATATGAGTACCCCACTGCTGATGAGCGTACTGCGACATACGCTCGCTTACTTGGGTGCAGCGCTGCGGAACTTGAGGCGGAGATAAAGGAGAACAAAGGCGGAAGTAAGAGGCATGTTCGCCTTGCATGGCTGAAGAGGAGATTCTGCACCCATCAGTATTACGATGATGACATCACTGTGGCGGATGCCAAACGAGCTACGAGGGGCTACTTGTTGCACCCATTTTTATGTATCCAATGTATCCAAGGTATCATTCTTAAAACAACCCAAGGTTTACATTAATTCAATCATATTGCTGACGAATGATTGTGTGACACCTACTATTTAAAAAAGTACACAAATGCAGCAGTGCAATAATAGGGGTCTCATTATAGCGTAACTTCCATTATTAGACGTCTCACTATAACGAGACACATGAAAATATAAATGGCCAAACACACCCCCCCTTTACGACTTTCCCGCCCATACTTTCCCGCTAGTTAATTAACGCGGGAACAAAAACCTCGCTTCCCGCTAATTTTTTAAGAATTGGCACACCGACTTTGAGTCTATAAATACTATAATCTGACTATGAAACAAAACATCTTAAGTTACAACAATGGGTGATTCAGAGTGGAACGTTCACGAAGATGCAAGCCTCCTGGTCGCATTTGACTTCGTCAGATGTACGATGCAAGAGGAGATTCCCGGTTTCATCGATGCGGTTTTGTGCAGGATGTTCTTCAACCACGGTAGGGAGGCATCGTGTCCAGGATGCTTAATGCCCCGACCACGTGGACGCGAAGAAGTGTTCGAGAGGCTAGCTTATCTTAAGCCAATGACTTTACAGATTGAGTCACTGGCTTACGAGACCCGTTTACATGTCCAGTATGTATTCAACATGGGATCCCAAGGTACAATTAAGCAGGAGATGGTGTCACATGCGACGCAGCAGAGGGAGCAAGAAATGGCCGACGCAATTGCCAGCGCCGTTGAAACGTATTCAACTCCCGAAAGAAGTAGTGATTCAGATGAGTATGGAATGAACTATCCGACTCCATAGAACTAAGTGTGCAATGCTAACTGAGGGTTAGCCCACCTATCATTTGTCTTCAGTTATTTTCTTATGTGTTTCTAATTATGCAATGCTTTTGATTAAATTGTAATGTTTTTATGCATTCGACATATTTTGAAGTTTTCGTGCTATTGTTTTCAAGATGAACATCCAAACATAAAACATCGAATGATTACATTCATTCGATCAAAACTTAAAATAACAACAACTAACGAAATAAAACCTTCAAACAAATACTAGAATGAAACATCACAAGTTCAAACAACAACAACTAACGAAATAAAAACTTCAAACAAAAATTGGAAAGAAAAATCCCAAGTTCAAATAACAACCGATACGAAAATAACAAGTTGAAATAACATCAGTAGAATGGTTATTCGTATCGAAGTTTGTATTTAACATCATCAATTCCCCCCCTTGCAATAATCTTATCCTCCAGAAATGCGACCATATCCCTGGTGATGTAGTTTATTGAGCTAAGGTTCCAGACTGTAGCAGCTTCTTGCTTAATTAACGATGGCAAGAAGCACAAATGCTGTATTGGCTCACAAAAAATATATATGCGTTTGATCTGGTCACGAGTACTCACAACGATACCTCTTGTACCCAAACGGCCGTAGCCCATTTACATCGTACATAGGACACGCTCGAAAAACACATCGTTGGTATCTTCCCCCAGTATCTGGCGGGCAATCTTCACAGCTTGAAGCATGTGGTAGTCTTCGTCCGCCGTAAACTCCATATGTAATCGTTAACGAGTTTTATATTTATGTTGAATGCTCAATGTTTGGCAAGTGTATTATGATTTCTTGATTTTATATCATATTTATAGGGGACGAGTCAATTTTGGTGGGCGAGCAATAGTAGGGGTTTCATTATAGCCTAACTTCTATTATTAGGTGTCTCGCTATAACGAGACCTCTAAAATATCTCCCGCTTTTATTCCTTGGCAGTATATGTTTGGCAGTACGTGATATCTAGATTCTATGTTTTGTTTTTTGTACAAGCTAATGTTGAGCTTGTTGTTTTTTTTGTTTAAAGTAATGCTCGTAATAGTTGTTTTAGTTTTTGAATGATTAGCCCTTAAGGCTTGACTTTCTGTAGATTTTTTTTTCAAAATTTAGTCCTGAATAGGTACCCTTTTGCCATGATTTTTGGCAAAAGGCCAAAATTTATTTATTTATTTTTTTTTATTTTCGACCTCAAATGTTGTTAAAACTATGTTTTGAAACCATTGGCAACCATGAATGTTCCAAAAAAAATTCCTAAATGTCCCAAACCCTTAATTTTTTTAATAAACAGAACCGTTTTTGGCACACGAAAACGTGTGCATGTACAAGTACACGCACATTTGTGCGAGATGTTGTACATGCACACGTTTTCGTGTGCCAAAAACGGTTCTGTTCATTAACAAAATTAAGGGTTTGGGGCATTTAGGAATTTTTTTTTGGAACATTCATGGTTGCCAATGGTTTCAAAACATAGTTTTAACAACATTTGAGGTCGAAAATCCAAAAAAAAAATTAAATAAATTTTGGCCTTCAACCTAAAATCATGGCAAAAGGGTACCTATTAAGGCTCTGTTCTTGAAACAAAATCATACGGCCGCTTAAAAAACAAATATTTTTGTTCGCACATCTACAAACCATATGTAAAATTCATAATTATTATCAAGCAAAACAACATAAGTCTAGTCGTCAGAGGTTGCGAAATGTGTCTCGAAAGGATTAAAAAAAACAAGTAACACAAAATATAACAATACAACAAAGCATTATGCATCCCCGGTCAAATCGTAGCATTCATGATCCCCATCGTTTAATGTTGGAGGTTGTGCTGGTTTAATTTGGTGATACTTGTTGAGACGTGCGCCTATTGGTATGGCCCAATTTGTAACTTCAGCGCAAGTGCGGAACGCAAACCACATTGGGTATATATCCGGCAACGGTCCGTCTAATACAATCTGAAAATTTCAAGTATATACAAACATTAAATACGTCGCGGATTTTTTGATCAAATGAAAACTAAGTATCAAGAATGTACTAGTTTACTTACTTTCACGAAATGATTACCGTGTACGAAACCAATTCCAACTTCGATAATAGGACATGATCTTGGAGGCACACCACGCAAAGGAAGATACGTGTATGATAGTTGGAGAGAGACATGGTATACCGGGTAATGTCATCCAGTGCCTAGTTCCGCTCTCGTACATTTTGAAACAATCCAATCTCCGCAATAGATTGTCAACACGTTCTGCACCGTCAAAAACCCTTTCCCAAAGATCACGTTGACTTGAAAGTTCAAACATCAAATCCCTTCTCACTGCCTCCCATGCGTCTGCATTGCCTTTAATCGTCAAAGCTACTGCCCTAAATCCGCAATTACCGTCCGGAGCAACGTCTTCAACGCTAGCTATGTACTCGTGCAAGTACTCGGGAAAATAACTCCCGTAGGCGCTCAATCTTTTTCCTTTATTCGATTTTCTAGATCGGGTCGCTTTCTCCTTTTTCGGTGGTGCTTTATCTTTGGACTTGGATTTGCGTACTATAAATACCTTAACCACCGACGCGGCCGTGCTACCTATCGTGGCGGGAGTACTACTAGCGCCTACACTAGGGTATTCAAACCCGGATGGATTCCGGTTAGTTGACTTGTCGACACCGGCTTTTTTCCGGCCTTTCGTGACAACCAGTTCCTTAGGTTCCAGCACATGGCTTGTAGCCGGATCTAGGATTTGCATCATCCTATTTATTATGTGATCTTGCACTTGTGGACCGTAACCGCGTATGGTACTATCAATTAAGGATAGCTTTCTTGTAAGCTCATCTTCGGTACCAACGTTTTCCCTAGGCTTGATCGCTAAAGTACTCCAATAAACATCACATTCGCTCGTTTGAATCGACCTACCTTCTTTCGCAATCACATCACACTCACACGCACAAGGCAAATTCTGTGTTGTCCTAATTACACAACCACACTTTGCAGGAGTGAACCACAAATCCACGGCCTTTCTAATAGTTTCTTCTAATATTTGAATGGCCGTACATGAAAGTTTACCTTTGATGTCGCGAAAGATAGCTCCCCTAGATGCTTGTCTAGGACGAAACAAACTCCGTTCGAACGTTTCGAAGATGGTAGAGTGTTGAATACGAAGCAACGCATGAACTTTATCCCAAAATTGTTCAAAAGTGCATAGGCTTGTGCCGATTGCCCGTTTTAGACTAGAGTGAGCACTCTCCTCCCTAAACCATAAACTTAGATTACCTACAAGTCTAACAACTAGTTAAATATAGTAATGTATACATATGACAATATAACTCACCGGTTGCTAGTGTGGTTACCCAAATGTTTAATCTTGTTAGTGTAGACATTAAGGAATTTGTGTCCGTAAGGGTCTATCCATTGTTTCATCAAGTACTCGAGAACCTTAGGACAATATGCGTAGGCTTTGTGAAGGTCGGAGAGGTTTTTGTTATACTCTTCGATCGTCGCCGAATGTTTAACCGCGACATAAAACTGTAAGAACTCCTCCACCATGTCCGCTTTGGGCAACACTTTCTTAGAGTATGAGCTAATGTTCCTGTTTATATGCCAAGTGCATAACATATGAGTTGCATCCGAGAATACCTCATCGATAGCGTTCATTAAAGCCAACTCCCTATCCGTGACGATAATATTTGGTAATGCGCACATGTTGTTCACCATCACTCTCCTTAGAACGCTCATTGCCCACGTGTAGTTCTCTTCTTTCTCCGAGCTCATAAAAACAAAAGCTATACAAAAGGTCTTTTTCGTCGAAGTTTGGCCAACTATGTCTAGCAAAGGAAGTTTATACCTTGTAGTCTTGTACGTGCTATCCATTATAAGCACTTGAGGAAAAGTGCGCAACAAATCGATGCTCGTGGGATGTGCGAAAAACAATTCTAGGATTTCGTCGGTTTCTTTGTTTGTGCGCTCCCAAACATAGTACTCGTGCTCTTTTAACTTACCAAAAAAGTATTGCATTTGGGCTTTGCCCGCTTTATCAACCAATTGGTGCTTGTGCCGCATGTTGTAGATGGTACGCATACTAGATACATTTTCCGGATCTCTTAACTTCAATCCACGGTATATATCTCTTGGCCGAGAACTGATTGTTGTGAGTTTACGAACATACTCCTCCTCTTCCGCCTTTAACCTCGCGGCCCGTGAATGACCATCCAAATGCAAGAAGGGTTGGTGGTTGTGTTTTCCAATCATAACTACCAATTTCCAATAGCCGGGTGCTTCTAACACCGGATTGCCCCTAAGCATGAACGGACATCCGTATTTTTTGGATGAACAATCTCGTCTTTTCTTCACAATCCCCGGTTTAGGCCTCGGCTTGTAAACACCGTGCCTCTCGCACTTTAAAATATAACCGCGGCGTTTTACCGTTTTTACTACCATCGTCATCTTTATCTACCACGACAATAAATCCTATACTCTTGCTCTCTTTGTCAACCCATTCGATCAATTCCGCCTTGGTTAAGAATTTATCCGTCGTAAATATTTGACTATAATCCGCCATGTGACATGGTGATTCGGCCGCTTCCTACACAAACACAAACATGTATTTACAAGTCAAATAATAAAGACAAACCCCATATTCAACCAAAAAGGCATGTAAAACCAAGACAAACCCAATATTCAACCAAAAAAGCATGTCAAACCAAGACAAACCCAATATTCAACCATAAAGGAATGTAAAACCAAGACAAACCCAATATTCGCATTAAAATGCGAATATTTGACAAAATCTTCGCATGTTCATGCGAAGATTTGTCATCTTCCACGCATGTTCTTGCGTGGAAGTGTACATTTGAAGGCACGAAAACGCAAATTTTTGTTCTGTGCATAAAAAAACTTGATTTTTACCTCAGCTACGTTCTCCATGTGATCAGTAAGCGGCTCCTCCTCCTCCGAAAGGAAATCATCAGCGTTGCAGCTCCAATTGTCATTATAGTTGCTTAAATCCATGCTCGGAGTAATTGGGTTTAACTTTTGATAATTAATGTTTATTAATTGTTGGGTGGGAGTTTGCAAAATTTAAAGTTTGTGTTTTTTTTTTTGAATTTTGGAGAGAGAAGTGGGAGGAAAGAGAGGAGGAAAAGAAGAGAGAATGAGTTGGTGGAAAAATTATTGTTTTTATATGTGGGGGCAATTTGGTAATTTCACATTTGTAGAAATTTTTTGGATATGGGGTCTTACTATAAAGAAACTAGGTCTCATTTTAGCCTAGCCCTTTACATTTTTATGCAGACAAACCTTGGCATTCATCTCGTGGTTTTTTTTTTATTGAACTGACACACTAGCTATAAAAAATATACTTTTGAAATTTATTTTGATACATGCATTTTGTATTTTTAATCATATTTTGATTTATATATCAATTTTTAAAAGTTTATTTTATTTCGGGATTTGCGTATCTTATTAACTTTACTTTTATATTAATGGGTTTTCAAGATTATGGCGATACTAAATTGTTAAACAGTTCATAAAACATTCACTGAATTTGAGAGTTGTCGTGTTGTAGTTGTTAATGATTTTTTTTATTTAGATTTTTATGACATAATTGTAAAAAAATTACACGCCGAAAACAGCTAGATACAACAATAACACAACTTGAAAATCCCAAAATTATAGAAAACAAACCCTAATTAAACAACTTTTCTACATACATCTTCTTCCTCACCAATCTTTGCGAAACCCAAATCATGAGCGAAACCTCCATAGACGTCGAAGGTTATACCATTACAAAAGAACACCAAACTTCTAAATAAAACCTCAAGCTTCAACAATTGATATCTTCCCAAAACTCTCCAAAGCAACCACATTGAATCAAATGAACAAATTCGGGCATGCAATAGGAATTCGGGTAAGATCTACGCTTCACAAAGATAAATTACTTCAATTTTTAAGAATTTGGACTGATTCTCAGATAACTCAACCCCATTCTTTCCTGAAAAGAAATTGATTTAAGTCTAACAGGAGCTAGGTTTTCTTTGAAATCAAAGCTTTTGTTAGATTTGAGGTTGTTTTTGCTAAACAATCTGCTGCCTCATTCTATTCTCTGAAGATATGAATTAATTTCATATTTGAAAAGTAGAGTTTATGACAACAGCTGATTGTAGCTTTGAGATACCAAGGAGACCTTCCTGAAAGAATCATTCCGGCCATAATTCTTGAGTCTGTCTCGATATCAAACATATTGATGCCTTTAGAGAGACAAATGTGAAGTACATCAAACATGGTTTTGGTTTCAGCGACAATCGGATTTCTTTTACCATAGACTCGACCATAACCAAAAAGAATCTTACCAGAGCTATCTATAACTAACCCACCACCATAACATTCCCCATCTTCACTACAAACACTATCGGTCCAAGACATTCTCCAGCTTTGGAATGTGCAAACTTCCATCATCCCAGTAGTCTTTGACCATGGAACCTTCATAGATAATTTTGTCTTCATTTTAAAAAAAAATGATAAATAGATGTGTTCTACACCATTTATCAAGAAGGAGATCCATATTACCATCTTTAGCATGCCACATAATAAACTTTTCAGCCATGTCTCTAGACTTCTATAATATTTTCCATACATAAGAATATTTAGAAGGAAAAGGAACAGTTAACGGGTGCTGCTTGTTAAAGTATATAGATTTAGTTAACTTGGCCCATAGGGAGTCTTGGCACCTCAAATTAAACCACAGCTTTAGAGAGAAAACCTCCACCAAATCTTCAATTCCACATAAGGCTACACAGCTTTGATCATTTGCACCAGTTGATTGTAGCACTATTTTCCTTAGTCCTCCAAAGGAACTTATTATAAAGCATCTCTAGTCTTTTGATAACAATTTTAGAAATGTTAGAGTTTTGAATAATGAAGATATAATAAGCAGTTAACATAGTCTGAATAAGGGTCAATCTCCCACCAAAAGATAAGACATTATGACCCCAATTATAAATTTTATTCCTTGTTTTAGCTATTAGATCTTCAAAGTTACTAACCTTTATTTTATTGTTTATCATTGATCCCAGGTACTTGTATAGCAGATAGCTTGTTTAGATCCCAATAGCAGTTCAAGCCTTCTGATTTGATGAGGTGAGAACTTTTAGGAAATAATAATTCTTGAGTTTTATTTATTAACCAACTGACCCAAAATTTCTTCACAATGTTTGAAGAGATACATAATTCTTGAAACAGAGGCAATGGAGCCATTGCATAACACCAGGATGTCATCATCAAAGCATAAGCACGGTATATTTAAGTCCCCTCTACTTTTATATCTTATTGACGTCAGTTTAGTAGATAGTCCATTTAAGCCTCTTAGGAGATACTCCTCTGCTAGGATAAACAGACTAGGTGACAGTGGGTCACCTTGTCTTAAGCCCTTATTAGACTTAAAAAAACCGTTTAACTCACCATTAATCAAAATAGAGAAGTAGATATTTTCAATATTCCTTTCTATAAGTCTTATAAAGTCAGACCTGAACCCAAATGCAGCGAACACACTCAATAAGAACGTATGATTCAGCCAGTCAAAAGCCTTATCCATGTCCACCTTTAGCAAAATGTTACCCCCCTATAGTCTTGGTATGTAAATCACTTGAAAGGTCTTGGGAAATCATGATATTATCATAAATGACTCTACCTTTCATGAAAGCCCCTTGCTCAGCAGAAATCAGATTATGAAGTAGATTAGAAGCTCTGTTATTGAGTAATTTAGATACAATTCTACTGAAAAAGGTAGTCAGACTAATAGGTCTATAGTCTTTCCACGTTTTAGAAGAGTCCATCTTAGGATAAGGCATGGAACAGTTGCATAGATGCCCTTAGGAAAAAGACCTTCCCCGTAAATACCCATGATAACCTCACACAGATCACCCTTGATTATAGGCCAACAAACCTTAAAACATTTACCATTAAATCCATCAGGACCAGCAGCTGCATTAGGGCTCAATAACAAAAACTTAATCTAGTGTGAATGCATTATAACTGAGAAAATTAAAAATAACAATTTATGGGTTTGAGATCTTTATTTCTCTCCTTCCTCGACTTGGAAGAAAAAATTATGTATTAGGTTGTTTGCTAGTAATATATATATGGTGGCGATCAGTAACGGATAAAACACCTTATTTTGGTTCGACTTTTGGCTTATCCCTACTTCTATTGTTACCCATTACGGGCATAAGATAACTTATGATTCAAGGTTGTACATGAACCTAAAAGTCTCAAGCATTACCTTTGATGAACTCTGGAACTAAAATGGACATATAAGATCAACAAGAGCTAGAAATTGATGCAACCTCCAAGAAATCAACAAGCTCATCATCTCTCTCTTTTCTTCAAGCATCCTTTATAACGACGTACACTACTTGAGTGTTTAGACTGGAATCACCAAGTTCACTATCAAGGACACTTATAATGTCATTGGTAAGATCATTCTTTAAGTTTGGTGAGCGTGGTTAGTATTGAAAAAATTCAATATTTCCCATCACTGCTCCGTCAATTGGCTTGCTATCCATGACATGGTATACACCCGCGACAAGCTTTTGAGTTAGGGTTTAAATGCTACCCCCTCCGGATTGCGTCTTATATAACTGTGTCATTTATGATTGTAGTTTCATTTAGAAAATTTGGGGTTATGCAAGCTCCAAGCTAGGGTTTTCCAATAAGTCACAATAACAATTGGACATTTTGGGTCCAAACGGCTTCCAACTGGCCCATTCTAGTTTAGAACATCTATGGTGTGCCTGCATTGGTGCAATTTTCTATCATATCTAGAGGAAGAGGAATGTTAGAATATTTAGCTCATCTACCTCCATCTGTTGTATCATATCGCATATTTACTGGCCCCCAGTTTAGATTCCTTAATACCAAGGTTCGTTGACAAATTCAATCTCTATATTACTAACTTAGTTTTGTTTGAATATACTCATTTCTCCTTTCTGGTTTGTTATCTTTGTTTGATATTTTTTTACGTTGGTGATTAACCTCTTTTGATCATTTAGGTTTCCACGCTTTCGCTTCGATTTATGAACTTGTTTTGGTTAAGGTATGATTAATTTTCTTTGTAAAATTTCTTCTACGGTTTTTATGTCACTCATCGGAATATGTCTCGTGTATATATAAAAAAATAATAGATTTTTCAACAAAAAAAACTCAAAAAATGACGTAAACTAAGTTATATTCAAAAATAAAAATTTACCTAAGTATATATTTGTTTAGCTTAAATTTTGTTGACTTGGGTCAGTATGGCTGCGACCCATTGCCAGATTTTGGCATTTTTTCGTTAGTAAAAATGACGGAATTCCATATCAGTTGTATTATAGTCTTTGATTTATTATAATTGTTATACATCTCCAAATATTATCCTATATTTTTCTAGTTTATTCTGGATTTTTTTTAATATGAATCATAATTTTGTTAACTAAAATATAGGATAATACTTTTTTATTAATTTATTTTAATTCATTATTTATAAACTTTAAGAGACACAAGACCAACTTTCTTTCTTAATCCTAAATCATTGTTTTAGTTATAAGATAAGTTACTCATAATGATTTGAATAAGTTTCAAATTATCATCAATCACATGGATTTGAAGTTTTATCAAGTCACATGTGATGAGTCCGGATTTTCTCACCACTCACTGTAGAAACTGGACAGGGGAAATTCGGACAAAAACCACCCACTGAACCATCCGAACATGACTAATGTATTAAAAACTAATCACTTTATGACTAAGCACATTACTTACCTGCTTAATAACTAATGTGTTTTTGAACTAGACCCGTTTTCATAA
Source organism: Limnanthes douglasii subsp. nivea (assembly GCA_036936605.1). Taxonomy (NCBI): domain Eukaryota; kingdom Viridiplantae; phylum Streptophyta; class Magnoliopsida; order Brassicales; family Limnanthaceae; genus Limnanthes; species Limnanthes douglasii. Next base: position 159,233,348 of record JAUPFV010000005.1, on the reverse strand, counting down.
GTATGACCCGAAAGCTCATGTGGCCCATAATTAAAGATATAAATACCCAACCACTTTCATTAATGAGGGTAATAAACATTTAATCCAACCAGACAACTCAAATCTCTCACTACAAACCACTTAAACATTAAATACCTTTGAAACACCGCAAAACATCTGACAAATTTACCCTCAGTTAAAAATAATCCACACCAAATTGGCGACCACAGTGGGAGAAGAAGGTGCCTGAATCTAGCCTTCGAAACCATCAAGAAAAACTGGTTCGGATGAATCCGGACGAGCAGGAAGTGCCACCAGCTTTGGCAGAAGTGGTGGGAGAAAACGATGAATATATGATTGAGGAGCGAGACAGGTTAAAAGTTGAAATAGAAGCTTTGAGGGCTGTCAAAAGGGAAGAGATGGGCTTGAAAGAGAAGTCTAAAGTGTCAGCAGCTCATCACACTGACAATTCAAGAGAGCATGAGCCATCGAAGACCCATGTGAGTGCTAAAACGACTCATGCTAGCTCAAAGAAGTCTCGCCGGTCTAAACCAGTGGAGAGCTCAGATTCAGACTCAGAGTCTTCTAGTAGCTCCTCGAATGAAGATGGAGTTGAAGAATCCTTGTCATCCAGCAGCGATGAAGGCCGTTCTAAAAAGAAACAAAATTTGGTCAAAAAATATTCAAGAAAAAGGGACAGGCATGGAAGGTTGAAAAGGCATCTGGGTAAAAGGTCGTCTCATAGTCACAGCCATGGCTGGAGACACGTAGACCGCTTGTTAATGGATCCTTTTGCCTTTCATGATGAACCAGTCATCTTTGCAACTCCCAACAAAGATATTGTTTTTAGTCGTGGCCGGAATTGGAGACAATCTTCATTGTCTTCCAAAATACTGTTCGGAAACCTTCCTAAGAGGTTTGATAGCAAAAAATGGAGAAGTATGATGGTAGTAAAGATCCAGATAACCATCTGGAGCAATTCAAAAAAATTATGATGAACTTTGATGATGATAATAAGCTACTCTGTCGATCATTCTCCCAGTATTTTACGGGGAGTGCTCTGAAGTGGTACAATAGGCTGCCACAGGCTGCATCAGAAATTTCGACACTTTTTGGGTGGCCTTTTGGAGGCAGTTCATTGGAAGTAAAGAAGTGAAGGGAAATGGAGACACTATTATCCATTATGCCCGAGAACCAAATGATTCTTTGAAGGAGTACATAAGTCGCTTTGTGAACACCAAAAATGGATTAGCTGATTGCTTCGAACAAGTAGCAATAGCTTCTCTGAGGTAGGGCTTGAACCCTGGAAATTTGGCTGATTCGGTAACCAGGAAAAAGGCCATGATATGAGGAGGTTTACTGAATCTGGTCAGCAAACAGATTAATGTGGATGAAACAAAGAAAACCAGGGTGCACCGACAGGTTAGGTTTGTTCTAGCTGCACCAAATCAAAACCAAAACCAGTCCGGGAACAAGGCTAAGGAAGCCGGACAGGGTCATAACAGAGCCAAGGCTCAATCCCATCCAGCTGCTACAGCCCAGAGCCAGCAATCTAGAAATAAGCAAGGGCCTTGGGTTCAACCGGAGTGGTTTGCTGAGTTGAAAGAAAACGTAGCCACCATTTATGACAAAACAAAAGACGAAGTTCATTTCAGAAGGCCGGCTGCATTACAATCTCCTAGAGAAAGCCGTAATAATTGTTTCTATCCGTATCATCATGATATTGGCCATAACACTGAAGATTGCATTGCGTTGAAGCAAGAAGTGCGGAATTTGATTGAAAGAGGAAAGTTGGGAGCTTATGTTAAAAGAAGAAGTGGAAATAGGCCTGATAACGCTCATCGGACTGGTCCAAACAATGCAGGGACATCGGCTCTGCATGGGGCTATGGTGATAATTGAAAGGTTTGATGTAGATTCAGAATATTTGGACCTTGATCCAATCCAGAATAAGGTGGGTGTTATCACAAAGCACTACAAGACGGTGTCCGAACTTATCAGTTTTTTGAGTCATTTAAAATATTCGGGGGAGACACCATGACTGCACCAACTGCTTCTTCAAGAAAGAGGCACATTCATACTTTAGCTACCCAACTGGAAGGAGGCATGACTTCCTATCCCTTCATTGTTTTTGATGAGGATGACTTGAGGGACATTGCTGGTCCCCATGAAGATGTTGTTGTGATAGGAGCATCCATTGGGGGCAATGATATTAGACGAATTTTGGTGGACACTGGCACTTCAGCCAATATCCTCTTTTTAACTTCCTACAAACAAATGAAGAACCCAACAGTAATTCAGCGTTCAAACAGGTCAATTGTGGGTTTCACTAGAAGCTCAGCAGATGTGATGGGGGAGTTTGAGGAGGAGGTTTTGTTGGGCAAAGGCCCTTTTAAGAAGATGGTCAGGATACTTTTTATTGTGGTGGATTGTCCCACTTGTTATAATGCCATTTTGGGGAGATCTTTTTTAACACGAACAATCAGTCCCACTGATTCTTTTAAATCTCGAGTCATTGAAAATGAAAATAATTATTTTGCATAGCGACGTATCAGTGGGTTCACCATTGCTAACTGCATGAGCAGACCATCTTTGCACATGTTAAATAGTGAAATTTTGTTTACCGCCCAATTCCTAAACCGAGACTTTATGAAGTTTAAAAGACGATATCTTTGGAAGTTGAAAATAATAAAGGTAGTCATATGTTATAAACAAACTTAAAATAGAACAAGATGTATGGAAGTGAATATCTCCACTTCTTCGCTGTGTTGTCTGCACTGTTTAATAAGTCATTTGCTATTGTTACGGTCCGAGATTTTTTGTTAGCTTAGAACTTGTGACACTTAGCCTAACTGCTTGATAAGTGATACATATAAATCATCTAGTCTAACAACGGTTCATTCTACTCAGCTACCTCTAGGGGATATAACAATGGGCACCATAGAGGACACACGTTTAGCTAATTGAACTAGCACTGACTGACTGGCTTTGAGTGATGCGTGTGCAGAGATTGTGGCTTGTATGGATTGACATGAACATGAGCTAGTATTGGCTTCCGGGACGACGCAATCATACTCGAGTGCATGACAATAGGCATGTCTCTAACACCAGATAATATTATATTAGAAGATCATGGAAGACAATGCCATCTGATGGGTCGAAATGGGAATGAGTCCGCAGGTAATAAAACCTCATGCTAATTTCAAGAGGTGGGATTAAACGAAATGAAATTCTCCAACTATAATAATTTCCAAGACCATACTGGATGTTGGTGCAGAGAGCTAAAAATCTCTAGGATGCATGTTGTGGCTTCAACAATCCACCAATGTTTGAAATACTTTGTACAAGGACAAGTGGGAGTTGTCCGAAGTAGTCAGAAGGTGGCAATGGAGTGTTATGCAACAGCACTGGCCCCTCGAACTTTGGGTGCAGTTTGGATCAATGAGGGTTAACAATTTGAGGGGCCCTCTGGGGGAGAGGGTGAAATTGATGATCCTAGAGAGACCCCTGGTGTTTTAATACCTATTGAACAAGTTGAAACTCACTCTCTTGCTGAAGGAAAAAGTGTCAAGATCGGGTCCAAGATGACATCGGAGTTAAAGAGTAAAGTGTTACCTTTTTGAAAAACCATCAGCATGTTTTCGCTTGGTGCAATGCTGATGTAACCGGAGTACCAGAAGACATTATATCATACCAATTATCCATCCGGAGGGATATAGCACCAGTTTTACAAAAGAGGAGAGCTTTTTCTAAAGGAGAAGGCTGATGTCGTAGTTCAAGAGGTTGACCGACTTACTAAAATGGGACACATAAAAGAATCTCAATACCCTTTATGGGCAGCCAATCCCTTGTTGGTAAAGAAGAAAAATGGAAAGTGGCGTATGCGCATTGAATTTACAGATCTCAATAGAGCTTGCCCAAAAGATCTATATCCGGTTCCCCGAATTGATCAGTTGGTAGACTCCACATCTGGAAACATGCTATTGTCCTTTATGGATGCCTTTTCCGGATACAATCAGATTCAAGTAGATCTGAAGGATCAAGAGCATACTACATTTGTTACTGATAGGGGCCTCCCTTGTTACAAGGTAATGTCGTTTAGATTAAAGAATGTTGGGGCTACTTATCAGAGGTTAGTGAACAAGGATTTTGCTGATCAGATTGGAAGAAATATGGAAGTCTATATCGATGACATGATGGTAAAGAGTGTGGATGAAGAGCTACACTTGGCAGATCTCCAAGAAACTTTTGCCAATTTGATGAAAGTAAATTTAAAATTGAATCCAGAGAAGTGTGTTTTTGGTGTACAGTCCAGAAAATTCTTGGGGTATGTGATAAGTGAGAAAGGGATACAGCCTAATCCAGACCAGCTTAATGCTTTGTTACAAATAGAGCCTCCTCGGAATATTAAAGAAGTACAAAGATTGACAGGGAGGTTAGCTGCTCTAAACCGTTTTATCTCAAGGTCTTCGGATAGGTGTGCCCCGTTTTTTCAAACTTTGAAAGGTGCGAAAGAATTTAATTGGTCTCCCCACTGTGACCAGGCATTTGATGAAATTAAGAAGCACTTATCCTCCCCTAAAACTTTGTTTAAACCTGTTGATGGAGAGACACTCTACATATACCTGGCAGTTTCTAATTGTGCCCTAAGTGCAGTGCTAGTAAGGGAGGTGGATAATTATCCTCGACCGGTATACTATATCAGCAAAAGCTTGATTGCTGCAGAAAAAAGATATTTGCAACTTGAAAAATTAGCACTGGCCTTAATAATTGCTGCTAGGAAAATGAGGCCCTACTTTTAGTCTCATTCGATCATTGTCCGAACGTCTTTTCCCTTGAAAAACGTTCTTCAAAAGGCAGACATTTCAAGCAGAATGACCAAGTGGTCAGCGGAACTAGGAGACTATGATATTGACTTTTCCCCTCGAACAACAGTCAAAGCTCAAACTGTGGCTGACTTCTTAGTTGAATTTCATTCAGACAAAGGTACTAAGCAAGCAACCAGTGAAAAAGATAAAAAATTATGGGTTGTCCACACCGATGGTGGATCAAGTACCATGGGTTGTGGTGGTGGGATATGTTTAACCTCTCCGTACGGCGACAAGATGTACCAGGCTATATGTTTTGCTTTCAGGGCTTCCAATAATGAGTCCGAATATGAAGCTGCTATAGCTGGCTAGAAATTAGCTCTTATTTGTAGAGTCAAAAAGGTCAGGTTAATGAGTGATTATCACCTTCTTATCCATCATGCACAAGGTCAATCTGAAGCAAAAAAGGATCAGCTGGTTAAATACTTATTTGTTCTCAAAGAAGTGGCACTTAATTTCAAAAGCATCACCTATGAGCACATACCCCGAACAGAAAATACGCTAGCAGACTCTTTGGCAACCATAGCTTATACTGAGTCCTACCCTTGGATTCATGTGCTAGAGTTCTCATCCATTCAAATCAATCCGGATAAGGAAGAAGAAAGTTTGAATATACAAGTAAAACTACCCCAAGATTGGAGATTTCTTCTCCTCCAATATCTCTCAGATGGCATCTTGCCTCCAGAAAAATCAGTAGCAAGGAAGGTAAAATACAAGTCTCATGGTTTTGTCATCTTAAGAGACGTTCTTTATAAAAAAATCCTTTCGTAAACCTCTCTTACGATGTGTGGGGACCGAAGACTCCCAAATAGTGCTCTCCGAATTGCACGATGGTGAGGGATCAGCACACTCTGGATTCAGGGCTCTAAATAGAAGAGTTTTGTTAGCTGGGTACTACTGGCCCTCCACAATGCAAGATGCTAAGGAATTGGTGAAGAAGTATGATCCATGCTAAAGATACGGCAATGAAATTCTTATTCCAACAGTCCCTTTAGAGTCAATTTCTGAGCCAATACCTTTTGCTCGTTGGGGGCTGGATTTAGTGGGACCTCTACCCATGGCATCCGGAGGGTGCAAAACTATAATTATTGCTATTGATTACTTCTCGAAGTGGATCGAAGCAGCCCTATTGGCAGGAACTACTTCGAAAGCTGTTATAAAATTCATCATGTCTAACATTTGTTGCAGATTTGGAGTTCCACAAAAGATAACTATCGACAATGGGCCACAATTCGATAACAAGGAGATAGAGAATTTATGTGCTACTATAGGCATTCAACACTGCTTTTCTTCTCCTTTCCACCCACAGGAAAATGGTCAAGTCGAAGTGGCTAACATGACCATCATGTCCGGTCTTAAAAAGAATCTAGAGGGAGCTGCTGGAAAATGGCCAAGTTATCTACAATAAGTATTATGGGCCTACCGAACCACTCCCGGGGCTGCAACACAAGAGTCTCCATTTGTCTTGGTATATGGGATAGATACCATAGCTCCCATAGAGGCCACTCTCCCTTCATTTCAAGTCCACAACTTTTCCGAACAAGCTAACGAAGTGGCAATCAGAAGCCAGCTTGACTTGATGGAAGAGAGAAGAGTTAAGGCTCACCTCAGAGCCATACACTATCAGGGTTTGATGAGAAGCAGGTTTGCTTCTAAAATCAAAAGGAGGGATTTTCAACCAGGGGATAAAGTACTGAGAAAAGTCTTCTTGCATACCAAGGAGAAGCAGTTCGGCAAGCTAGCTCCAACTTGGGAAGGACCCTATATGGTCAGTGAAAAGCTTAAGCCTGGGACATACAGGCTCCAATATAAAGATGGAAGGATTTTGAATCACCCCTGGAACTTTGAACACCTCCGGTTGTATTTAGAATGAAAACTATGTAAATATTTACTTGTTTAAAGTTCATATAAATATTAGGGGGCATACTCTTTCGTACCCTGGTGGCGCGGGGAGGTTTTAATGAGGTGTCCGGGCTTTTCAATAAAATTTGATGCCTTTTTAAAAAATTCAGAGTGTCTCAATTGATAGTCTCTTTGAAATTTTTTAAAAGCAGACCGGATTGAATTGGTAGAATGATGATTACTTAAACATTTGTCATCGGAGAATTTAAACACTCTCACTTTAAAATACTTGTGAAATAACTAAGGGTTGTTTGAACTTTAGCTATCACAGTTGGAAAATTATAAGAAAATGCAAAAGTTGTGTAAAATAAAGCTGCCTATTAAAATATGTGAAATGCCTTGGCCACCCAAGGACTTTGAAGTTTCAAAGAAAAAGGTTTGTCCAGACAAGGGCCGGACACGATTACAAAAATGCCTTGGCCATCCAAGGACTTTAGTTCCAACACACAAATTGAAAGATAATTGATATTTAATGACTGAGCTTTCTCAGATGGCCCAACCTCACTTGGGTTCTTCTTAGGATCATTGTTTTCCTCATCTGGACTCTCCCCGGTCCGTTCATCTTTATCAGTTGTGTCATCCCAACCACTGGAATAGTTCTTCTTATCGCCATCCGCCATCGTATGGAATGGGATGTCCTCATACTCTACAAACCGCCATAGATCTCCTAATGTCCTCTTCGGAAATTTCTCATGGAAGAGAAAGACCATATCTGACTTGACTTCAGCATACATTTCCTATTGGGAGTCTATCACAGTGTTGGTGTATGTATCAATCCTGGCTTGAATTGTCTTCTTTTGCTCCTTTACCAAGTTGTCTTTTTCTTGCTTGGCCTTAGACACAACATCTTCAAGCGAAATTTTGTCGCTAGTAAGGGTCTGAATGATGTTGTCTTTGGCCTTCACCTCCTCTTTTGAAGTAGAAAGATTCTTCTTCAAGTCAGAATTGTTGGATTGAAGTTCTTTCACAACCCCCTCCGAAGTGGCCAGCTTGGTGGCCAATTCCTCCTTCCCCTTTTTCAACTCCTTATTTTCTCTCTTTAATGCCTTGAGACTCTGCTTGACTGTAAGGAAGTCGTTAGACAAACTCTCCTTATCAGCATTGAGTGTGTTGATGATGGCTGACTGGTTTCGCACTTGCTTCTCCAAGTTGAGCACTGGCTGAATGTTTCTTAACAAGGAGTGTGTGACAATGTCTCTCTTACCTGAAACAGAAAAATATTTACCGTTGAAAGTGACGATGTTCGAGGAGCTTGGGGGGAGGTAAGGTCCAGCGAAGTCATCATTCTCAAGGTCTTCAAAGTAAAGACCAATCCCTTGAAGCCCACTGATGTCTACTCCATCAATGTTGATGTCCCCTCCGGCGCCCTCTCCACTGTAAAAGTCACTTAGGATTTCCTTTGCTTGAGTTAAGTCTGTTGGGTCAACCGGAGGAAGATACTTCGGAGGCCGGAGAGAAACTTCATCTCCCTTGGAGGTTTTCTTCTTCTTGGCCTCCCTATCTCCACCTTCTGCTTCCCGTTTTCTGTCTTTCTTGGGAGCCTTTGGGGGCTTTGGAGATCCAACCATCTCTTTGGTACTCTCGTTTTCTACCACTTTTAGCAAAGCAGCATCAATCCTTCCTTAGTCCCGCCCCTCCGGGTTTGCTGGGACAGCTTCCTCAACACCACCTGGGTTGACCTCAACCACGCCTTGCTTAGCCTTGCCTTTCTTGCCCTTCATTTTGCTTGGGGCTTTAGCTCTGCTCGGTAAGGCTAGATTTCCATCCTTTGCATCTGTCTTCTTGAGAATTACCTCCGGAGGGGGTGGAGTGGTTAACTCCTCCCAAGACAAGTCTCTCCGGCCGGTTGTATTCCAGAGATGGGATCTTACCAAGTTGCCTCCGGTGAAACAGTTGTGGAAACGATTTCCCCATTTCTCAGCAGTCCAAGCATTTAGCTTGGTGCAAGTAGTCTGCCTTTTCTCTAAGTAGTCATTAAACTCCTTCGGCAACACTACCAAAGAACAAAGGAAGAGAAGTTAAACAAACAAACTTGTTATAAAAAAAGTAAAAATATGTGATGAAATATTTACCTGTGCTTTTCCATCTGATGATAAGCATGCTTGGGTTGTCACTAGCTTTAATCTTCCTCCCATTCTCCCAAGCACCACTGATAAATAAAAATTGAGTCTTCCAGTTCTTCTCCGACTCAAGCAAGTAATCCACCACTTTGTAATTATCGCCCATGTTAAAATGATAGAAGGGGATGATGTGGTTCTTGCAAAGACTGTCCACGGCAGCAAACTGCTCCATCGAAAGTGGGATTCTGGAGAGCCTGGAGGCCATGAGTGTATACCAAGCGTTGGGGCTCCGTTGGCTTGGGAAGAGTTTTATCAGATTGAAATATATGACGATCTCTGGGTCCAAGGGAAACCTAAGCCCCCAGTTGAATAACTCAGTGTAGAAAACTATATCACTGAGCTTGCAATCCATTGGCGCCTCCGGATCAACCGGTATCATCACTTTAACATTTTCTGGGATCCCTCACTTCGTCCGGATCCGGCCCAGTTCAGCTGTGTGAATAAAATTATAATTGATCTTCTGCATGGCTAGCAGGTACTTTACACTCGCTTTATGGAAGCAAGGTCCCACTTTTCCTACAAGGCACTCCGACAGATCCGGGTGTTTTAAACATAACTTCTCTTTGCCCTTGTTTTTCTTGACAATGGCAGCCTCATTCGTCTGCCCGGAGACGTCGGTATCGAAAGGGGCTTCTTCAACACTGTCTTCCATTACATCTTCCATTACTATGGAAGGATTATCAGTTGTTTTTGGGAGAGAAGTGCTAGTGGTTGGTTCAATAAGCCCTCCGGATGGCTGAGCATTGCTTTCCTCTTGTGGTCTGGAGTTCGGCTGGGGCTCAGATCCGGAGGGTTCATTTCGAAGGCTTGAACTGGTCGCCTCCAGACCGGCAGTTTGTCCTTAGGAACCTTTATGGGTGTTTCTGACCCTGTAGTTTTATCTTTAGCCCCAGACTTAGAAGGCATGGATTTTGGAGATTTAGACTGTGAAGCGACAGCCTGGCCTTTCACTAGACGACCTCTTCGTCGATTTATCAGCTTTTCTGGGGAGATGTCAGCATCTGATCCCATGGCAATGAATGGGGAGGGTCTTTTGGTACTTGTAACTGCTTGTTATGGTTCAACAATAGGCTTTGATTCCTGGACCGATGAGCCTGAGACTATTAGTGAAAGACTAGGTTGGAATGACCTTCTGGGTTTAGAACTTCTGGCAGAAGACTAACCTCGATCGGGCTCTGAACTTGGTGTTTCAGATTTGTCGATGGGAGAAACTAGGAGGCCTGTAACAATGCACCTTTCTCGTTCGACTTTTTGAGATTTCTCTAACTCCGACAAGTTAAGCCACCCACCTTTTACAAGTGCGTTTCTTGTTGTAAACATAAACTTACACCAAGAAAAGGGTTTTGCAAAAGAGAGATAAAATCTTTAAAGATTAAAAGTGAGAAGATGATGAAGATGGTAAAACAGTGAAAAATGGGTTAATTTATACTAAAGAGACAAAAGATGCCTTGAAACCTAGGAGAATACGAAAAGATGGGAGTAATGATTAAAGACGGCGATGATGTCACCAATATTAATTAAAGAGGTTACTTTACGAAATGAGTGGGAGCTTCGTATAGGAGAAAAATGGCTGGTGAGACAAATCAGAAAGGGACACGTGTCCCACGATCTCTGGAAAAACCTTTAAGCTTCTGAGAGTTTTTGCCAGTCCGGAAAAATCCCTTACACAAATCGAAATCTGTCCGGACATTGTTATGAGAACTCATAGGCTATTTTTTAGGTCTTGCCAAAGGCCTTCGAGCATAACCTAAAAAAGGGGCTACTGATGAGTCCGGATTTTCTCACCACTCACTGTAGAAACCGGACAGGGGCAATTTGGAAAAAAACCACCCACTGAACCATCCGAACAGGACTAATGTATTAAAAACTAATCAATTTATGACTAAGCTCATTGCTTACCTGCTTAATAACTAATGGGGTTTTGAACTCGACCCGTTTTCATAAGTATGACCCGAAAACCCATGTGGCCCATAATTAAGGATATAAATACCCAACCACTTTCATTAATGAGGGTAATGGACATTTAATACAACCAGGCAGCTCAAATCTCTCACTACAAACCACTTAAACGTTAAATACCTTTGAAACACCACAAAACATCTCATAAATTTACCCTCAGTTGAAAATAGTCCACACCAACATGCATCATAAAATATTCCAACAATACTGAATATAAATACAACAGACTCACGTATTTTTATTCTAGTTTCACGTTCGTGACCTCTCTCACTATCTTTCGAAAATTGCAAATCTCTACTATTAAATTACAAAATTCTGCAACTAAATTTGTTCGCTCTAAATGATGTCAATAGAAAGCATCTACTAAATCAGGTTTTCACGAAAAAAAGACTTTATTTATTTAATATGTTTACTTTTTGTGTCATACATGACCTAAGAACTATTTATTTTTGTTTTGAGGATTCATAGATCTTTTTATGCAACCAATATTATATTTAGTTACTTATGCACTACTTGTATATTTCTTTAAACGTTTAAGAATAAAAATTCATTTTCCGGAATTATTTTACACATATTTTCGAAAGCAAATTACAATAGTTTATAGATCCGTTAGTATTTTAATTTTCATGCCTAATAGATTTTTTCTACAACCATTTTACTCATATTTCTGCAACCAACTTACAATATGTTCTAGATCTATCTTGTATTTTGAATTTCACACCTAACAAACGTTATTTTGCAGTAACCAAATTACATTAGTTTCGAGTTCAATTAGTATTTTTATTTTTACACCTAAGATATTTTTTCCGTAACGATTTTGCTCGTATTTCCACAACCAAGTTATAATAGTTTCAATGTTGATTTAAATGTATTGTAATTCATAACAAAAATAAAAAGAGTGTTAAAAGAATCTATATTTTTAGATCAAGAAATCCATTTACAATTTAGCTCAAAGAAAAAATAAAGAATCTTTTTTGTAATTATGCAACCATTTAACACATAATTCTGCAACCATATATTTATTACATCTACAATTATATTTTTGTAATCCAATTGCACATTTCTGCAACCAAATTTTCATAAAGCTCTTTTTCTCTCAGTTAAAATACATGGGTCTAGATGTATGTTACTCTTAAAGATCATGTTGAAAAACTAGAAAATCAAAATCATTTTATTTCTGTAACCATTTGAAAGAGATCTTGCATCAACCAGGAGAAGATCTTGCATCAAACAAAAGAGAATAAATGTTTGGTTTATTTCTTATATATAAACATATAATTAGATATTGGTAAATGTTTGTCTCTTTAAGTCACAATTTTGTTTTTTTTGTAAATTTGCATGTCTCTAAACTACACTCTTTTTATTTGGAGTATTATTTTTTATTTTATCGTTTATTATATATTATTATTTCACAAGTGTAACTTTATTATCATACCCAATTTTCCCCTAAGTTAGCAAACCCAGTAATATTTTCTGCAACTCAAAATGTTATTCTGCAACCATTTATAACGTAATTTTCCAACCAATTAAAGCATAATTTCACAACCAATTAGACTTATAATTTTTATAACACCAGTCTTTTATGCAACTCGAATGTTATTCTGTAAGCAGTTATAAAGTAATTCTGCAACCAATTAAAACATAACTTTACACCAAATTAGATTTATATTTGTTCACAACAACACTTTTTTCAACCAAAATAAATATAATTTTGTACCCAACTGATAATTGTTACTTTTATAACTGGAAAAGAACACATTTCATGTCCAATTCCAGATTTTTTACAAATAATAATGTAAAAGGAATAAAAAACATATTAAATAAAATAACAAAAATACATTATTTTGTATATATATTTTCACTTGATTTTCTATTATGAACCAAGTCTTCAACTTTGGATAGAATATGTTTCTTCTTAGGTATTTAAACTCTCTTTTTCAAGCCATGTAGAAAAATAGAATGAGATTGATATGCACTAGAAGGTTCACCAAAAGTACTTAAAGTTAGTATGCTTCACGAATAGGTTTCTTCCTAAAAACTTGTAGCATGACTCCATAAAAATTGAGATTATTTTCGCACCCCACTTTCGTATATTTCCGCAACCAAAACACACACAAAATGAAAATAGATACTATGCAACAAACTTACAATTCCGCAACAAAACACTACCTAATTCGGCAACCAAAGAAAACATAATTTTGCACCCATGTAATACTTAATATTTACGCAACACAACAACCCATAGTTTCGCGACCACATATTTTTCTTTGAAATAACTCTTTTCAGAAAATTATCAAAAATAATTGCGTGAATTTATGAAATCAATATATTAGCAAAACTAAAACAATCATATATATCCAGAAAAAATCACACAACAATACGAAACAAAAAACCAAACAAAAAAAAGTATATAATCAGTAAACGACTTTAAAAAGTGCAAATGCAATGACAGAAGAACAAAAAAAGAAAGAATTGATCGTCAATTCCACAAGAAATTGATTGTAAAATAAGAAAACTTTAAGTTAAGCAAAGAAAAAAAACTAGAATAAAAAAACAAGAAATAAACATATAATTCAGTGAAGAACATATCATAAACATATACGTATCATTGATATTTTAGTGGTTATCAGTAAATATTAAGTTAACAGTAGGTATTTATTCGTATTTTATCAAATTTTGGGTGACTATCAATAAATAAATTTGATATTGGGTAAATTATATATGAATTAGCTTTGAATATATAGATTTGCGACCTTGTATATATTTAAGTCTGATGCTAAATTATGTGCCATAATTTTTACTTTAATCCATTCTAAACTAAATATGGTTTTTTATAAAGAAAAGTAATATTAAAATATTATAAAAGTTGACTATAGATGATAGAGTAAAACTCGACCGGCGCTAAATTTAAAATCAAGCACTAAACCAAAAATTGATTTTAAGTTAGAAGTTTGACTTGACAAAATTAGCTATAGAAGAGACAATGAAGAGACTTGGATAACCAAAAACAACTTTCAAACTGTTGAAAAAAAGATATGATCTATATCGAAGGAGAAACTCGAGCAGTAAACAAAAGGAGATTCTAGAAGACCATTCCAAATCTTTAGTACTTTGATTTTGGAAGAAGCATGAATCAAAGAGAAATTGGTCGGAGCAGAAGAACTCAAGACTGGGACCTGCACTCGGTGAGAATCTTAATAGACCTAGGATCATCTTTGAATAAGAAGAGATCATGACATGATTTGCTTCAAGCATACGGATTAAATCATGAGAGATGAGCCTCAATTGCTCGATAGAATGTCAGAAGGGGAATATCATGGATTTTCAAACAGTTCGATACTAAATAAGATTTAGCTTGATAGACTGGTGATGGCTTATAAGTGACTCATGGAGATGAAACAGAACTATGAATGTTGATGGTTTGATGATGATATTCTAGAGAATGGACTCGGGATGCTAATTTGATTCCTGCATGTGATCTTGTCAAGTAAAAATTCCATGCTTTGAAAATAATTAGAACGATATAGAGATAACTAGAAATTTAACTTCAGAATCCTTAATAAATGATATATATAATAGGACTAAGTTAGGTTATATCTCTAAAGAAGCCAACCTGTCTATAACCGTCTGTAGCTTTGTTTTACTATAATTATGAGTGCATCTTGCTAGACCGTCCGTAGCTTTGTTTTACTATATATATATGTGTGTGTGTGTGTGTGTGAGAGAAACAGTCATATTAATAAACAAAAGGTTCATGCAGCAGTTTATAAAGAGAGAGAAATACCAAGGGACATTTTGATTATATAGTATAGCATTTAGAATATGTATGTTTAGATTAGAACATAGAATGAGACTGTCAAGAAGAGCACGACATTCAGAATTAAGAGGGTTTTGTTTACCATACAACCTGTCTATAACATAGATTATATCACTCTTTGAGTCTCTAATTATGGCACTTCCACTAGCTTATTCGTTTACAACATAAGAACCGTCAATGTTTAGTTTAAGTCTGTTAATTATCAGAGGAGTCCAGTTGATGTAACATGCCTTTTAGGATAGTAAAGGTGATTGTAACAACCAAGATCTATAACAATGTTGTAATATTTATCTCAATGGTCCCTTTTGAGAAGGTTGGACATATCCAACCTTTGTTTCTGTTCGACCATATATTCCAACAGATGATGGGTGGGAGAATAGTACGAATATAAATTTCCTTTTATGTAGACCGGAACCAGAGTCTAGTTATATGTTGAATGGTTATGTAGTTTCCAATAGGAATGTTAAAAAGCCTGATGAGGTAAAGCCAAACATCCCAAGAGTTCTTGCATTGAACAAAAAGATGAGAAATATTCTCATTATTTTCACAAAGTTGACATTTAGAGGCAAGATAAATCTTCCTGTGTTGAAGAACATTGTCAACAAAAGTGCAGTTATTCAAAGTTCTTTAAAGAATGAAGGAACACTTCTTTGGAGTGATTGAATTCCAGATTTTGTTGAAAATATTAGACTTGTTGCCCTTAGGTCTTATTTTGTTCTCGGTTTCCTTGGTATTGAATGTTCTTTGATTAGTGAGAGTTCATTGAATAGATCCTCGATAGTATCTTTGATGGAGAGGTTGTTAATTTTGTTGATGTCTGAGAGAAGAACATTCATGTTGAGTTTGTCAGAATTCTGACTGCTTTCTAACCATAAATTCTTGACTTTGTCTTGGGCATACCATCAATATGAACAATAGGATTAACTGAGATAATAGGCATGTTTGAACACCAGAATTCAAGCCAAAAATTTATTCTCCATTTCCTAATTTCCAGAAAATTGATTTTTTAGCGAAATTTCTAATATCAAACGTTTTGTTCCAAATTCTTCAAATTAGTAGATTTCTTTTGAGCTAGCAAAGGATGGAAGTTATGGAAGTAGATTTCAAACAGTAGGATTTATTTTCTCTCAATTTATACATCTTGAAAGAGTATGCTTGAGAGAGATCATTTAAGCTTCTGATATTGATAGTTTTTTCTTTATATGGCTTGCAGATATTGTCCAAACTGGTCTAGGATATGCTATTATGGTGATCGTTTGTTCCCCATAGAAATTTACTGAAAAGATTTTCAATTATTTTTGTTACAGATCTAGGAATAATAGATCTTTGAAGATGGTAGTTTAGGATGGCGAAGAGGACACCTTGGATAAGAGTGAGTCTACCACCAAATGATAAAAGTAAGTTATCCCATTCCAGAATATTCTTTATGATTTTGGTAATAATGTCTTCATAATGAGATGGCATAGGCTTGTAGTGAGTGTCGATGCCCAACTTCTTTAGAAGGAGATATCA
The DNA here is from genome assembly GCA_036936605.1 of Limnanthes douglasii subsp. nivea. NCBI lineage: Eukaryota > Viridiplantae > Streptophyta > Magnoliopsida > Brassicales > Limnanthaceae > Limnanthes > Limnanthes douglasii. The sequence goes on along the minus strand of JAUPFV010000005.1, from coordinate 159,217,192 downwards.
TTTCTTAAAACCAATAGCATTAATAATAGATAGGAGTCTGATGTTAGGGATTTTTTTCTGAAGGGATAAGAGAGGATTTGAGTTTGTTGATAGTCTGGCCTGGTATATTTTGGTCAGTTTGAAGAAAGTTTAATATGTTGTTAATGCTTTAATTTGAACCATTTCAGAAGATGATTAGATCATCTGCAAAAACAAGACAATGGATTATAAAAGAGCTTTTGGTATTTTATTTGACTTCCCTGTTAGTCTGGTAGATATGCTTTTAGCCTATGATTAGGAACTTTTCTGCTAAGATGAATAAACTAGGAGATAATGGGTCTTCTTGTATGACCCCATTGGTGGATTTGAAATATCCATTAGTCGCACCATTGATTATGATTGAGAACATGTTAGAACTAGTAGAGACATTAATCACGTCAATAAATTTGTTTGAGAAACCAAATGCATTGAGAATTTTAAGAATAAAGGAGAAAGAAAACTTATCGAATGTATTTTCCATGTCTAGTTTAATGAGAAGATTTCCTCCTCTGGTTTTTTTGTTGAGATCATTGAGCAACTCTTGTGGAAAAAGAGTGTTATCATGGATATTTCTACCATGAACAAAACCAGTCTTATATCAGCTTTGGTAATAAATGAGATAACTTGTCATTGATGATTCTGGAAATTATACGATTGAACACAGTGCATAGACTAATTGAATGTAGTCATTCCAAGTCTTAAGAGAATCCCTTTTAGGAATAAGGAAAATGTAGGTAGCAAAGACACCTTGAGGGACTTGAGTTCTATTAAAAATTCCTTTATGAAAGCGCAAAGATCTTTACCAATGATAGACAAGCAATTTTTTTATAGAATATGATGTTGAGGTCATCAATACCAGACAAACTAGAGGAGTTTAAGGATTTTATAGAGTTGTGAATCTCTTCATCAGTAGGGTTCATCATAAGAGAATTGTTGTCTTCGTGAGTGATAAGCTTGGGAATAATATGATAGAGATTAGGAACCTCAGTGATAGTTATAGATGTGTGTAAGTTTTGAAAGTGAAAGATAGCAGAGTTGGAAATCTTTTGCTGATTTTTAATCCAATTTATCCCATCAAATATTTTATTAAATTTAAAATTCCTCATTTTCTTCTCAGCGTAAGTGTGGAACACTTGAGTATTTTTTTCTCCATTTAGAAGCCAATTATTACTGCATTTTTTCTTCCACTAGAATTACTCTGGAGCAAGTAATTGGAGGTTCTCAACATTGGCTTTAGCAAGCTTAATCTTGTTTTTAATAGTACTAGATTCTTGATAGGAGATCTATAAGGACTTGACTTAATTTTCAGAGTTAGCAATAGCATTGAAGATGTTACCAAATGAGGTTTTGTTTCAATCTTTAAGCTTGATCTTGAACCTTTTTCAATTTGTTCGAGATTATGTGAACTGGATTACCATACATTCTTTATTTCAGCAATCCTTAGTCAGATTGTGAAAATCAGGATAAGTTAGCCACATGTCTTGGAATCTAAAAGATGATCTGATTTTTTCAGTTTGTTGAGAGATGGAGATGCATAGGGGCTATAATCTGATCTCGTTCTAGCCATGTGAGTGACAGTGTTGATTTCGAAGAGGTTGGCCCAGGCGTTATTGATTAATAATTTGTCTAATCTTTTTCACTTTTGAGAATTAATCCAGGTGTATTTGCTACCAATGTAGCCAATATTAGAGAGATTACAGTCTGGGATTGCTTGATTAAACTCATCCATACTTCTGACACAAAAAGTAAATCAATATAGCTGAACGAAAAGATTTGTCATGGCATTAAAGTCCCCTATCACAATCCATTCATAAGAAGTGTTAGCAATCTACCCAAAATTGCCCCAAAGCTCCATTCTAAGCTTATTGTTACACTTATAATAGACAATAGTAATTAATAAATATGTTTTTAGGAAGGATATATTAACTTTTAGATGCAGAGATTGATTCTAGTTGGCCAATGTAGATATATTAAAGTCCAGATTCAAATATACCCAGATTTTATAGGAGATATTAGCCAAACTGTGATCAAAACCTAATATTTTGGAGGCTTTAGAAAGATTAATAGCATCAATCATAGGCTCGTGGATGGCAATGAAATCAAATTTTTCTGATTAATAATTCATTTCAGGCTTCTCTGGGATGCCTTGTTTCCAATTCCTCGAACATTCCAGCATAATAGATTTACATTCATTTGAAAAATCCAAATATGTTTTGGGTAAGTTCTTGGGTTTTGATGTGTAAATCATGGTTTTTTATTTTTTATTGATTCATGAAATTATCAAGATCTTTGTTATCATGAGTTGAGGGCTTGGAAAAGGATGAAAGCATGCTAATGGAGTTGGGTGTTGAGGAAGAGGTGAAGAATTAACAGGGGTAGGATTGTGTATTTCACTGATCTTAGTACTCATTTCCAGGACATGAAGGGCTTCAATTATCTCAGGAGGAGCTATAACATGCATGGAGTTTGATAAGCTTGTTAACTATACTGATTTTTTATGGAATGCATATAGCTAGAGAAGCTCCAAGATATTTAGTTAGCACCTTGATATAATCTTCATTGTACATGTAACTGGGAAGTCTGGGAAAGATAATCCATATCGGAGAGATAGGTTATTCCTTTGTATGAGTGAAATCTGGTGTCTATTCTAAGATACACATGGTTAATTGCCCAATCTACCATACATTTATTCTCCAGATCTTTTTCAGAGAGATCAAGTTCTATTGTGATGGCTTTGATCCAAATTAGCTAGATTATAGTGTCTCTAAATCTAAGGTTGCTAAAGAAGTTCTGAATGTCTTTCATTGCTGGCTTGCTATTTGAAAATTTTCCTATCAATGTTACCTTTGATTTTTCTTCTAGGTTGATCTTGTCTTATTTCTGGAATTCTATCCAACTATGTTTTCTATTCTTGCGTGAACTTGAGATGTAATCTTTCCAGATGGATTTATTATTTCTGCATAACTTTTGGTTTGTGGGATTAGATTGCTCTAATTATTGTTGACATTGTTATTTGTTCTTTGGTCAGAAATGCAGCGTTAATTCTCAAGCACATATATAGAGAGGTGACATGCGGTCTTAGAGACGAGAATTTTGCTTCGTTAATCTGCTGGCAATCTTGATTCGAAGGTTTTTTGGGAAATGCTTGGATTGGTAGCTCAGAAACAACATAAGTTGCCATTTGGTTATGTTGTTGATGAATATTTAAAGTAGTCGTATTAAATTCTTTTGCAGGAACACACAATGGGTCGCGATAGCTGACTAACTATGTATTGGTATGCTCGATTGGTTGGATTTGAGGGGTTTCTGTCATGTCTTTGGCAGGCAATGGTTGGCAAGCAGTCAGCCATTCAGGAGAGCTAAAACATGAACAAGATGAAAGCGGATAGAAGAGGATTAAAATTTAATTAAAAAAGAGAAACACTTTCTTGAAGATCATGAAAACCTTTCTTGAAAGAGAAGCATTTATATAATAATAAAAAGTGACTTAACATTATGGTTTTAAATTTATTGTATGAACTTATTTATTTTTAATTTTTATCAATAAGTTTTCAATACAAATTACAAAATAGCCAAAGTAGTTAAATGAACGAAAAATAAAATTGAGAATTCTATAATAGATCTAGTATTTGGCTGGATCGAGTAGTATACATATTACTGTTTTTTTTAAAATTCCTGAAAAGAAAACGTTTGGAAATTTATAATTTTATAATTTTGAAGTAGAAATTGGTTTTATGTAATAACATAGTAAACTAATATGCTAAAATCTTCCTTCATCAGTTCCGCAATAAAGAAAGGAAAACTTCACCCGGGTGAAGAAATGAGAATGGTTTGAGAATGAATTGTAATTCAATTATTTTTCCAGAACCAATCACCAGTAAAACATAACTAGTAAAACTACACTTTTTATAATATCAAGTAGATCAATAAATGTTATTTATTTAATAACTTGGCAAGATCCACATTGGTGGATTATTATAGCTATCAAACTCGGAAGACAAATGCGACATGAAGTTTTGCTCTTTCATACGATAGATGCCCATGTTTGTACCTCCTTCTTCGCCAAAGTTTGTACCTCCTTCGCCACTAGGAATGGAACGGGATGCTGGATCATGTGTAAAATAGATACAATTGGGGCTAGGGCTACTTGTAGTAGATTTGTGATGTACTAACAAAGTAGAGGAGGTTCCCACAAAAATAGACTTGTTCCCCAAATCATCCACAATTTTCCATTTTCCGCTGCTCGTGTCCATTTCAACAACTCTAAAGCCTTCAATATTGAGCAGAAAGGTGAACATATGATTACCTTTATCGTGTTCTATCAACCTTGAATTATAACCTAAGCACGCTACCACGAACAAACTAGATTCTGTTGATCCTACTATATAATAAGTACAGTCGTGACTGAGAGTATCAAAACTCCCAACTTTACTGATTTCATTTTCTTGCCCTCGGTTGAAGTCACAAACCATAACCTCCCCTACACAATTGACTATATAAAACTTCCTTTGATGGTAAGTAACATCACAGAACCCATGAGGATAGCACCCAGTTCCGTTTTTAATATATGTCCAACGCATATCTCCCGGTCTGCAAAAAGATAGCATGCTCCGATTTGCATCTCCATACATGACCATGATTATACACTCTTCTTCTTCTGAAAATGGTGGGCTTGACAATGTGACTCTATCAACGTATTCGTCACATTTATACTTCCAAAGTTCCCAATTATGAAGGGTTTTGAGTGATGGTAATCGAATTTGAGCACTCGTTAAAGTGTGTACGAGATGCACGGTCCAGTCTTTTTTTATCCTTCTAATCCTGATCAACCATCCTTGGGAAGAGAACACCCTACTGTCTTTGGTTTCCGGTAGCAACACTCGACGGACCATTTTTTTCGAGAAACTATAGAATTGCTGGAATTCATTGTCTTTTGATTTCGGTTGTGCAAGCATAAGCCACGGAATATTAGCAGGTGAGTTGCATTTGAATGTATTTTTTGTCACACCATTTCGCCATGAGGTACATACTCCCCTAAAGGCCTCAAAATCTTCGTATTGCTCCACTCTTTTACCGATCTCCAATATTATATCATTCGGGAGTTTGCTCCAATTACCCATCGATTCTGAATTCAAAACAAATTAAAAATCTATTTAAAGAATTGCTGTTCAATCTGGATATTACTTGTATAGTTGTTGCCATTCAGAACTAATATACCATTGAACACAATATAAAACATCAGACCACTAAACTAAGGCGATCCCTAGAGCATCTTCTTAAAATCCTTGAATCACTACAACAACTGTCCAACTTCAAGCAATAAAATATATTTTTAAACATACATCTCGTTCAACAGTTTGTGTGCAACATAAATAAACACCAATGACTACCGTAAAATTGGACACTAGGAATCTTTGTTCATTCGCACAAAGGATAAACACCAATGACTACCGTAAAATTGGACACTAGGAATCTTTGTTCATTCGCACAAAGGAAGAAGAAAGAGGGACGATCGCTCCTTTTGCTAAATTCATCTATAGAAGAAACAGAAAATCAAGAATACTTACGGGTTTTCTTTAGCGATTCCGTTTATTAAACTAAAGGAAAAGTTTCCAGACACTAAGGAAGCGGCCGTATTTCTGATTAGGGTTTAGAGTGATGAAATATCTAAACCTAGCCCCTTATTTATAGATTTTACAATGTGAAGCCCAACATTGTAAAGCCCATCCTTTGTTACTTCCTTGTGTCCGGGACCATAACCCAATAAATTGATAATTCAATTTATATCCCTGATTTATTAATTCAGGCTTAAGTGTTGAGATTTGGGCCCTCTTCATCACAGTGCCCAAATTCAACCCGGTTACCACACTTGAGCCCATAACGCCTTTTTACCCATAGGTCCAATTTAGTTAATTAAATAATTAACTCGACTACTTTTAATTTGGACTTCCTTAAGACAATAATCGAATATATTTATTTAACATGTCGGTCCAAATAATTGTTAGTCTATAAATATATTAAATAAATATATTCCAACAGGGCTTCGTTTCACGGGATCGGAGGATTGACACCCGTCGATTATGAGGGAAAACGGACTTCGTCTTCTGCTAAACGCAGAATGGCAAGGCAGATTTATTGGAGAGGTATAGGGATTGTTTGGTTACCGATGATAATGAGTTTCGAAAGAGTCCACACAGGTTATAAATCATAAATTATATTACTCATTTCGCTATAATGAGATCTTTTTATAATGAGATCTATTTTGACTATAATGAAACCAAAAAATGATCAATTTACCCTTAATATAAAAGTTGTATTTTCGGTCAAAGTTTTTCTTTTCTCTCTTCTCTTCACCAAAACCTCTCAAAATCGGTAAAAAAACTCAACATTTCTCAAATCCGAACTCACAAACACGTCAAGGTATGAATATTATACTTATTGATGTAATTTTTATAGATTTTAGTTAAGTATTTGTAGTGATATTTAGAATTCTAGGTTTTTTTTACAAAAATCGAATTTTCATGTAAATTTTGTTTTTTTTAAAACAAATTGTAGATATGTGTTACTCTCGTGATTATCGACATTTTGGTACTAGTTTTGTTGAATTTGGTTGGGTTTTTTGGGATTTGGGTTCGATTCGAATTCTAAGGTTTGGAGTTGCTGGTTGTGCAAGATCGCGAGCAACCTGCACGCGATCCTGCAAGGTTCGCGAACAGCCAGTTCGCAACCTGTGCAGGCTCGCGGGCGGGTTGCTCGCGATCTTGCAAAACCGGCGATGGTCAAATTGCGAACTGTATGTTCTCAATTTGACCAAAATTGTGCATGCTCAATTCGCGAATTTGTCTGTTTTGCCACATTATCTTGTTTTATTCCCCAAAATTACTTGCCTATTTACGTTAATTTTATTTCTTATATTTCAGCATGCCTCGCACACAGCATACACATGTTCGTAATTCAGGATCGGACAGGGATATCAAGCATGAGGAGGTTGTTTCACGTTCACGTTCACGGTCACGGTCTATAAGGCGTAGGCCTAGTGTTGCCACTCCAGCACCTACTGTATCCCATACGATTGGGACGCTGGATCGGCTTTTTCGGAAGGTCAATCCGCATGTGCCTCCTATTTACCCAGACTACACATTGCACGAGGCATACAGCGTCTTTGGAGGAGAGGTAAGTAATGATTGATTTAAAGTACGGGGTATGGCCTTTTATATTATGTCTAAGTTATTGATGTCTTCTGTAGGCTCGTTGGCCGTCGCGGTGCTACTCGATGTACGGTACCATCGTGCATGGGATCTTACTGGGCAGGGCAGGGTCAGACATCAGGTTATGATTTCTTGCTTCGGTCCCCTCTTTGATGTCTTGGAGCGTTGGAGTACCAACGTACACCTGGTAGATTCGTTTCTTGAGAGGTGGCATTCAGAGACCAACAACTTTCACTTCTGCTTTGGTCAGATGACGGTGACGTTAGACGACGTCCACGCTATTACTGGTCTGCCGGTCACATGTGATGATTTTGTGATTCAGTCATTTCCTAGTAATGGACAGCGTTTGGCATGGTATTCTAGGTCATTAGGTATACCCGAGGATGCACTTAGGACTGATTTAGCACGTAACATGGGGGTAGTGCTAGATCTGTTCGTTTACAGTTTTTACGTGAGCAGTACATGCAACCCCATTTTATGGATGATACCATGTCTAATGGTACAGTAGAGTGTGTCACTAGGGGTTTTCTGCTCCACATGTTGGGTTGTTGTATTCTGAAGAACAAGACGGGGAACAGTATATCGTGAGATTACTTGCAGTTTGTAGAACATTATAGGACATCGGTTAGATACAACTGGGGTCAGCATATACTAGCTCAGCTGTATCACCATCTAGGGAAGTCGTCCATACACTCCACTTTATGGATTGCAGGTTTTATTGCCATGTTGGAGACGTGGATATACGATCACTTTCAGCCCTTCTTGACTACAGTCAACACTCTCTACGAGTCTTCTATGCCTACTATTTTCTGATACGTACCTTCACCATTTCGTCAGGATGATGAGACTCGTATCAACATCCGACATTTACTGGCTTCGTTGAGGGAGCACCATGTGAGTTACGATGACTTTTTACATTTGTTTATTAGTCGTTATTTTATTATTACTTAAAGTTGGTTGAACATTATTAACTTACGGTGTAGGTTTGGTTCATGCCTTACCGCACGATATGCGATCATTTCCCTTTCTGCGATGTGGTTTGGATTGACCCCACGCAGAAGGCGTTCGACATAGTTGAGGAGTACTATCCACTTCGGGTCGCTCGGCAGCTTGGGCACATTTAGGATATACCACCGGTGTTGCGGCCTGTTTTACCAGCAGACGGGAGGAGGCGTGTTAACACGCGCTTTTTGTGGGATGAGGCTACATGGAACGCTTAGCGGTCGCACGTTGTTGATCCGAGGATTCGTGGTGACACATATGCTATAGGCGGTCCTAGTATGACCTCTTTGTACGACGTATGGATCCGTGACCACCTATGGTACACTGTGTTTGATCCTAGTGTGGTTGGTCCATCTGGTTCACATGTTGCAGAGACCCCGAGTGCGATGTCATATCAGGCACGACTGTATGACATATGTGATCGTGTGATTGATGGATATTCGAGAGCAGACGAGATGACTTTAGAGAAGATGCGTCATGAGATGCACGAGTGTTCGCTTTGGGCGCACCAGTACCGCGTTAGTGATTGATTGGATTTGTATTATATGACTACTATGACGATTATTTGTTGCTATCTTTTGTTTTACTTCTGTTGTTGTTTTCGTTGATTTTTTTTATTTGGAGAATTATTATATGTTTTTAGGGTTAAAAACACCACAGGTCCTCCATGTTTGTCACTTGTAACACATCAGTCTCTATTCTTTATCTTTGTAATAAACCGGCCCCTTATGTTTTAAAAACGTAACAAACAGATACTTTTTTGAAAATTTGAGGGACCTGTTTATTACAAATTGAAAACGTGAGGGACCTGTTTATTACAGACATGAAGGACCTATTTATTACAAAAAAATGATCTGTTTGTTACATTTTTAAAAACATAGGGACTAATCTGTTACAAATGACAAACATGGAGGACCTGTGGTGTTTTTTACCCAATATTTTTTATGTTTTTATGTTGTTATGTATAACAGCATCAAAGTGCACAAACTGCAACATAAAATTTCAAATATAGGCTCAAACACAAACAATCGTCATATTTTTAGAAACACAAACTCCAATAGAAACTCAAACACAAACCCATTTAGAAACTCAAACATAAACGGAATTAGAAACTCAAACATAAACTCAAACATAAACTGACACAAACACTCAAACATAAACCGAATCAAACATTCAAACACAAAATAAAACCCATGTTAAAAAAATTGTCTTAAACATGAACCTTAACATAAGGATCCACTTGTACAAATCGGAGCTTGGCCAAATCGGAGTTTATCTATCACGCCAGTTCCATTTCATCAACTTCTTTTCTTCTTTCGCATCCTGGTAGTCACGCATTTCCTCTAGCCGGATGTCAATAATGTCAGCGCGGACCACATCTAGTTGGTCATCTGTTATAGAATCCGTGTGACTTGACAGTTGAACCGGTTACACGCAACACGACGTTCCAATTCGGTGAGGCCAGAAACTGGATGTTGACGGAATGTGACTAGGACTGACCACCTAGCTCTCACTTCATCAACACGCCTTGAAATTCTAGGCGGTTGAACACCATCTCTTCCGTATATGAAGTATATTTGGCATACCAATTCCTCGCAGTACCTTTTACCCCCCTCTTAAATGTTTATGTTACCAGCTTTAATTGATGCCCTCATCAGATATTGATCTTCCAACTCAGTCCATGGACATATTTTTGCAATTGATATATTTGCTATAATTTTTACTGCCTCAAAAACGTCTTTTTATACCACTCTTATGCTTAAGATAACGTAATCCAAGTAGACCTATCAATAAACGACACTTATAAGATAAGGATAACGTAATCCAAGTTAACGAATGATTTTGCGACACCTAATATTTACAAAAGTACTCAAATGTTGCAGTGCAATAATAGGGGTTTTATTATAGCATAACTTCCATTATTAAGTGTCTCGCTATAACAAGACACCTACAGAAATTACCGCAAAAAACGCCCGCGTTTAAAATTTCCCCGCCCAAACAACCACGAGCTTATAAATAGACGCTAAGCACTCCTCAAACATAAACAGTTTAACCAATGGAGTTTACCCCTCATGAAGACTACCATTTGCTCGAGGCAGTGAAACTTGCCCTTGGAGAGTTGGGGGAAGATAGTAACGATGCGTTTTTCGAGCTAGTCTTGTGTAAGATGTACTACAACTACGGTCGATTAGGAACGGAAGGTTTTGTTGTGCGTAACCGTGAACAAATCAAGCAGAGGTACATTTTTTACAAACCAATGGATCGTTTGTTGTTTCTACCATTAAACATTAAGCAAGAAGCAGCCATCGTCTGGAACATGACGGTGGTAGACTACATCAATAGGGATATGGTAGCGTATCTTCAGAATAGAATTACTGAAAGGGAAGAGGGGATTGACTCTGACGAAAACTTGGGATATGACTTCGACGATTGAGCATTATGTTATGTTTTTAATTGTTTGCATCTGGTAGTTTATGTATTGTTTGTTTGTTTAAGTTAATGTTTGAACTTGTTGTAGTTTCCATTTACCATGTTGTACTTTTTATTTGGTACCCACAACTTCACACAACAACTAATAAGAAAAATCACAACTTAAATTAACAACCAGTAATACGAAAATCACAACTTCACACAACAACTAATACGAAAAATCACAACTTAAATTAACAACCAGTAATACGAAAATAACAACTTCACACAACAATTAATAAGAAAAATAAAAACTTAAATGAACAACTTCAAACAACAACTAATAAGAAAAATCACAACTTCAAATAACAATCGCTAAGAAAATAACAACTTAAAATTACATCAGTGGAAGGCTTAGTCATATCTAAGTTTGTATTCCACATCATCCACTCCCCTTGTAATAATCATGTCCTCTAGAAATGCTACCATATCCCTCGTGATGTAGTCTATCAAGCTCAGGTTCCAGAAAGAAGCTACTTCTTGCTTATTTAACGATGGCAAGAAACACAAATGATGTATTGGCTTGAAAAAAATGTATATACGTTTGATCTGGTCACGAGTACGCACAACGAGACCTCTTGTACCTAAACGACCGTAGTTTATGTACATCGTACACAGGACACGTTCGAAAAACTGATCGTTGGTATCTTCCCCCAGTATCTGGCGGGCAATCTTCACTGCTTGAAGCATATGGTAGTCTTCGTCTGCCGTAAACTCCATATGTAAACGTTAACGAGTTTTATATTTTTGTGAATGCTATATTTTTTGCAAGTGTCTTATTTTTCTTGATTTTATGTCCTATTTTATAGGGGGCGAGTCAATTTTGGTGGGCGTTTAATATTTGGATAGGGTCTCACTATAACGATATTCATATCCTTTTGAATGCAGTGTTGTCCTTAGCTATAATAGGACCCTGCTTCTAAACCACGTGGGTTGTAATAATGATCATAGATATGTGTGTATTTTTGTATATATTATGTGTCACAACATTAGTCGCCTATTCAGATTACGTTATCCTTACATACTTTGAAGTTGTTTTTTTACCATTTTTAAGTTTTTATTTTATTTTCCGTACAAATTTCCAATCATTAGAGTGAAATGACTAATGTATAATAATGATAAAAAAAAAAATTGGTTTTGGACTCAATAACTAAAAAAATATCAAAATGTCAAAATTGTGACCATTTTAAACTACTTTGAAGTTGTTTTTTTACCATTTTTAAGATTTTTATTTTTATTTTTCGTACAAATTTCCAATCATTAAAGTGAAATGACTAATTTATAATAATGGTAAAAAAAATTGGTTTTGGACTCAAGAACAAAAAAAATGTGAAAATGTCAAAATTGTGACTACTTTAAGCTACTTTGAAGTTGTTGTTTTTTTACCATTTTTAAGTTTTTTTCGCACAAATTTCGAATCATTCGATTCAAACGACTAATGTATAATATTGGTTAAAAATTGAGTTTTCGACTCGGGAAAGTTACAAAATTTCCAGAGGTCTTTGCGAACATAGAATGCTGTAATTGGGCAGAATCGCGAACAACCCATGCGCAATTTCGTGCAAGTATAGCGTTGGTCGTGCGCAATTTTGGCACAATCCAACATTCCGTGTTTGCGAATCTGCCACTATGCCGATTAATTAAATTTTTTGTCACCGTATTTTGCTAAAATCGTAATTTTGGCGTGGAAATGGTAATTTAATTTAAGATGGTTTGTTATTTTACAATAATGTTATGAAATGGAATTTTTGAAATAAATAAAACGTGGAAGTATAGATTACAAACCGAGGTGAAAGTAAAATAAAGTATTCGTAAGTGCGAAAGTTAGAAACAACTAATGCATAAACAAATCATGAGTCTTCACTCAAATCGAAGACACGTGGTGGCTCTTCATGTGCGGTCGATGCTTGGGCGAGCTTGATTTGGTTATGTTTGTTCAATCGCTTGTCGAGCGGTATTGCCCCACCGGTGACGGCTTCTTCCGTGCGAAACGGAAACCAAGTAGGATAGATTTCCGGAAGTGGTCCATTCAACACAACCTACACAAATAAAACTAAGATTCATTGGTATACTTACTTTCACGAAATGGTTACCGTGTACAAAACCTGTACCAACTTCTATGTTAGGACTCGATCGAGGAGGCACGCCGCGTAGAGATAGATAAGTGTATGATTGGTGGAGTGAACTGTGGTATACGATAGAGCTGTCAATTTGGGACACGACCTGTAAACCCAACACGAACACGACCTGAAATTTTAGGGTTAGAGACATGATATTTCAGACCCGGTGAAATTAAGACACGACACGAACCCGACTCGAAAAAAACGGGTCGGGTTCGGGTTGGGTTCGTGTCACCCAAAACTGACCTGTAAAACCCGAAAAGACCTGTAAACCCGAAACTGACCTGTAAAACCCAAAAGACATGTACACCTGTAAAATAAAATACTGAAAACACTTTATTAATAAAATAATATTATTTTAAAAATTTGACCTATAAATTAGAACACCAAAAATACTTATAAAACTTTATTATTGAAATAATTTTTATTTTAAATTTAAAAGATAGAAAATAAATAGTATACTTAAATAAGTATACGAGGGAGGACAAATGATGGTTCACGTGTTTGTTATAAAGTTTTGAATTTTATTCTTCTTTCACGTATATTAATAAAGTTTTGAATCTCTCATCTTCAGTGTATATAGATTATAATATTAAGAATAAAAAATGGAAATGATTTATTATTTAACAAATTTTTTTATCTGATTCGTGTGAGTTTGCTAGATTTATTAATAGATATTGAATGCATTCAATCTTGTTTTTGTGGGATGAATCGATTTACAATTCTAGTGGTTATTTGTTAAGAAGTGACAACTTAGTGGTTATTTGATATTTTCTGAAATTTATTTAATTTATCTCATGTATTTTTTTCATGTTTAGGTGAGATGGCAATTGGCAAACCCATCATCACCATATATTTTATGGTAAGATAACTTCACCGCTGATAGTAAAGCCGGTGTGAATATATGAAGTAAGCGTATCTGGACTTTATATAAATATAGTGGACCAATAAAATTTCAAAAGGGGATGTATCTCAAATGGTAGAGCGCCCGCTTTGCATGCAGGAGGTACAGGGTTCGATCCCCTGCGTCTCCATTTATTAAGTTTTTCCTTTACCCAAAACTCGTGTCAAACAGGTCGGGTTCGTGTCAAACAGGTGTTTCGTGTTGGATACAATTTCGTGTCAAACAGGTTGGGTTCGGATCCAACAGGGTTTTAACAGGTCGGGTTTGGGTCGGGTTCGGGTCTTTGAACCTGACACGAATTTCGGGTTCGGGTCGGGTTCGTGTCACAGGTTCTAAAATTTCGGGTTGGTCAAACCCGACACGAACACGACCCGAAACCTGAAATTGACAGCGCTAACTATACGATACATTGGTATCTAATGGCTATGACTAAGCCTAAGTCGGGTAACGTCATCCAATGCTGACTACCGGCCCCATACAATTCAAAAACGTTCAACCTTCTCACTAGGTTATCTACACCTTGTGAACCATCAAACACTCTCTCTCATAGCTCGGGTTCATTTAGCAATTCGCTGATCAAATCCCGTCTAACTTGGTCCCACAAATCTGATTTACCGTATACCGTCAAAGCAACGGCCCGGAATCCGCAATTACCGTCGAGAGGCACGTCTTCAACGCTAGAAATGTAGTCATGCAAATAGTTAGGAAACCAACTCTCGTAGCCGCTAAAATCTTTGCCCTTTGATGATTTTTTCTATCGAGCCACTCTCTCTTTCTTGGGTTGAGCCTTGGTTTTTGCTTTATCTTTCGCCTTGTCTTTTGGCGCTAATTTGTTTTTTATTAGCTATCGAGGTGGTCGTGCTACCTATCATGCCGGGAGTGCTAGCGCCTAGACTACCATCGTATTCTCACTCGCATGGGTCCCGTTTAGTTTATTTGTCCCGGCCGTATTTTTTCCTACCTTTAGTGACAACCGGCTCCTTAGGTTCCAAAACATGACTTCTAGCGGGATCTAGGATTTGCATCATCCTATTTATGACGTGATCTTGGACGTGTTACCCGTAACCACGGATGGTGCTATCTATTAAGGAGAGTTTTCTCGTGAGCACGTCTTCGGTACCAACCTCATCATTAGGTTTGATCTTTAACCTACTCCAATAAACGTCACACTCATCTTTTCTAACCACCCTTCCTTCTTTATAAATCAAAGCTAATTCGCATGCACATGGTAAATTATAAGTTGTCCTAATAACACACCCACACTTCCGGGAGTGAACCATATTTTCAAGGTCGTTGCGAGATTTGTCTCTATTAATTCTATAGCCGTACATGAAAGTTCACCTTTGACATCCTTGTAGATGGTTTTGTTAGGCCCCCTAGTTGAGTTTCTTGGACGATGCCTACTACGCTCGAATGATTCGAAAATGTTAGAGTGTTGAGCGGTAAACAATGCATGAACATTTTTCCAAAATTGCTCGAACGTGCATAGACTACTACCAATTGCCCGCTTGAGGCTCGAGTGAGCACTCTCCGCCCTATAACGTGAGATAAAATATATTAGATTTCTAACACTTGATTTTAAAAACTATTTTGTGGAGATGGAAATATAACTCACCGATTGCTAGTTTCGTTGCCCAAATGTTTAAATTTGTTCGTGGGAATATTGAGAAATTTGTGTCCATAATCCTCAATTCATTGCTTCATAACGTACTCGACAACCAATGGACAAAATGCGTACATGTGGTGAAATTCGGCAAGGTTTTTGTTATAATCTTCGAGCGTGGCCGAATAGGCTACCCTTTGGTAATATTCGACGAACTCTTCGGCCATGTCCAAATTCGGTAAAACTTTATTAGCGTAAGAGTTGATGTTCGTACCAATATGCCAATTGCATAGCATATTAGTTGCGTCCGGAAATATATCATCGATAGCATTCATTAAAGCCAACTCCCTATCGGTGACGATAATGTTAGGTAATGCGCACGTGTTGTTCGTCAACACATTCTTTAGAACGCTTAATCCCCAAGTGTAGTTCTCTTGTTTCTCGGAGCTGAAAAAAATAAAAGCAACACAAAATGTCTTCTTTGTCGAAATTTGGCCAACTATTTCAAGTAAATGCATCTTATACCTTGTAGTCTTATACGTGCTATCCATTATAAGAACTTGAAGAAAAGTGCGCATGAAATCGATGCTTTTAGGGTGTGCAAAAAATAACTCGAGGATATCGTCCGTTGATTCACAAGTTCGCTCCCAAACATAGTACTCGTGTTCTTTTAACTTTGAAAACAAGTATTGCATTTGGGCATTGCCCGCTTTATTAACCAAATCATGTTTTTTCCGCATGTTGTATATCGTGCGCATGCTTGATACATTTTGCGGGTTTTTAATCTTCAAACCGCGGTATATCTCTCTTGGTCGAGAACCGAATTTTGTTTGACTACGTACGAACAATTGTTCTTCGACTTTTAGTCTAGCGGCTCGTGAATGATCATCCACGTGCAAAAATGGTTCGTGGTTGTGTTTCCCGTTTAGCACTATCAATTTCC
The DNA here is from genome assembly GCA_036936605.1 of Limnanthes douglasii subsp. nivea. NCBI lineage: Eukaryota > Viridiplantae > Streptophyta > Magnoliopsida > Brassicales > Limnanthaceae > Limnanthes > Limnanthes douglasii. The sequence goes on along the minus strand of JAUPFV010000005.1, from coordinate 159,200,925 downwards.
AATAACCGGGTAGCTCTAAGACCGGACTCCCTCTTAAATAGAACGGACACCAGCATATTTTCGATGAACATTCTCGGCACTTCTTAACATACCCCGGTTTGGGTCTAGGTTTGTAAACCTCGTGCCTCTCGCACCTAAAATATATCCTAGGAGTTTTCATATTTTTGCTACCGTCGTCATTTTTACTACATAGCACAATGAATCCTAGTTTTATGCTTTTTGACTCGACCCAATCGATCAAATCAGCTTTGGTGTACAAGGTGTCCGTACTAAACACTTTCGTGTAATCGGCCATCGAACATGGCGGTTGATCTGGTCCTTACAAATTTGATTGATGCAATTATATGAAAACATAATTAATTGTAACCGATCATTTAATTTTCATTCATTAAAAAATAGCATAACATGTCATATTCGCGAACAACAAGTTCAATTTTTTGGCAACATCGCAAACAACCAATACGAGTATTTGGCCAAATTGCGCACACCAAACGCGTGTATTTGGCCAAATTACGTATTGGTCGTTCGTCCATTCGGCATATTTGCGAACGGAGTGCGCGCATGATTGGCCAAATCTCGAACACGTTGTTCGTCCATTTGATATATTCGCGAACAACCTGCGCGCGATTTTGCCAATTTTTACATTCAAATCTGCGAATCATGGGTTCGTCGTTCGTCCAATTTGTAGCGCTACCAACGCTATATTCGCACTGAAACTAAAAAACGAAAATCACCTCATCTTTGGTTTCCAGACGGTCCGTCAACGGCTCCTCCTCCTCTGACGCAAAATCATCGATATTGCAGCTGAAATCTTCACTCCAATCACTCAAATCTATGGTTTTTTGGGGTTTTTAAGATTTTTCGAGAGAGAAAGTTTAAGGGAGAAGTAAAAGAAAATTTATTTTTTAAGATGAACTTGGTCTTATAAATGAAGGGTAAAATGGACATTTCACATTGAAGAAAAAATTATCTTATTTTGGGGTCTCATTATAGCCAAATGGGGTCTCATTTTAGTCTAGCCCATTATATTATCCATAAGAGTTATAAAAGTTACAGGATTTTAGAATCAGATTCATGAGGTATTATCATTTTAATATTAATTAATATTTAAAAAATCTAATAATCACTCAACATCAAACATACTAATAATTATGGTCAGAAAACATGGCAAATGGTTCGCATTTTTCACTAGGGTAATAAACACGTCTCGAAAGTTATAAAAAATTGGAACAAATCAAGTCAAATTATTCTTCTTCTTTTTTTAAGCAAGAAAAGATTTTATTATTAAATTGAACAAATTACTACATTAGGTATCGTTAAGAAAATTAACAAAAATTTAAGGACCTCCAAAATTTCAGCTTTGAAAAATAAAAGAGACGCCAAGTTTTCCCTCTCAAATTTCAAACCAAAATACCAAAGCTTCAAAACATAGACCATGAGACTTTAAACAGCAAATGAGCTACTTCTCAAGCCCTCACTTTATTTCGAAGTGCCACCCATTCACCCAAGCCACCACAATCTAATGCTCAAGTAACATAGCCCAACCCAAGACCTTCTGGAAGCACAATCGCCAACAAATCATTAGGAGCATTTGATCCCTGAAACTTTTAGTTTTGCTTGCAGTTGAGAGTCCAATTTGCGATCCAGACAGAGCTTTGATTTTGCATTCTGGAGATGTGACGAATTGTCATCTTGGAGTGTATAAGATTTCTACATAATGAGATAGAAGACTCCAAGTACCAGGCTTCATTTCCATCAGCAAGCAGGTTGATAAGGACCCATCATTCAGATTCTACATCAACTTCAAGCCAATCATTCTGTCTACAGATAATCAGGCCTCCAATTAGAGCTCTGATTTCTGCAAACAAAGGATTCGATCTTCCAAACAAGGTGCCAGTGCCTAAGATAATGTACCCGTCTGAGTTTCTAAACAAAACACCTCCACTGGCCTCTCCATTTGCATTGCACGCTCCATCTACATTAAGTTTCAGTCTGCTTGGATTAGGGGCAAGCCATTTGAGGTAACGAGGAATCCTTTTTCAGTTATCAATCGTTTTGCATACTAAATTTGTTCCTACAGAGATAACTTTAGACCAGTGATTGTAAGAAATCATGTTAGACATGTCCATCCCTATGATAACATTGATGATCATCTCAATAGCACATTTTGACAGTGTCATGAGTTCTTTTGAATTTAAGGAAATTTCTGTTTTTCCATATTACCCAACATATGATTTGTGGGATAATATGAGTAACATGAAGCTTGCTTTTAGAAAACCAGAACCGTGATCTTATCATATGAGAAAGTACCATGAACCGGCCTATTTTAACTTTGAAAAGGCAACCAAAGTAGTTCCAAATTTGCTAGGCAAAGCTGCAGCTAACAAAAAGATGATTTTTCTCATCGCAATTGTTGCAGAATTGACATTTGGATACAATGTATAGATGTCTTTTCATAATAATGTTGTCAATAGGAATGAAACTGTTAATAATCTTCCAGCAAAGGAAAGAAAACTTTCTGGGAACAATAGGGATCCATATCTTTTTTTAAAGACCAGATTTGTTATGATTAGTTTATGTTTTCCCCGTTAGGTTAGTGTTAAAGTATTCACTGCTAGAGATTTTCCAAATCATTCTATCTTCTTTATCAGTGATAAATTTGTACTTAGCTATATGATTTACTCTGTCCCTATGAAGAAAAGTTTGGAGAGAGTTGATGTCTCACTCATTGTTTTTCTAGAAAGTTTTAAGACTAGCCTTTAAGTACCAATTATTAGAGTCAGAAGAACTTATTAGAGAAGGAAGATCATGCCAATATTCAAGCCAAAATTCCATGCTACCCTGACTGAAAGTCCACTTAATGTTTCTCTTAGCAATGGCTTTAGTATCAGATAGTCTATTCCAGACCAAAGAATCTGCTCTATTACATTTAGCTTTAATAGGATGAGCATCAGAGCAGTAAATATTATGCATAATAGCATACCATAAGCAGTTGTTCATTCTGAATAGGAACCATAGTTTTTGGGAGAAGGTGAGTTGAATGTCACTAAGAATTTTGATGTTCAATCCACCCTCTTCAAACGGTTTACAAATATATTCCCAGGAGGTCCAGTGAATTGCTTTTTCATTGAAGTTAGACCTCCATAAGAATCTATAGAAACTTAACCCTAGCTTTTTAATAATAGCTTTAGGTATAAGGCTATTTTGGATCCAATAATAAGTAATTGGAAGTAAAACATATGATATTAGAGTCATCCTGCCTCCAAAAGACAGATGATTCAAATCCCATTCAGCTATCTTGTCATGAATTCTATCAATAAGAGGATTGTAATTCTTCCCTTTGTTGTTACCACAAAGAGTTATACCAAGGTAGCTAACATGAAAGGTATCAGTGGTGAAGACAGTTTTAATCTTAAGGTTGCTGATGCTAGAGGGATGAGCTCTGTTAGAGGTGATTAACTTCGTTTTTTCTTTGTTGATTGCTTGACCAGATACCATGTGGTATTTGTTTAAAAACTTGCTTAATATATCAATAGAATTTGGAAGACTGTTAGTGAACACTAAGATGTCGTCAGGAAAAGCAAGGGATGGCACCAGGTAATCTGTTTTTAAAGCATACTTAAGACTGTTGTTAATGTTAATAAGATTATAAAGGCCTCGAATGAGAACTTTCTCAGCAAGAATGAAAAGGATATGAGATAAAGGATCTCATTGCCTTAATCTTTTTTTTGTGGAAGTAACTTATGACAGCACCATTGATAAGAAGAGAAATGTTAATTTCAGTGATCATTTTCTTAATTAATCTTATACACTCCGTAGAGAACCCAAAACAAGAAAGAACTTTAAGAATGAAAGCATGAGACATTCTGTCAAATGCTTTAGACATATCCAGTTGGATCATAACATTTCCTGTTTTTGGTTTTTTGTTGATATCACGAATCAGTTCTTTTGCAATCAATATGCTTTTGTGAATAAGCTTGTCTTTAACAAAGGCTCCTTGAGTCTTTGAGACGATGTTAGGAAGAATTTTAGCCAATCTGGAATTCACCAGGTTAGATAGAACTCTATTGAACATTGAGCAGAGACTAATTGGTCTAAAGTTGCTCTAACTTGTTGGATTAGCACTTTTAGAAACCAGGAAAATTCCAATGACAAAAACACCACTAGGGATGATATTTCCTTGGAGATATGAGTTTAAATCTTTACAAAAATTATCATTAATAATAGCCCAGCAACCTTTGAAAAATAAGATGTTAAACCTGTCAATGTCAGCTGTACTGTCATTGCTCATTTTGCTTATGATTTTCCAGATTTCTTCCTTGTTATTTGGATTGAGGATGGAGTCATTGTCTTGACTTGAGACAATTTTGGGGATGTTATCAAAGATAGAGTCATGTATCATAAAATCTTCTTCATCCTTGTTATTATAAGAATTAGAGGGTAAAGAGTTTTTAAAGAAGTTTTCAACAGAGATAGCAATCTCATCAGGGTTCTGAATCCAAACCCCATTCTCTTTAATGCCTTTTATAGTATTACCTCTTCTTTTCTTAGAAACATAAGCATGGTAAAGCTTAGTGTGACCATCACCCTCTTTGAGCCCACTATTATAACAATTATGTCTCCATAATTTCTCCTCATTTCTAAGGGCTTGAATATAGATACTATTAGCCTTGGAAAGATTAGCTTTAGATGAGTTATTATTGTTTCTTAAATGCTGAATTTTCATCTTCTTCACCTCTTCAGCAGAAGTCTTTACTTTACTGAAGATGTTTCCAAAACTCTTGACGTTCCAGTCCTTGACACACCTTTTGATTCTCCTGAGTTTGAATCAGAAGACTTAATTGTGACCCCTATTGCAGTGAAGATTACAGTTATGTTTGACAGTACTTAAAAAAGTTCATCGTTAGCCCAAGCATTTATAAATTTAAAATGTTTCTTGTTATTGTTAGCATAGGAAGATGAATTATAAGTAGAGTAGATTAAGAGAGGAGCATGGTCAGAACAAGTTCTGACCATGTGAAAGACCTAAGTCCCTTTGAAAGTAGTTAGCCACTTATCATTAACCATGGCTCTGTCGAGTCTTTTCCAACGAGTGTTTCTGTTCCAGGTGTATCTAGAACCCATGCAACCTGCGTCTTCCAGCTTGCAGTGTCTTATGGGATTATTGAAGTTCTCAGCCCAACTGATCTTCGGAAGTTGTAATTGTGTTAAAATCTCCAGCAGTGATCCAAGGAGAATCAGAGGTAGAAAGAGTTTTCATTTAATCCCAGAGATCCATTCTAAGCAATCTTTAACTTTTTGCGTAGACTAAAGTAAAGTAAAAGTTAGTGTCTAAACCAGGGTAATTGACATCCATGTGTAAGTATTGATCATGATCTCTTATAATCTTAATATCAACGTCTTCTCTCCAGAAAACCCAAACCTTATTAGAGAAGTTAACAGCGTGATTCTTAAGGCCCAGAAGAGGAGAAATATTATCAATCTTGTCTACATTAGCCATATGTTCTTGAATGCTAAGATTTTTATTTTTTCAGCATTGACCATAGAAAACAGCCTTCTCATAGTAGGCTTGTTATTGATACTTCTAGCATTGCAACTAATTATCCTTACTATTATCAGATAGGGATTTTTGGTGTGATTTTTCTCATTTTCTAATCAGAGAATTAATAATGAGTTTGTTGGTTTTTTTCCTTTTCTTAGCAGACTTCAAGTTACTGCTGATAATGGTTCCAAAATCAAAACGAAATGAGGAGTGTCTTGGGGAGACATTGTTGCTTCCAATGTTATCACAATCAGGAGTCAAGTTATTCTCATCCACTTGGAGATTAATCTGAGCATAATCATGTTCCAGTTTGTGCAGAGCTTCAATGATTTCTATATTATCTTTGGTTGAAGATTCATTACTCGTAGCATCAATCTTTTGGCTTTGACTGTTTTGATCTTGATTGAATAGATTGACAATATTTTTTTATTTTTGTTCTAGGTCCTTTTTTGTTACAATGGATTTAAGTTTCCTTTTGTAAATTTTATTGAAAGTTTGGATGTTATAGGAAGTGTTTTGAGAAGTTTGATTCTCTTGATTGTCAGTTTTTTGTTGTTTAATTTATGGTTTATAAGCCACCTTGAGATCTTCTTCTTCTTTAGATTCCATATTGCGAGTTTTTTTACATTCTTCACCTTTGTGGCCAATGTGAAAGCAAACATCACAGTAAGAAGGAACATTCTTATAGCTTAAACTGACCCAGCATCCATCATTTGACCCAAATCCTATCCATAATCTGTACTTGAGCTTTCTGTAAATGTCAACTTCAGTTTGAGCAAAACAAGCATTCATAGCAGCCTTGTTTGTTTATGGGACTATGATTTTATAAGGTGTTCCAATAGACAAAGCCAAGTCGTTAATAACAGAGTAGTTGTATAAGAATTCAGGAATTATTTCAAATCGAACCCAAACTAGAGACCTTGGATTTTCATACTTCTTGTTGAATTCTGGGTTCCATATCATAATTCTCATGGTTTTGCCATCGACATTCCAGACGTTTTTGGACCAAATTGTGCTAATATCTTCTTTTAAACAGAACTCCGTGAGGATATGTCTAGAATCCAGATTTATAAAGTTAAATGAACCTTTGAATTTTAAAGAATTTAAGAAGCTGCTCATAGCAGATCTTTTTGTTATTCCATCACTTTTCCAACCAATGTTGTTGTCTACTGTTGTTGAAGTAAATCTTTCGTTTCTTTAGTGTACTGAATGGAGCAGTGGTCCTCTGCTTCTTTAACTTATTCAGGTTTGATTTCCAATTTCGGAGGATTTGCATTCCGTTTAACTGCCTCTGCATAAGACTTCTTGAATTGGGTATGAACAACGAGATCTTTGTTAGGTTGAAGAGTAGGGTACTCTTCTTCATTTATTTGATTTTTAATGGTTGAATTTATGGTAAGAAACAAAAAATTCAAAGAAAGAAAGGCATAGAAAAACTAGGGATAGTATGAAGGGCTAGAGATTGAAGAACATGGGAGATCGTTTCTTGGAGTCCATCTAGTATTCTACGTTTTTCTGAATATAATATAATCAAATCAGGTCAAATTATAACAGTCTATTTTATCTAAAAAAAATAGATCAATTTTGGTGAGTTATTATTCTTATTATAGAGTTCATACTATTATAAATATTTTATTCATATGTATACCGTCAAAATATTTACTTCTAACCGATGTAGAATTGTATAGTTTATTGAACAATTGTCTAGCTCTTTTTCAAATGTAATTTTTTTTACTATATTTTTATAGTAATGCACAATCTTACATGAAAACCCGAAAGAAAAAGCATTCAGTGTATGCCAACATGGTGAGAGGCTGGAGATGTTTTTAGATATCAGAAAAGATAAAATAGTATCAAATTATTATGATTTTGAGGTTAAGTATACAATGTAGCTGACATTACGTTCTTATTTATACGGTTATACCAAATATCTTAATAGATCTTAACAAAGATATATTGATATAATATCATCTTTTGTAATTAAAAATTAAAAATCTAATAATACAAATTTATAACTATTTTGGACTTTTTTTAAGAAGATCGGGAGTGCTGAACCAAAAAGACAATTTCAATAAACCCGTGTAAGATCAGACCATTTTTATGAAAAACATGAAACTATTTCATCATCAAATTTTGTTCGAAAAATCATTTTAAAGCTCTAAAACGAAGAGGTGGCATTCAGCCAAACATAAGCTTATATTTGTGGCTTATTCACATTGGCATTGCTATCTCCTTTTATCGCACTTTTGATTTTGTAGTTGATCAAGATACAAATATTACTTTATAGTGTTCTTCAAAACTTGGTTTTTTTACCGTTTGAACTAATTTGAATACTATATGGTTTTTTTTCCCCAAGAAAGTTCTTTCATATATGTTGAAAAAGAGTTTTACAAAACTGTTAGAAACATAACAGTCATTTTGAGCTCTATAAGCTCAAAGCTTTACAGAAAATATAACAAAAACTATATTCATTTGTTTCTTTTGTTGATCTTTCAACAGCATCCTCCTCTCTAAATCTTCCATCCTTCTCCAACATCCTCCTCCAAAGCAGTCCTATCCTCTGCAGCACTCCATCCTTAACACCTGAATCCTGCGAACAAAGACAAAAGCATGTAGTCAAGTCTTTAAACTTGCTAACAATGTCAGAACATATAATGATATATCTTAAATCACATAAACCCAATATTAAGAATAACGGAAGTTTCCCAATCCCATAGCATCAGCTCTTAATATGTTAGATAGCTCACTAAAGTTATGTTGAGACTGAATGCAGAAACTATTCTTTACTTTCAAAGCATGTTTAGCCAGCCAGTCTGCAGCCAGATTTTGCTCTCTAAAAACATGCCTAATAGTCATTTATGGAGAAATCAGTTGTCTACAACATAATAAACTATGTTCTAAGTACCAGGGACTCAAACCAGAAGCTAACATGTTGAATAAGGCTAAGCAATCTATTTCAATGTCTACTAATTTAAGATTAACCTCTTTACAGTACGTTAAACCATTTAACAATCCAGCAATTTCAGCACAAATAGAAGAGCTCTTTCCTATCACACTCCCTTTAGCCATTATTATCTTTCCTAAGTTATCTCTTATTATATATCCAAAACTAGATTCACCATTTAATAAGGAAGAACCATCACAATTTAGCTTAACATGATTACTTACAGGCTTTACCCACTTAATGTACATGAAAGGTTTGGATAGTTTTATATGATTATAGCAACCTAATTGTTTAGCTGTATTAAAATCAGGTGACCAATGTTTCCTAGCTAAAGCAAATGCTAAATCTAGAGATGTAATCATTAAAAGGACCTAACTCACAATCTGTTTATATGTTGTAGAGATATTGTTATGCCTATACTTATTCCTAGCTTTCCAAATGTTCCAAATAATCATAGATGGCAATACTGTTCTAATATGAACCCTTTTAGAAGTTGACAGAAACCAAATGTTCACAATATGATTAACAGTCATGTGTTTACCTATGTTAATATTAAACTTTTCAGAAAAGAAACTCCATACAAGCCATGCAGTATCACATGAGACAAATACATGCTGCAATGATTCAATGTTATCACAATATACACATTTACTAGCTAATTGAAAGCCTTTAGATTGTAGTATTGTATCAATACTAATTAAATTGTTCAAGACCCTCCATAGACAAAAAGAACATTTTTTAGGTGAAAGATTGTTCCATATCTTATCTTTGATTATAGATGAAGGATGTTTCTGCCTTAACTCTAATACTGTATCCTTTATTTTAAAAGAACCATCATTTGACAGTTTCCAAATAACAGAATCCCTAACATTTTGATTTACATGTGTTTTAATAATCTTGTTAACATACTGTAAAGGCAAGCTATTTTGAAGTTTAAATACATTCCAAGTATCATTAAGAATATATTCATTCACTTTAGTTTGCTGATAATGTTGACAATTAGCATCAGTTAACAAAATTAAAGGTTTCATATCACTCCATTGATCTAACCAAAAATTCATATTACCCTGACCTATCTTCCACCTAATATGCTTCTCTGCCTCTAATCTAACCTCAAACATCCTTTTCCAAACTTTAGAATCAGTGTTTCTTAATCTAGCTTGCAAAGGGTGTATATTATTACAGTACTTAGAATGCAATAATTTTGACCATAAAGATTTTTTACTTCTAAAAGAAAACCAAAGTTTAAAAGCAAAAGCAGATTGAATATCTTCTAAGTTTCTAAAATTGAGACCATTCTCCTTGAATGGCTTACATAAACCTGTCCAACTAGTCCATATCATACTTATGTTGGATTCATTACAACCCCAAAGAAATTTATTTAGTAACTTATTAAATCTAGAAATAACTTTTAGAGGAAGTTTTGTTGATTACAGGTAATATATAGGATAGGACATGAGCACATAATTTATTAATGTTATCTTACCACCAAAAGATATATGTTTAGAGTTCCATTCATGAATCTTATCCTTAACCTTATCTAATAAACACTCAAAATGTTCAGCAAAGTTGTTTGAATGAATTGGAATTCCTAAATATGTAAAAGGTAATTTAGAAAACTTAAAGCCTAAGAAATCTTTAAGGTGATCTAATCTGTTCCTACACATTTTAGAAGAAGCTAGAAAGGTAGATTTTTCTATATTCAGTTGTTGTCCAGATAGGTTTTGATATAAATCTAAGAAACAAGATAGATTTCTAATACTAGTTAATGAACCATTTAAGAATAATATTATATCCTCAGCATAGGCTAGACAACTAATATTTAAGTTACTTCTCATACTATAGGGTCTAATCTTTTGCTGACCAACCAACATCTTTATACCCCTAATAAAAAATTCTTCAGCAATTATAAATAGACAAGGTGAAAGGGGATCACTCTGCCTAAGACCATTCTTAGACTTAAAATATCCAGAAGTTTTTCCATTAGTAATGACAGAGAAAGAAATGTGTTCTATAGACTTTCTTATTAGGTCTATTACTAGATCATTAAAACCAAAAGCAGACATAACTTCATATATAAACCTAAACTCAAGTTTATCAAAGGCTTTTGACATATCAAGACTTAAAATAAGGTTATCTCCTCTAGTTTTCCTATTCAAATCCTTTACTAACTCCTGAAATATTAAAATATTTTCCTGAATCATTCTATTTTCAATGTATGCACCTTGCTCATCTGAAATTATTAATGGTAAAAGCTTAGCTAGTCTACTTTGTATCAGTTTTGAGATTATCAATATTTGTATGTCCATGTCAGCCTAACCTTAAGACATGTGGTCATCCGCGTATTGGATGACCTAAGTCAACAAATAATAAAATTTAGATAAAAACACTAAAATTAACATGAAAAATAACTATTAGTAACTAAATTATACAACAAACAGCTACTAAAAACTAAATAATCACAAAAAAAATAACTTTAATAGGTATAAAAATTTGAAAAATTCAAAGAGGAATTCTTCTCGAAAAAAAAATAAAAGGAAATATTTGGTCGTGCACAATAGGTGCACCGAATACATGTCCATGTCGGCTAATAGGCCTGAATTGAGTCCAATATTTAGGTGATTTAACTTTAGGTATTAGGCAAATCAAAGTAGAGAAAACTCCTTTAGGTACATCTGAACTTAAGAAATATCCTTTAACAGCATTAAGCAAATCACATTTAATTATAGACCAACAAGCAAGATAGAATCTGGAGTTGAAACCATCAACTCCAGAAGCACTATTTTTTTATTAAGAGATCTAATAGTATCATATAATTCTTCAAAAGTAGGTTCTTTCAGAATGCTATTATTACTTTGTTCAGTTAAAATTCCAGGTATAACACTTCTAACAGAAGACAGATCATTCATAAGGGAAGTTTTGTTCAACAAGTTTGTAAAATAGCCTACAGCAGAGAGACCTATCAACTCCTCATCTTCTATCCAATTGTTATTTTCAAAGATTCCATTAATTCTGTTTTTAATTTTCCTTTTCTTAACATAATTGTGAAAAGTAGAAGAATTATTATCACCTTCAGTTGTCCAATTTACATAACTTTTTTGGCACCAGTAAATTTCTTCTTTTTCAAGCAGTGTTATCAAAATAGCATTTAACTCTTGCAGTTTCACTTGGTTTTCAACACAATTGGTTTCCTCAAGCATAATTTCAGCAAGTTTAATTTCATCCTCAACTTTGTTTATGTTAACAAAAATGTTACCAAATGTATTTTTATTCCAATTTTGTAGATGCTTTTTTAATCTCTTAAGTTTAGACCAAAATATATACATATCAGAAGAGTCATTTAAAGGTATAGACCAATTGCTTTCTACAGTTTTAATAAAATCATCATGTTTTAACCACATGTTTTGAAATCTGAATGATGTTTTTTGAAATATAGTTTGCTTTAAAATAGTTATTAACAAGGGTGAATGATCTGAACAAGTTCTGGCCAGATGATCCACCCTTGTAACATTAATTGTATCTCTCCAAATTTCATTATATAAACATCTATCTAACTTTTTCCATTTATGCTTATTAGTCCAAGTAAAATTAGATCCTACATAACCAGGTTCCTCCAACTTACAATCAAAAAACATTTCATTAAAATCATCTAGACTTTTAGTATGCAGATTATTACAAGCTCTTTGCTCACTAATGTTAGATATTGAATTAAAGTCTCCTACAACCAACCAAGGCAACATATTAATGGATATAGTTCTCAACTGATTCCACAAATTTAATCTATGACTAATGTTACATTTAGCATATACCACAGTAAGCAAAACAATCTCCCTATGTGCAGAATGACTAACCCTAACACTTAGAAGCTGTTCAAAATTATCTAAAAGTTCAATATTAAAGCCATTCCTCCATAAAATTCATATTTTGTTATTTATATTTACCTGAACAGACTCAAAACCCAACTTAGAACAGATTTCTAGATTTTTATCTACTGCTACCATAGGCTCTTGCAAAGCTAATATATTAATAAAATGCTTTTTAGTTAAATTCTTAATTCTTCTGATAGTTTTTATATTACCTACTCCTCTTACATTCCAATTTAACATTTTTAAAGTCATTTTAAGAATTATTTAGAGGACTCAAGGATCCTTTAGAGTTTCTGGTTTTAATAACAAGCTTATTTCTAGAAGATCTTCTAAGAAAACTATTCAATGAAGGCTTATTCTTCTTATGTTTAGGTGAGACAGGCAAACTTAAATTTCCACCAAAGTTATTTCCTTTATGTGAATTAGGAGAAAGTCTTAATCTATCTCTAATAGATTCAGACTCAAACAGTTCATCTACATCTTCATTCAATAAAACATTAAATGGGTTATTTATATTCATAGACTCAATTACATTTTCTATATCTTTTCCTGAAACAACACCAGGTTCAAGTTGTTTAAATGCTATTAAATTGTTATCACCAAATGCAACATCATGAGAATTAAAACCACCCAATGTCATGTTATTATCAACAGCAGAAACTATATGCTCACATGCTAAAGAAATGTTATCATCACCAAAAGTAATTATATCATCTATATCTTTTTCTGAAATACTATCAGATTCAAAGTTTTTAGATGGTATTAAATTGTTATTACTAAATTCAACATCATGTGAATTACAATCATCCAATGCCAAGTTAATATCAACTTCAGAGACTACATGCTTACATGATAATGAAATATTATCATCCTTAACAACATAGCTTTTATCTTTTCTAATAATATCATCATGCAAAACAATATTGCTACATGTTTTACCTAACTGCAATGTTTGATTATCCATGCCAGACATATTAACATTATTAGTACCTAGATCTCTATCAGATGCTACATTATTATTATTCATTGTTTGATTATTTATGTCAGACATATTATCAGATACTGCATTCAATTTATTAGAAGACTTATCAGACTCTTCAACCAAATTAGAAACTACCTTCACACATGCAACTTGCTTAATAATGCCACTGGATATCTCAACATGTTGATAATTTTCTGTATCTATGATGTTATTAAAAGCTTTATCAGAAACATTATTAGTATCAAGTTCTCTATCAACTATCTGCGTATTTACATTGCTTATGACACTTGATTTAGCATTCATATTTCCAGAAATCTCATTTATATAAGATTGCACAGTATTTGTTAAATCTTTCTTAATTATAGGTTTAGGCATCCAAACATTACTATTCTTTTTATCCTTAGTATTAACTTCTATCTTTTTTAAGTTCTGTGATTTCTTAAATTCTAAGTCATCTGATTTACAAGCAATATCCTTATAACCTAAATGTCTACATTTTTTACAATAAGCAGGCTTATTTTTATAGATTACATCTTGCCAAAAGCCATCCCTATCCCCAAAACTAACCCAAATATTTTGAGGAAGAATACTATATACATCCAAAACAGTCCATACTTCACAACAATTAAAACTAGCCCTATTTCTATTAGGCAACCAAGAATTTAAAGGAACACCAACAGCCTTAGCTAAATTTTCAATAGTGTCTTTATTATACATATATTCAGGCAATTTAGGAAATGATACCCAAACGGGAGTCAGTGGAGACTCGCGCTTGGGATTAAAATCAGGGCTCTATTTTAAAATCCTAAACGTAAATTGACCTATAGATCTGACATTATACTTCCAAAAACTTCTGACATCTACCATATTTTCAAATTCCACAAAGATATGTCTAAAGTCCCACTTATATATACTGTAATTTCCTACCAGTTTTAAGGATGCTAAATATACTCTAAACTCTACAGCAGATGGACATCCATACGAAAACTTAGCTATCAAAGTATATTTAGATATAGAATTAAGAGAAAACTTATCTCTTTCGCTAAACTTGACATAGGTGTATCCATCTTCAGCACCAATTTCCACTGTGTCGTGCATGAAGCCCTCAACAGATCCAGCAAGAAGTGGTCGTGCCTTCTTTCCCGTCTTAACAGCTTCTGCATAAGTTCTTGATTGAACCAGCTGCTTACAAGAATCCATTTCGCCTTTGTAAGGTTCTTTATTCAGAGACTCATTTCTTTCAAAAGTTGGATTTTCGAAGAAACGAGCCTTTGAAATTAGGTTTGTTGGTAGATTCTGGGATGAAAGGTTTTCTGTGATGAGGTTTGATGGTTGATTTGTTCGATTTCGTTCTTCTTGATGAAGAACAGAAATCGATTTCTGCATAAGTACTCTAGGGTTAGATATGAGAGAAGACGAATTGTGGCTAATGTGAGGGGCTGGGAGTACCACTAAGGTTATGCGAACGAAAAAAGGCTGAGAGGAGAGAGGCTTCTCCGATAACAGGCTAGGCCCATGGCCTTGATTTCAAAAAACAATTTTAGGTTCTTGGAGGCCTAAAATCCTTTTTATCTTATCTTGTAAGTCAACAAATAATACTATATGGTTTTTATTATTATTTTGTTTTTTATATTCTCTAGGTAAATGAACTTTATTAGTAGAAACAACACACGTCATATTATGATGTTATGAATGTGGGAGTAGTAGACAGTATGAGAATAGAAAAAAAGGAAATTACAAGGCCTCAATTTGTTTTGTTTCTGTATGATACTTGAGTTGTGTTTGTTCAATTTGAATCCCCACAAAACTTGAGCATAATAGATGAAAAATAGGACAAATTGAGAATAAGTTTGATACTTTGCTTGTACTATAATTAATTTATTATTTTTAAAGTAGAAATAATTAAGATATTTTATAAAAATCCAAACTTGGAACTATAATGATGTATAACATAACGCTCGGGTTCAGAATGCGAGATGCGGTATGATAGTAGGGTGCGTAGCTATTATGTGGTAGTCGAATAGAGAGATAAAGTTAGAGATGGGTATAGCCACTCACGGGTAAATATAGAGAGAGTTCTATTTTTGGTTGGTTTGTTCATTAGATATGGGGTTGAAAAAATGTTTAGATTCCACGATTACAATTGTTCAACAAACTATATAAATCCCACAATTCTTGAGTAAACATTTTGACATTATCTATAAGAATACAATACTAACACTAACATAGCTCAATAATGGACAATTGTAACTCATCAAAGATGAATTAGATTTTTTAATTAAAATATGATAGGTTATTAGGTTGGTTGGATTTAGTTATTAGGTTGGTCGCATCAGGTTATTTTATGGGTTGAGTTTTTAGGTAGACCGGATTGGTTTTTAAAAAAACTAATTTGTTGTATTTTTTTAAAGATTGGGGATCTGTTTATTACACAAGTGAAGGATATGGACTAACGTGAGACAAGTCGCAAACATGGGGACTTGCCATGTTTCTTAGCAACCAATCGTTGGACAATTTAACCGGATTTCTTTTTTTTTTCTTTTTTTTAGTGTTATATCTTTGTATCTATAGCTCAAAAAAACATCCCAAAAATATAATCGATTTTTTAAAACAAACAAACTTACATTAATGAAAGAGTATTTTTTTAATTTTTTTAGTTGCGTAATTATCTGTAATTTGGTTGCATAATAAGTCTCGAAAAACAATTGTGTTCCAGTTGCAGGATCACATGTAATTAGGTTGCAAGAAAGTAACTATTTTTTAGAGTTAGAATTACGTGTAATTGGATTACGAAAAAACAACAGTGTTTTAGTTGCGAAATCATGTGCAAATGAGTTGTGTAAACAAGAAGAAAGTAGTTGCGTAAATATGAATTTGGTTGTGAAATTTTCTTTTTGTCTAATTGCGGAATTACATGCATAATAAGTTGTGTAAATAAGACTAAAACAGTTATGTAAATAAAATTTTGATTGTGAAATAATTCTCGAGAAAACAATTGTGTTTGACTTACGGAACACATATAATTTGGTTATGAAAGTAGGAAAAAATAAAAATTCTAAAAAACATTTCACTCATATATTTATTTTTGTTCGTCTATAAAAAATAAAATATATGTGTTTTTAGAATTTTTTTAGTTATGGTTTAAAAGATAAAGATTTTTAATGGTAAAAATAACTAATCGTTGAAGTTGTACGTGTTTTATATGTTCATGGGTACCGTTGAAAGCATACATGTTGCATGTGGTTTTTGGTAAACTATAAAACCCTTGTACTTATCAGTAATTTTAAATTTTCCCATGCGGTTATCAGTAACGTACATATAAGGCTTCATATTGCAAAATCGTAGGATTGAAAACCTTTGTTTATGAGTGAAAATGGACTTCGTCTTCTGTGAAACGTAAAATGACAAGGCGGATATATTGGAGAGGGTTCGGAGTTATTTGGTACAAATGGTAATGAGTTCCCAAAGAGTATCTCCCCCACACTTGAATATGGATTATAAATTTTAAAAAATATATTATTCATAAGATTCGTACGAGTTTTAAAGGTTAAAGGAGGTTAGAATCTGATTTCCAAAATATTATTTATTTTACAAGTCAAGTTTCTTTTACTTAAATTTGGTTGACCCACCCATTTTTAATTTCATCGAGAAGTGATCTAATCCTACTTATATTTTAACAAAAATATCATTTTAAGAGTATATAAATATTTTTCTTTTTGATAAGTATTATCCATCCATTCTTGAACAAAAACATATTTTTTGGAATTTTCTCTTATTGTATCTCTGTATATTTCCTCTTTCTCTCTCTACAAGTTTCTGGTCACGTTACTCCAACTTTGGCGACCAAGATCTTCCTCCAGAGTCATCATCCTCCTCCAACAACCTCGTCCTCCTCCATGGTGAAGAAATTTGATCTTCCTCATCTTCCACCAACGTAAACCCTTTTGAATATTTTTTTGAATTATTTTCTTAATTTTTTCAGTTTATTGAATTGTTTAGGTATTAGTTAGTTAATTATATGTTTTTTTTTTATTTAATATCATTTTTCATGAAGTTGGTGGGTTAGGTTTGGGTTTATGTATCTAAAGTGTTGTTAGGTTGAATTTGGGATTTATGGGATAAATTGGGTAGCTAGGTGTTCATCTTATTGTCGGATTCATGAGGAAGATAAATAACATCGACGGTGTTGCGCTTGCACACCATCGATGCGTAGCACCATAGGTGTGTATTCGGTGCACCTATTGTGCACGACCAAATATTTCCTTTTATTTTTTTTCGAGAAGAATTCCTCTTTGAATTTTTCAAATTTTTATACCTATTAAAGTTATTTTTTGTGATTATTTAGTTTTTAGTAGCTGTTTGTTGTATAATTTAGTTACTAATAGTTATTTTTCGTGTTAATTTTAGTGTTTCTATCTAAATTTTATTATTTGTTGACTTAGGTCATCCAATACGCGGAAGGACCATCAGCCACGCACCATCGGTAGCTCTAGACATGAGCACATTGGGAAAATATTTTCCTAGTCAATTCCATTGAAGCGGAGAAATTCATACTTTTCCTCAAAAATCATAGACAATCTAGCAAAAAAATAAGTAGAAAGAGAAGTTGCATCCATAAGAGTTTGAAGCATGCTGCTAAGTATATTTCCAAAGAAGTTGATCATGTGACGATCATATCATCTACACAGGTTGCACCACCATCACCAGCATCGTTAGTTCATCGATCACCACCATTGGCGCATCGTTCACCTCCATAAGTTGTTGTTCCACCATCATCACCTCATCATTCACCATCATTAGGTAATCCTACACTAGACTCTGATGTGGCTACTAGTAGCGCCGAAGTTGGTGATGTAGATTATGAGTTACTAGAAGAGAATGAGAAGCCTCATCTTACAGAGAAGAACATATGAACTTGTTCGCTTTTTCTAGAGTGTAACAAAATGTCATTGTTTTCAGACTACAAAAATTACGAGGCATTCAACTTTTTCATTGAAGTGTAAGTTTTAAATTATTAAATTAAAAGTTTAACTAATATTTATTTTGTTTATTAAGTTTTATTTTCTTACTAAAATAATATGTGTACAAATTTGTACTTCTCACGACATCTGTGGCATATTATAACTTGTTGCGTATATGGGACTGTACATACCAACCTGAAGTAGTGATTCATATCGCACATACTCCTTCTGGATCTCTCATAGCTCATCTACCAAAGTATTATACGCATGTAGTGTTGGACAAGGTATTCATCAAACGTTGGAACCAAAAGACTAACATTTTTTCCGTTCAGTATTAAGGAGATGTGAGGCTAGTGCTTTGGATTTCCTTTATCGTTCTTTTAAAGATGCTTCAAAATATTTAAAGCATAACATGTACGGTTTCATGGACATGTTAGACTATTGGATATACAACCATTTTCCATCTTTAAAATTTCCATAAAAAAAATTTATATTGTGAAAAACCTGAAGATCGTTAGTTGGTTTCCAAGGAGAATGATAGGCACTAACGTTGCACATGTGGTTCTTTTGATTGATGCTTGGTGCTAAAATTCAACCTGCAAAAAAATGGGTCTTGCATAAATATATTCGCCCAAAAATTAAAATCCCACATATTTATAGCCTGCCAATAAAGGATCCCGCCTAAATTTTTACCTTCCAATTTCATCATTCACTTCTCTATATAAAGGTCCCGACTAACATAATGTTAAACACAGAGCTTCAATTTTTTACTTAGAAACTTTGTTCAATATGTAATTGATTGTACGTGAAGACTCTCATCTACTCTAAAATGTCGAGAATGTGAAGTTACCAAGGTCTGATTAGACTAACAAAGGGTTTTTTTAACGAAACCGTATGTACAACGTAATACATGTATGAGGGTGTATGAGAAAAACCAATGTCATCCCCACGCACACGTGAAGACGTATTTACAAGATCTAGTTATACTATAAACTAACCAATGTATCGTGTGTTTGGTTTCTCGTGAGAAGTTAGGAATGAAACATTTAACTTGTTCCATTTGAAAGTAACTGATTTTTTTTACAAACGATATGCTACGTTTTGTGGAGGAACAAATCATTGAAAAAGAGAAACCACTAAAGAGTATCATTTTTATGAAGGATGTGACTTTGAATAAAATTTTGTTGTTTGATGTTGAGTCTTGATCATTTGGTCATTTTAAGTTATTATATTTGTTTTATGTTAATTTGAGAGTTTTGCATTAATTTTATTTTATGTTCACGTTTAATGTTGTTTTATATCCGTTGATGTTCAGTAGTGTATATTAACATGTTTATTTATCTATGAGGTTATAATATTTTTTTGGATTTCAAATATTTGGGTTCGTGATTTCCCGGTGATTTTAGGAAAGAGGTGTATAAGATGATTAGTTTGGGGATTAATGATTTAATTAAACGTCATACACTTCACCATACTGAGTTAGACATTATTGGCATTAAACAAGAACATGTGCAATTCTATGTATTAAATATGTGAGAACATAACTCTTGGTTGTGTTATCCATGTTTCTGTTGAATGTATTTACAAACACTTATCATTTCATGTGTAATGTATTTGCGTCAAATTTAAAATATTATCGTTTTAAATATGAGGTTCGTAATTTTTTTATAAAATCAACATAAAATGAATACATTAAACTAGGCATGGGCATATGGGTATGGAACCGAAGAACCGAACCGAACCGAACCGAAATAACGGATTCGGTTCGGTTTCGGTTCCTTATAAATACTCGTACGGTTCCTTATCTTAAATACCCACGGTTCTCGGTTCGGTTCGGTTCGGAACCGAGAACCGAATAGTACCCATAAAGAACCGAATAAGCAATAGTACCTTTGAATATCCATGGTTCTATTCGGTTCCAAACGGTTCTTTTGGCTACAAAGTAACCATTTGGTTCTTTTCGGTTCAGTTCCAAACAGTTCTTTTGGTTAGAAAGTAACCATTTGGTTAGAAAATAACCATTTGGTTCTTTTCGGGTTCAGTTCGAAACATATTTTTTGGTTAGAAATAACCATTTGGTTAGAAAATAACCATTTTGTTCCTTTCGGGTTCGGTTCCAAACGGTTCTTCTGGTTACAAAGTAACCATTTGGTTAGAAAGTAACCATTTGGAACCGAAACCCGAATGTAACCGAACCGAACCGAGATGAACCAAACCGAACTGAATTTTAATCAGTTCTTAAATGGGTACTAGTTTTAAAGAACCGAAAGAACCGAGAACCGAACCGAACCGAACCGAACCGAATTTTAATCGGTTCCTAAATGGGTACTAGTTTTAAAGAACCGAAAGAACCGAACCGAACCGAAGAACCGAATGCCCATACCTACATTAAACAAATAAGTCTTGATTATATTGTTTATAGAATACAGTAAACAAATAAGTCTAAATTACGTTATTAATATTATACAATAAGTTTGTGCTATATTATTATACAAATTCATCTAAACCAGTTGCTTTTGGGTTAGCGGTGATAGGTTTCTGATCTTCAAGATCTGCATATCTTTTGCAGCGACTTAGTAGTGGTAATTTCCAAATTGTCGCGCCATCACTATGCAATGTTTTCCATGTAGGATATATCCATGCACATGGTGAGTCGCCAATAATTGAAATCTATATAAACATATATAATAAAATGAGGATCTCGATGACTAATTATAATAAAACAAAACTTCAAACTAAAATGAAATACATATATTGACAAAATGGATGTTCTTAACAAAACCAAATCTAATTTTCACTCTTTTAGACATCGGAGGAGGTGCACCTCGAAGTGGTCAAAAAGTATAACTGCAATTCATCGACCCTGATTGTGATATAAAATGGACAATGTATTAAAACCTTGATGCGATGGATATCTATATCTCTAACATTGTCATCCAATAATATATACTAGCAGGTACTCTATATTAGTGTATACTTTTAGTAACCTTTAAATACTCTTCTTTATAGTTATATATCTTGATGTTAATGTCAAAGTTATCCATAAATATGCCATAATACCCTTATAACAACCTTTCACCCCTCTTATTGGCTGGATAATCTATATGATACTGATCGATTCTCAGAATGCCCATCAGGTCTAACGTTGTTTATAGCGCTTATGAAAGGTCTGTAGTGAAATAGAAATCATTACAAGTAAAATTGTAGATTATTAAGTATTTGTTGGAAACGAATATTAGAGCTTGGTACACTATAACTAGATAGAGACATCATTGAAGGATTTCCAACTATCGATTGTTTCTTTATACTTTCCAGCAGGTGTCCATTGGAATTCAAAGCATTATTCTATAAATTCCACACTTTGCTCTTATATACTACTATTTGATGATTTTAGAGATAGAGAGGGAGAGACATCACACATCAGATTCCAAAAAGAAAAATATTTAAAAGGTTAAAGTTAGACCTCCCCTGAAGAGACCAACTGGAATCGAAGGTAAATTTATGTAGATTCACCGATGGTCCACCGAAAGAGACACATCACACATCAGATTCCAAAAAGAAAAATATATAAAAAGTCATTTTGAAAAATATTTAAAAAGTCATTATGTCAACGATTGACGTCATGGTCTAGCAAATATTTGTGTCCACATTCTCTTATTCCCTACCGCCAAGATCCTCATGTCCTCAAAACCATACGGCAAGGTAATCACGTTTCCATAGATTTTGTTGAAAATGTCTTTTTTTTCCTAATAGAACGATGACGACTGACATTATCTGGAGCTTCGTCTGGGTGAAATCGAATAGGTTTTTAGATTATTTTTTTATAATTATATTTTTTTAAAAAAGAAAGATATAGAAAGATGTACCATTTTTTCATGTTTATGTTAGTCTCCAATTGACAGGAGTTTTTTAGCATTTTGTTGTGATTTTTAAATTTTTAAAATATATGAGTTTATATTTTGAATTAATTTAATTTTAATAAGTTTTTAAAAATAAAATATTAAGTTTTATTAAATTTTGTGTTATGCGAATTTATTCATGATAAATTTGTAAATATTAGAAAATTTGAGAATACCACAGGATAGTTTGGACAGGTTTTTTACTTTTCTTTTTCTTTTTTTTGAGAATTTATCAAAGGCATGGTTGAGGCTCATCTTGTCTCGACTTGACAGATAAAAAGGTAAGCCTCTTGTTGTGTTTTTAAAAAAATTTAAGAATAGAAGCGTTACCTAAGAGTCTCTGATAACGAGTTCGGGTCCAGTCTGGATATGTATCTGCCGTTGGCTCCAATATCATTGGTATTAACTTCATGTGTACCACCTCTACCTCTACCGTTGGGAAACTTTCTATAAATACAACCGATGTACGGCTTAATATTATAATGTATATGTTTCTTGTCACTATAGGCTTATGTTTAAGTTATATTTTGGTTATTGTGACTATCGTGGCTAATTAAATAAATAATTGGGTAGTTAAAACAATTATAAATAAAATATATAAATAAAAATTTATTCAAAATATGTGATCAGACTTGTACTTTATAAAAGATTGAGTCCAAGTATGACTAAACAAATTGTTTAGAAATTAAGTTAGAATAAAATATTGAATTATGTAAGGTTTTTTACCATTATATGGAATACAAAGATGTGAGTGAATAAAGTTATAATTTGATTGTACTCCGACATGAAAATATATATTTCGGTTAAAACAATAATGATTATAACCTTTTGTTTATTACAAGATAGGGACTGAAAAACAATAGTTAGACTAAATCTAACTTTACCAAAGGCGACGACCTAAATCCCTAGATCTAAATACAATCAAACGAACACTCTTAAAGAAAAACCCTAGAAAATCAGCAACTGCAATCGGAAATCTCGAAAACCAAATCGAAATATAAGCTTCGCTGAAATTAGCTTGGAATAGAGAAGTAGCCTATGCCCAAGCTTTCGAGTAGAAGAATAGATCGGAGCTCAGTTGGAGCAGACGATTGATCGATTTCAATTTTCTGCTTACAACGGAGCGTCCACTTTGCTAAGCAATCTGCGACGAAGTTCTGGGATCTGGAGATAAATTTGATAGTCATGCACGGATGGAGCAGACGTCTGCAAATTCGGAGAAGCTTGGACAGAGGCCAAGGGTATCTGCCTTTAGCCAGGTAGTTGATTATCGCCTGGCTATCGGTCTCTATATCGACCATCTCCCATTTTCTAGTCCTTACAAATCAAAAGACCTTCAAGAAGAGTTTGTGCCTCAGCCAGCAAAGGAGGAAGCTTCCCAAATGTAGATCCTACTCCCAGCTCCAATTCGCCTTGATGATCCCGAAAAATTAAACCACCCGAGGCTTCTCTAGTGTCGGAGCTAGCTCCATCAACATTGAGTTTTCTTCTGCCTTCAACCGGGTGAGTCCATTTTACATATTTGTGTTTACTGATATCATCATAAACTGAATAGCAACCTAGTGCTTTCTCAACGTCTATAGCTTTAAGCTAGTGCTTCTTTTTTAATTTGGTGTCCAAACTGCAAATCATCATGTTAATATAAAATACAGCAGATTCAGTAGTGATAGCTTTGTTCTTAAATTTCATGTCATTTCTAAATTTCCAGATAGACCAACAGATTATAGGAGGCAGAACATGAGTGATATGAACCCTAGACAATGACATGGGTTATGCTCATATAAGGTTCAATTTTTATATTAAAAATTTGACTGTAATACTTCCAAATAGACCAAGCTAGATTACAGTTCACAAAAAGATGGTTTCTATTTTCACAGTTAGGGCAGAAAACACACTTAGAAGCTAGGCTAATATGTCTAATTTGTAATGTAGCATCAATAGACAGAAATTTTTTAAATAGTTTCCAGGTAAAGAAAGAACACTTCATGGGGGTTAGTTGATTCCAGATCTTCTTATATAAAGAATATTTAATATAGTGCCTTCTAACTTTGTCCCAAGTAAGCTTAGTGTTAAACTCCAGGTTTGGAGAAGTAGACCAGACCAGCTTATCGTCTTTAGATGGATCAATCTTATATAGAGAAATTCGCTGAATTCTGTCTTCATTTAGGAAGGTTTTCAGCACATCAAAATCCCAACCATTGTCTTTCCAAAACATATTAACATTTTGCTCCAAGAACCACATGTTTGAATCAGTATTCTTGTAGTCCAAGATTGGAGATTGGTTATGCCAATGCTCCAACCAGAAGTCCACATTTCCCCTTCCAAGAGTCCATTTTATGTTAGGTTCAGCTGAGTCTTTAATATTAACTAATCTCTTCCAAATCAATGAACCATTGTTTTTAAATTTAGCTTTAAATGGATGATTATTTCTATTGTATATGTCTTTTATTAAATTAGCCCAAATACTGTCTTGTTTTCTGTATTTATACCAGAGCTTTTAAGAAAGAGTGGTTTGAATATCATTAAGGCTTCTTATATTCAAACCACCTCCATCAAAAGGTCTGCAAATATTTTTCCAAGCAGTCCAATGAATGGCTTTAGTATTAAATTTGGACCTCCATAAAAATTTGTTAATTTTTTTTTCTATTCTATTGATAATTAATTGAGGAACAATAGAGTTATGCATCCAATAGTATGGTAAAGACATAAGAATAGTTGAGATAAGAGAAAGTCTTCCCCCAAATGATAAGAATTTGTTGTCCCAATCCATAATTTTGCCAATGATGTTATCTAACAGTTTGTTGAAATTTCTTTGCTTATTGTTGCAGCTCAAGGTGATTCCCAAGTAGCTGATAGGCAATTGGTCAGTCTTGAAGCCAGTAGAAGTTTCCAGCTCCCGAATTCTGTTTTGATGAAGAAAATTCGAGGTAATAACTTGAGTCTCTTTTTTTATTAATAATTTGACCAGAAATAAGCTGATATTTATAAAAAATGTCACTAAGTAGCTTTATAGAAGAATTCATATTATTTGTAAAGACCATAATATCGTCTGTAAAAGAAATACTAGGCAGAACAATAGAATACCTAGAAGCAAATATCATACTAGGGTTTTGGTTATAGAGATTAATCAAACCCCTAATTAAAACCTCCTCACTTAGGATAAATAAGCTTGTGGACAAAGGGTCCCCTTGCCTTAACCCTCTGACAGAATTAAAATAACCAAAAGACTGACCATTAATAAGGATAGATATAGAGACAGAATTTATCATCACTTTAACCAATTGAATGAAATTATCAGAGAAACCAAATAACATTAGGACTTTAAGAATGAAGGGATTAGACATCAGGTCAAATACTTTGGACATGTCCAATTTGACCATAATGTTACCTTTAGTAGGCTTTCTACTCAAATCATAAACCATCTCCTTTGCAAGAAGAATATTATCATGAATTGATCGACTTTTGACAAATGCCCCCTGAGTATTGCGATAATTCTGGGAAGAACATTAGACAACCTGTTATTTAAGAGCTTAGAAAAGATTCTATTAGTTAAAGTACAAAGGCTAATAGGCCTATAATGATTCCAAAAGGTAGGATTGGTAGTTTTAGGGATAAGACAAAGACCCAAAGCAAAAATTCCTCTAGGAATGTCACTACCTGTCAGAAAAGAATTAATAGCAATAACCAAATCATCCTTGATGATATGCCAGAAGACCTAATAAAACTTCACATTATAACCATCAATACTAGATGCACTATCTGGATTCATAGAGTTAATGACATTCCAGAGCTCATCACTAGTAGTAGGCTTCAATAGGTCAGAATTGTCTTCAATAGGAATATTATTTTAAGGTATCTTGTAATTGCTCCCATTATGAAATAAAATTTCCAATATTGCAGAAAAAAAAAATAACCTTTTGTTTATTTGTTTTTTTCTTCTCTCCGCATTACAAGATATAATAATATTCCTTCTGTAACTTTATATTTTGACCTTATAGAGAATATATTAATCGTTATAGAGAATTTATTTGTCCTAATTAAATTGACGTTTCTAAATTTTAAAGTGGTATTACTAGTTCTATATTATTTATATCTTGGAAGTTAGTAACACTTTTTAAAATTTCAAAATCAATGATAATCTTCTTTATTTAATTAATGTGCATAAGACTGAAGGTCAAACATAATAGGGCAGAGGGAGTAATATTGAAGAATAAAAACACAAATAAAGAGAATACGACACAAATATAAAAAAATCACATTAATAGCTAATTGCTATAATGGGTAACTACTAGGATGTCTAACTTATTAAGTACTCATTCCGTCACAAAATACATATCGTGTTTTAAGGTTATGCGCGGGTATTAAATAAGATAATAATTACACCTTTTTTTCATTAAATTAGAAAGAAAAAGAGTATAATTGGTAAATGATTATAAATAATATTAAAATTTACACTGGTAAACCAGAAGGACATGTATTGTGGAAGAAAAAATATTTTTCAGAAAAACATTTATTTTGGGATAGAGGGAATAAGCTCTATTTATATTTCCCTATTTTAGTAGTCTATTGATATATTGATAGGATTGATTCATTTCATCATAAATATTTGAGTGATTTAAATATTCAATGAATTGGTATAAGAATTAATCATTTAAAATCGACAAAAATATGTTGACTTGAATTTTAGTAAATAGTTCATGCTATTAGGTGTTGTATGTGATAAGGGAAAATCGAAAATAATAAATCAGCCAAAGTAGTAAATTTAGTGATACGAGAAAATCAAAATTCATCACTTTACATAATCTTTCGCCTCCTATTTATACAATTCTATGTCGTGAATCCCCTATTAAATACAAACATTTAATGGGTTGTGACCACCGTTATATTAATTATTACAAATTCCCGTTAATCGTGGTTCTAGGATGTTTAACTGTTGATTTTCCCTGATTGTCGGCCTGTAACACAGTCTATGATATTCACTTTGTTTAACGTTTGTCGTCGTAACGGTTAGTTCCACCAATTGTCGCGCTGGGTATTCTTTGTGATTCTGTCTAATGGGTACCGCAGCTGTTTTGTCTGCTTAGGCCGAATCCGATGTCAGCTTTCTTCTGCCTGAGCGACGTTGCACACTATGTTCAATGTGTTTTTCTTTGACCGTACTGCGCTTGATTATAGACGGGCATGAACAGGTCTTGAGTTTGTTTTGGCCGAGCGCGTGATTTTAATCGGGGTCTGCTCGGCGTAAGTTCGAGCGCGCTCTGCCTGGTATCTCTTCTGCTCGGATCGGGCGCATCATCCACTTTCAAAATCTTCCTACTCTTTCTACTTTGTGCGGCCCTGTTCGGCTTCGATCTCCCTGCTCTGCTGGTTTTTTGTCTTGCTCTGCTCTACTTTCCTTGGTTCTACTTTGTTCCATTCCGTTTGGTTTTGATTAGGGGTGAGATTTGGTCGGTTTTTTTTTTAATTCTTAAACCAAATCGAAATAATTCGGTTTTTATATTATTAAACCGATTTATTAATAAAAAATTAGTTTTTTTGGGTTTCGGTTTTTTCGGTTTTAATAGAGGTGTCGTTCGGTGCGGTTAGTTTACTATGCAGTTTGAATTCACGATATTGGTTTACTAGGCAAACTGAAATAACTGAGAACTGATAGACACAAAAACCAAATAATTACTTTAGGAGAGAGAACTGAAATATACTTTATGTCCTTGATATCAAACTGAACTTTAAATTTTTTTAGCTTGGCTAGTGCTCCTTTCAAACGAGACAAAGTGAGTTTTACTTTCTGTATCTGAAGCAGTGCGGAGAAATGTCTCAGAAATGCAAATGCCTCTATTAGATTTTTCAACCACGCTGGACACAAGCAGGAACTACCATTAGTCTTAACTAGTCCCTAACCATCACCGCCATGCTTTTAGCAGCAAGCATTTCCTCGATCGTGGAGAAGACAGACATTTGAAAGACTCTAAAACTTTGACAAACTTCTCAGAATTTTCTCCCTGCAGTAATGAATGAAAAGTACATCGATACATGTGCGCGCCTTAGGATGAGAGTTGATGGATCTCTTTTCATTGTTTATTAACTAATACTATTGCAAACATATATGAATCAAATAAGTAAGAGACTATCATCCGTAAATTGACTATGAATAATTTAATTGAAATAAGACAACCAACCCAAAAAGGATTTACCAAGACTAAGTTCATTGAACATTCATAAACAATTATTATTTCAAACTCATAAAAATGTTCATTGAACATTCAACTATTGTGTTAAAAAAGAGCCAATGGTTATAAAAAAAATATGGAAGCACATTTGTCAATATCAGTTTTGTATAGTATACTATAAGAATTAAAATCCAATGATGAATTCGATCTTGTTTATGTATTTAACATGGTTCATCAGGCGAGCAATAAAAGACACAAATATACTCTGAGTACAGAAACAAAAATGTCTTCAAACTAAATTGTAATTCAATTATCTTTCAGAACCAATCCCTTATAAAGTATAACTAATAAAAACACAATTTTTATAATATCAAGTAGCTCCTGAATGGTATTTGTCTTTAGGATTGATGGAGCATGCTTAGTCAATGTCATATTTAATAACTTGGCAAGATCCACATTGGTGGATTATCATAGCTATCAAACTCGGAAGACAAACGCGACATGAAGTTTCGCTCTTTCATACGATAGATGCCCATGTTTGTACCTCCTTCTTCGCCACTAGGAACGGAACGGACTACAGGATGAGGCGTAAAATAGATACAATTGGGGCTAGGGCTAATTGCAGCAGATTTGTGATCTACTAACAAAGTAGAGGAGGTTCCCACAAAAATAGTCTTGTTCCCCAAATCATCTACAACTTTCCAATTTCCCCTGCTAATGTCCATTTCAGCAACTCTAAACCCCTCAAGATCTCCTTCAACATGTCCTATCAACCTTGAATCATAACCTAACCACGATACCACGAACAAACTAGATTCCGTTGATCCTACTATATAATAAGTGCCCTCCAGATTAAGAATACCTAAACTACCAACTTTACGCATTTCATTTTCTTGCCCTCCCTTGAAGTCACAAACGATAACCTCCCCTAAACAATTGACTATATAAAACTTCCTTTGATGGTAAGTAACATCACAGTACCAACCAGGAAAGCACCCAGTAGGGTTTTTTATATAAGTCCAGCGCATATCACCCAGTCTGCAAAAAGACAGCATGCTCCGATTATCTCCATACATGACAGCGATTATACACTCTTCTTCTGAAAATGGCGGGCTTGACAATGTAATTCTATCAATGTAATCGTCGCATTCATAGTTCCAAAGTTCCCAATTATGAAGGGTTTCGAGTGATGGTAATTCAATTTGAGTTCTCGTAAAAGGGTGTAAGAGATGCATGGTCCAGTCTTCTTCTATCCTTTTAATCATGATCAACCATCCTTGGGAAGAGAACACCCTACTGTATTTGGTTTCCGGTAGCAACACTCGACGGACCATTTTTTTGGAGAAACTATAAAATTGTTGGACTTCATTGTCTTCTGATTTTGATTGTGGAAGCATGAGCCACGGAATATTAGCAGGTGAGTTGCATATGAATATATTTTTTGTCACACAGTTTCGCCATGAGGTACATACTCCCCTAAAGGCCTCAAGATCTTCGTATTGCTCTATTCTTTTACCGATCTCCAATATCAAATCATGCGGGAGTTTACTCCAATCACCCATCGATTCTGAATTCAAAACAAATTAAAATTCTATCTAACGAATCGCTGTTCAATCTGGATTTTACTTATATAGTTGTTGTCATTCAGAACTAATACACAATATATATACCATTGAACACAATATAAAACATCAGACCACTAATTACTAAGGCGATCCCTAGAACATCATCTTAAACCCTTGAATCACTACAACAATTGTCCAACTTCAAGCAATAAAATATATTTTTAAACATAAATCTCGTAGAACAGTTTGTGCGCAACATAGATAAACACCAATGACTACCGTAAAATTGGACACTAACAATCTTTATTCATTCGCACAGAGGAAGAAGAAAGAGGGAAGATCGCTCACGTACCTATCTGGGGCTTCGTTTCACGGGATCGGAGGATGGGCACCCGTTGCTTATGAGGGAAAACGGACTTCGTTTTCTGCTAAACGCAGAATGGCAAGGCAGATTTATTGGAGAGGCATGGGGATTGTTTGGTTACCGATGCTAATGAGTTCCCAAAGAGTATTTCCCCACTCTAGTGAATATGGATTATAAATTTTTATTCTTTTTGTTTTTAAAAAACAAATTAAAATATATCATTGGGTAATTGCTAAAAAAAAACTATATTTATTCTGTGAAGTTGTTTATTTCGAATTTAAAAAATTATTATGTTATTATTTTTTACGATTTTGTCTTTCACTGTGAAGTCTTATAAATAGAAGAAATTACTTTTGAAGTTTGCATAATTTTAAACTAAAACTAAAGAGGTTAACACTATCGTTATCAATTAAAATGTTACGTCTTACCTTCAAAACCACATAATCATATATTTTATACTATTTATATAAAAAAAAACATATTTTCCATCTTAGTTATTCAAAAGATTTCTCAAATCATAACGGATATTTTGTTTACTATAAATTGATATTGTTTTTAGTTAGTATTACTCTTTAGTAAGGGATAACCTTCAATTGGTACACTATCATGTACCTTGAATTTTAAATTTTTAGCCAAACACTTTATCAATGGGTAATCTTCCCTTAATCAACAATTCTTTGAGGTCATGGCTCCAATCTTTATTTTCCTCCACTGAAATTTGAAAAGTTTTCTATGAATACTAACATTGCTCGGTCTCATAGTTATTGATGGGCTTTCTTTCGTCAATACCAACGTATACCCTTTAGAGTATGTTATTATTGCCAAAGAGTCAGAAATGGAACTCTGACCCTTGTGCATGTGCTCATACATGACATTCTCAATAAACACTGCCAATTCTCTTAAGGCTTTCAAATAGTTCACTAATTGATCCTCCATTTATTTGGATAGCTTATTGATAGCAATTGGGAATCAAAACTATTTACCAATAACAAATCAGACTTTCAAAAAGTACTGATAACTTTTTATCTTATAAAATTAAATTATTATAACCACCTTGACTTTTTAATATCTATGGTACCTTTATTTTGTTACCACAATCTTGATCTCTTTTTTCATTCAATCAATCTCTTGTGTGATTTTATATTTTTTAGTTCTTCCCTCGATCAAGTTCTTATGCATTGTTGATCGGTTGTTGTTTTTTTTTTTGCTCTTCTTCATATGTCGATCGTTTATTGATAAGTACGGTATTTTTTTGTTCGTGTTTTTGTTATTTTGTATTATATCGAGTTATTTTGTTGTTGTTTTGTGATTATATGATTGTTTTAATTATGTCGATTCTTTGATTTTGTATATTCATGTAAATATTTTAATAATTATTTGAAAAAGGTGATTTCGGGAAAACGGATTTGGAGATTTTTGGTTGCATAATTACGTGTAGTTTAGTTGTGAAAATATCAAGTGTTGACAGGGTGCAAAATTACGTACAATCTGGTTGTGAAATTAGTAAGTTTGTTAGTGTGAAATTGTGTGCTACTTGGTTGCGTAATTATGTTGTAAGTTGTTGCGTAAAATGATTGCATAAATAGGATTTTGGTTGTGAAAAAACAATTGTGTTCCGTATTTTTTTTAGAAAAATGTCATATCTTTCAAATAATAGCTCCAAAAAATACTATTGGTTTTGTTTATTTAAAATGAACAAAACTAGATCCATGAAAGAATTTTTTATATTATTTTTTTACTGCATTTGGTTGCGAAAATAAGAGTAATCGATTTACAAAATTAGTCTAAGAAAAAACAACTATGTTCCAATTGCGTAATTAAGAGTAATTTGGTTGTGAAAAAATAATTGTTTTCAGTTGAGGAATTAAGTGCAAATGAGTTACGAAAATAAGAAGAAAATAGTTGTGTAAATAGGATTTTATTGTGAAAAACAATTGTGTTACAAATTTTTTTTTAAATGTCGTATATGTCAAACCATAGCTCCAACAAATCAGAAATAGTATTGGTTTTGTTTTTTAAGACGAACAAAACTAGATGGATGAATTATTGTTTTTCACTAGCATTTGGTTGCGAAAATAAGAGTAATCGAGTTGCAAAATTTGTCTAAAAAATATTATGATCGAATTGCATAATTAAGAGTAAGTTAGTTACGCAAATAAGAAAAAACAAATTCTAAAAATATTACTCATATTTTGTTTTGTTCATTTTCTAAAAATAGAAATATATGTACTTTTAGAATATATATATATATATATCTTTGAGTTAAAATGAAAGATATAGAATTTTGAAGATTAAAAATAACTACGATAAAAAAATTAAAAACGAAATAAAATCATTTCTTCGTGAAAACCTGCGCAGTCATCTACCATATTTGGAAGGAAATGAATGGCAGAATATTCCAAAACACTGAATTCAGCAATAGGTCGCAGAATAATCTGCGATACTCATTCTAGTTCTACGAAACCAAGTTCCATTTAATTACCTATAGCTAATTGTATTCTGAACGAGTTTATATCTCGTTGTATCTCAATTAATCTTTTGTTCATTTAGACTCGGATATGCTCAGCTAATTGTATTCTGAACGAGTTTCTATCTCGTTGTATCTCAATTAATCTTTTGTTCATTTAGACTCGGATATGCTCGGAAGTACTCGTACATTTACATATATAAAATATCTTGATTTAGTAGTTGATTTATATTGAAGTTGTAGAGATTTCACTGAAATTTTTTATAAATATTTTTAATTTAATAAATTTGTAAGCTTCCATTTAAGAAAGATAAAATGTCCTAAATAACATGAAATATGAGAGTTTTACCATTAAAAAATTTTGGTAGATTTTACCGTAACATAATAAAATTGAAAATACATATCCTAATTGTTAATTTAAATTTATCAATTGTTTGATTGGTAACTTATCCTAAAATTATTTATATAAAGTATAATTAATAAAAACATAAAATAAGATCTTCTAAATTAAAAAATAAAAGACCTGCTTTGTAAATTTAGATTAATTAAAAAAAATCAATTAACTTTTTCAATATTGCTAGAAATATGATGAAAATCGATATTTTAGAAAACAATAATTATTAACTTACATTTTCCAACTCAGTATCAACTCACCTAGTCTACTCTGCTTGAGTCTCACCTGATTTTAATCCATTTATCTCACTTTTAAGTTCCGATTAGTCCTTGTCAGCAATTAGAAGAACGTCTACTATTTTAACTGATCAAGTTACTCTTCTTTTTCCTCCAACAAAGTCTTTTCTGCTGATCGAAGAAGTTTTTGTGCAGCTGTTTGTATCTTATTATTTTGTTTAAAGAGAAAAAACAGTTTGGCATATCTGGACCTATGGCATTCAAACACAACAACCCTCCTTGAAACCTTCGAACAAAATCCCCAAACACACGACCTCTGTCCCGATTACGAGACCAGGTACCCCAGATCTAGGCTTTCAAGGAACGAAATCGCAAGCAAGGCTGGAGGAGCATTATGCTGCTGGTAGCAGGTCTTCTGCTTGTACTTAAGGGTCCACTTGGCAAGCCAGTCGGTTGCCTGGTTTTGGACCCTTGAAACGTGCTTGATGGACATGCTGCTACCCAGAAGATCCCTGCAATAGCTCAGGTTACGGTCTTCGAAATCAGACCCAGATGTTCTGGAGAGCTGGTTAATAAGAATGAGCGAGTCCGACTCGACATCTACACAATTCCACTAGTTTTTGAAACAAATAGCAAGACCATGAATCAAAGATAAAGTTTCAGCCTGAAGAGGTGAAACTTTTCCCAAGAGAAAACCATAAGCATCCGTGATGGCACCCTCGCAATCTCTGAAGACAATTCCAGCAGCAGCCTCTCCATTAAAGATGCAGGAGGCATCAACATTCATCTTGAGCCGATCAACACCAGGGCGAATCCATTTCAGGTATACAGGACTAATCTTCCTCTTTGTAGAACTGCATCGCATCATAGTACCTGCATTACCAACACTCGACCAATGCTTATAGCTAAAGCAACCATTACTGTCTAATCCCTTAACAATTGCTATAATGCTATCAATAGCCCTAGAAATACTAATATGAACACCCTTGTGCTTAATAAAGTTCTTGACTTTCCAAATCATCCAACAAATTATTTGAGGAATGAGACAAGAGATATGAAACTTAGCCTTAGAAAACCCAAACCAGCATCTTAACATGTGATTAATAACCATAGTTCTTCTGATACTAACTTTGAAAGTAAAACCAACCCAATTCCACAACTGCCAGGCAAAAGGACAATTAACAAATAGATAATTTATATCCTCGCAATTCTCACAAAAAACACATTTAGAAGCCAAACTAAAATGCTTTTTAATCATAATAGAATCAACAGAAATAAAGCCCTGCAAAATCTTCCAAGTTAAAAAGGAAAACTTCCTAGGAACTTTAGAACTCCATAGCTTTTTATAGAGTGTCGAACAATTATACTTATCTCTTAAATGCTCCCGGGTATCCTTCAAGTTGAACTGACCATTATCAGAAAGAGTCCAGGAAATGACATCCTCCTTATCAGTAATGTAAGTGATTTTGATCTTAGTCACTCTTTCAGGGTCTAAACTGCCCTGAATATTATTTAAACACCATGAATTAATAAGCAAAGAAACATGGACATCAGAAATAAGCTTTTTAATAAGACCAACAAACTTTCCATTAAAACCAAAGGAATTCAACACTTTAAAGATGAATGAATGAGAAAGTCTGTCAAAGGCTTTCGACATATCCAACTGAACCACAGTGTTACCCTTTTTAGGTTTCTTATTAATATCAAATAATAACTCCTTAGCCAAAAGAATTTTTTCATGAATTAACCTACCCTTAACAAAGGCAGACTGATAAGTAGACACAATTTTAGGGAGTACACATGACAATCTAGTGTTAATAAGAGCAAAAAAGATCCTATTAACAAAAGTGCACAGACCAATAGGTCTATAACTATCCCACCAGGTAGGATTAGAATTCTTAGGGATCAAGCAAATGCCTGTAGCAAACAGACCAGTAGGAATAGAACAACCATTAATATATGAATTGAAAGCATTGCAAAGATCTTTTTTAATGATATGCCAGCAGTATTTAAAGAAAACAAGGTTAAAACCATCAATACCAAGGGAGCTATCCCTCTTCGTCTTGCCTATGATACCCCAAATCTCCTCCTCAGTAGCGTTACTGAGCAGCATGTTATTGTCATCAGTAGTCACCATAGATGGAATGCAATCAAAATGCCTATCATCCAAAAGCCTGACTTCTTCCTCTTTGTCCTTGTAGGGATCAGAAGTCAGAATACTCTTGAAGTAACCGGCAGCAGAGGCTCCAATTTCCTGCTTATCATAAATCCAGGTAACACCATCTCTAATACTTCTTATTTCATTCTTTCTTTTCCTCTTTGCAATGTAATTATAGAAAATTTTAGAACTACCATCCCCCTCATGAAGCCAGTTATTAAAACACTTCTGCCTAAGAAAAGAGTCCTCATTTCTTAAGGTCTTTAAGTACAAACCATAATCCATAGCTAAGTTAGCAGCAGACTGAGTATCATTATTAGTATAATGAAGAATCTCCATAGCCTTGACCCTGCAATCAGCCTCCTTAACACTGTCAAAAACGTTACCAAACTTGTCCTTACTCCATAGCTTCAAACAACCTTTTAGCATTCTAAGCTTATACCAGAAAGTGTTGCTAGGATGACTAATAAGTGATTTGTTCCAATCCTGCTCCACAACACTTAAGAAAGAATCATCATCACACCAAAAGTTAATAAATCTAAAATTCTTTTTCCTATTAACAGCATTAGTAGAATTGTTAGTATTAGCAGTAATAAATACAGGAGCATGGTCAGAACAAGTTCTGGCCATGTGTAAAACCTGAGTTTCAGAGAACAAGGACACCCATTTATCATTAAACAGAGCCCGATCTAACCTTCTCCATTTGTTACCTCTAGCCCAAGTAAATGTCGAGCCACAGTACCCAGCATCATTCAAATTACAGCATCTTATTACATCGTTAAAGTCATCCATGCTAGCTTGACTAGAAGAAACACAACCTAATTGCTCATCATGAGCAGAAATAGTATTAAAGTCCCCAACACAAAGCCAAGGCCTATCATTATCACAGATAGCCTTAAGACAGTTCCATAGATCCTCCCTTTGAATACGACTGCATTTAGCATAGACAGCACTCACATAAACCTTCTCATCTATGTCAGGATAATCCAATTCCATATGAATACATTGCTCAGCATTAAGGACAATATTAATGTTAACCTCAGAAGCCCAGAAAATCCACAACTTATCGGATATATTAGCAACATATTTATCAAAACCAAGCACCTCAGCCACCACTTTAATCTTTTCCCCTTTAGACATAGGTTCCTGAATCACCAGAACCTTGATATTTTCAGAAAGTTTCATTGAATTAAGTCTTCTCAATGTGGGTTTATTAGACACACCACGAGCATTCCAATTAATCACTCTGATCATTTTCAGAGTAAGATTTGTAGACGTTGTCTCTTGAACTAAGAGACTTAATGGTTAACCTATCTTTTGATCTTCTTTTTTTTGCAGCCTTCAATCTGGAAGAGATGACATCACTGAAACTATGCTGTGGAGAATGCCTTGGGGAAGAAGAGCAGCTACCTATGTTCGGATCAGGAGAGCTACATTGATTATTATTCAACTTGTTAATAGCCATTGTACTTGTATCATAAGAATCATCTTCAACATATTCAATATCTTCAATCTTGTCTATAGCCTCAATAACCTCATTACATATTTCTACTTGTATTTTGAGAACCAATCCCATTGTCAAGATTCTGATGAACAGTTTTATCTAATTGAATATGAGAAGAATTTGAACAAGATTCCTCTTTATTATTATCCTTCACTCCAACATCAGAGTCTTTCTGCAAAACAATAGACTTAAGTTTACGTCTATACACCTTGATAGTATCCTTTGAAATAGTCATGCCAACTGAAGGAGCTTTCTCCTCCAACTTCTCATTAACCATAACATCATCAACCTTATCCCCAATACTTTTACCAGCATCTTGAGCACCAGACTTCTCCATACTCTTAACCATGTCTTCTCTAACCTTAACATCTTTCTTACAAACAGAATGAGAATGCCCTATATGATAACATCTTGAGCAGTACAATGGCACGTTCTTGTAACTAATAGATACCCAATACCCATCATTAACACCGAACCCAATCGACATCCTTCTTTGCAAATTCTTCGAAATGTCCACTTCAACCTGAGCATAGCACGCATTTGTATGCGCACGATTTTCGTTTGGCACAATGACCCTATATACAGGCCCAATCGCAGAAGCAAGAGCATTAATCACAGAAGAGTCATATAAACACTCAGGCAAGTGTTCAAATCTGACCCAAACCAATACAGTAGGATCCTCTATCTTCTTGTTGAAATTTTGCCTCCATCTTAAAATACGCATTACCATATCGTCGAACCTCCAGACATTACGAGACCAGAGCTTCGCCACATCTTCCTTCAAGTCAAACTCAAAGAAGATGTGATGGGAGTCCCAGACCTTGTACCAAAACGATCCTCTAAATTTCAAGTTATCCAAGAAAGCATCAAGCTTCTGTTTCTTCGGAATCCCAGTACTAAACTTACCTATTAAAGTTGTTCTTGATTTCTTTAACAATGCCTGCTTATCTTGATCACTCAATGGTGCACTCACCTTGTTCCATCTTTCCTCTTTAAAATTGAAGGAAAAAGTACTGAAGGTTGCGTCGACCATGGCGAGAAGATCAGATTGAGAGGCGGGTCGAAGAAGAAGTGGTTCTGTGTGATTCATTTGGTTTAGGTTTAGGGTTAAGATTGACTACCCAATCAATTTTGACCGATAGGCTTTACTTTTGGGCCTGTTATTGTTTCGAATGGTTTTTATTAATAAAAGGTGATATTTTGATTAAATATATATATATATATATATGGACCTATGGCCCTCTTTTTGCATTTCAGACTGTTCTAGTTTGCAGTGATCGAAAGAAGTACCAGAGCTAAAAAACTGGGATATACATTAACTAGAAGATTCCAGTGCCTAGGAAAATAAACAATGCAGGAGGAAAAACCTACTATTATAAGAATACTCTATCCTAACAATGGTTTAAGAACTAGGCAAGGTATATTAACTCTAGCTCTGTTCTTTATAAGGGGTCCAGATCAATTTGGAAACGTCGACATCGAGGCCACCACGACCAGCAGCTTTTAAATGGCGATCCAACACCTTCGGATCTGCACAAATTACATGCTGCCCTTTCCTATACTGAATCAGTTCTAGACTTTGGAGAGTTGTTAAAACATCCTCTGCCTTGATAGCTGTCATGTCACTCAGCTCCTGCAACAAGGTTGACAATATTACAATATTACAACATTTTAGACAAAAACAACACAAGATTATAGTGTAGGGCATATATAATAAATATAATCTGAGATATTTCACCCAAAAACATACCTTAATAGAGATGTGCCCTTTGTGCTTTTTCAAGATGTCCAAAAGAACCCGAGTCCAGTATCCTCTGTAGCTTAACAGTCCCAGATCTGAGAGAGGCCTTTCAGGTGTCCCAAGTTTACCTTCTTTCTTCGATAATTCGTATGCTGTCCAGTGAATTCAGTTAGAAATCAATTCGATGTATAGGGTATAGAGTAGGTATGGCAATAAGAACAAATAACGCCTCACTGTTCTACTATATGCATAGTAAACATTTTGAGATCATCATGGATGGCAGGCCAAACAAACAGAATAACTTAAAATAATTGAATATGAGGCTGATGAAGAAAGGGGATACCAGATTTTATAAGCTTAAATCCAAATAATTAAATAGGCTAATCTCAGAATCCTAATTCCTAAAATTAATTATATATTACAAGCATCACCTTCCACTAATCTCATATAGCCAAAATGCGAGAAAAGAAACTTACAGAAAGCAATTAAGAATTTGCCGTAGCCTTTCCTTTGATAAGGAGGAAGGGTGAGGATGCATGCCAAATTGTAAGATTCCTCGGAATGCTTTTCCTGCGCCACCAAACATGACGTACTTAGCAATTTCCAGTTTACAGATGACAAAAACATCAAACACCAATGTTCCACATCTCATTGGCAAATTGAATTACAAGCACTATGTAATATGCATCTTTAGTGATACAAATCTCACTCACTAATGAGTGAATGCCTAAAACAAATAGAAAATATGGTGATGCCTAAAACAAGATCATCTTACTCCTAGTGAATGCATATCAATTATAATAGAAAGAAACCTACAGGACACAAAACTACACAAACTCATGTTCACTATCATGCCATCCACTCTCATAGATATTTGTTTGACCAGGTAAATATATATTTACCAATTACCACAAAGAATCAGAATCGAAATATTGCCATAAACAAATAAATTACCTTCGAAAAGTATCCAACCATGTGGCATCCTCTATCATCACATTCACACAGAATGTAGAACAGAAACAAGTCAACGTCATAATAAAGAGTCTTGTGGTCAAGAAACAGCTTTGCTAGCAGACAAAGGTTCTGCCCGTAGACCTTGTTCTTTTTGCCATCAACCTGTCGGAGAAAAAGAAAAGAAGTCAAAAAATAGTGTAAATAAAATCACCTTAGAAGTTTGCATCAAAGCACATAACTCCTACTATTTTGGAACTGCAGAAAATTATTAGTTTCAAACAGCTTATAAGATAATACAAGCAGCCATTTCTTTCCAACCAATACACTGCTTGCAATCTATAACCTGTTAATACTGAAGAGACCGACAAGTAAAAAAAATTCTCATATTACTGCAAGATAAAAACAATAAAAGAACGCCACGGGATAAAAGGAGCTCTACATCGCATGTATTTAGTTATAAAATTGTAGCGAGAAGGAAAATCCAAATCCGCACCTCAAACATTGATAGAGTACCACTTCTGTATATTTCATCACCAGGTGGGTACTTGAGATCACATTTTTTCTACACAAATCAACAAAGACCAAAATGGGTCAATGATAAATTATCAAACAGAAATAACCAAATAATACAGGTATAGAAACATATAATAAAAAGAACCAAAACTTCTTATTAAGGAATAATATCCCACCACTAAGAAACATAACGGCATGGATTTTGGAAGCAGACTCAAATGTAAAAGAGCAAGCGAAGCCATATAATGAACGCAAGAAACCATGACATCGGCTTAAAGTTCAAACAGATTCAAGTTTACGTATTAGTTATATTCACGTACTTTTCACAATTCAAATCCTACAGACAGAAAAGATACTGGGAATGAAGAATCTTCTCACCAAATGCCTTTGAAGCTGCTCTTTGCGTTTCAGGAAATTGAGGCAGAACTCGCAAAAGTACAGCTTCAGGCAATCATTG
Organism: Limnanthes douglasii subsp. nivea; assembly: GCA_036936605.1. Classification (NCBI taxonomy): domain Eukaryota; kingdom Viridiplantae; phylum Streptophyta; class Magnoliopsida; order Brassicales; family Limnanthaceae; genus Limnanthes; species Limnanthes douglasii. Next base: position 159,160,211 of record JAUPFV010000005.1, on the reverse strand, counting down.
TATTCTGGTGGAAAGGGGGAGAAGTACCACGTTTCAATTTCATATCTTCCAAGCTCTATTTTTGCTATATTTTTCACTTTCGTGAATTCTTCATGTTCACGCAAGCTAGCCGCATCTAGCTCTTCATGACCCCCCTATACAAAGGAAAAGACAGCCCGAGATATTAAACTCACCAAAGCATAAGATAGCTTCAGGCAGCAACGAGAAGTACAATCCGCGAAATTGTGGACTTAATTATAAGATCAATGGCAGTACTAAAGCACATCAATTCACCAACTAAGGGCTGTGCATGCTGGACAGGGGCACATTATGCAGAGCAAATTGAATAAAACAGCATAGCCACTTCATCATTAGGTCTTACGAAGGACAGAGATATATAAATTTATCCAGGCAAAGTCTATATAGGCAAAAAGAGGGACCAAGAGTAATCGCGTCAAGAATTGGAGTCGTGATTCATAAAAATCGGTGTCGCTCAAGCACAGTTTTAAGCGACGTGCGACGACCCGCGACGACGAGGGGTCAAAAAGTTGCGGCGATGTGACGAGAGTTATTCCGTTCACTATTATTAATTAAATAATATGTAATATTATAAGATCTCCAATTTCAAATATTCTTAAAACATGCAAATACAGTTAAACATAAAAACGCTCCAACTAAATATAGAAAAACTCAAATTTAATTTATCAATTAAGAAGGAAGCACGGGGATACAATAGAAGGAGACAAGAGCCGTGTGTCTCTTTATGAATCTAAAGATAAGGGTTTCAAGTTTGAATAGAAATAAACTATGGACTCTGAAAATATGACTTAATGGTTTTAGTAACGGCTATTTTTAATTTAATGGGTTTATATCTAATGTTTAAGTAACGGACTGTTTACACCTAATGGATTTACAAATTAAGAATTTTTTTTGATGAAAGGATGGAATAACGCCGTGACAATAGAGCGACGCTACCGCTCCAAAACGCCGCCGCGACAAATGTTTTTCAGTTCAGAGCGTAAAGTCACGCTGCATGATGAAATCCTAGAGTTACAGACCGTCGTGCGCTGTGGCGGCGCCTCGGCGGTGTTATTTAAAACTATGCACTCAAGACAGTTTAGTATAAAATGCTTGGCCCTTGAGTATCACAATCTACATTTAACATCATTGTGTATCAAAATCTAAGAGCAAGCTTCGATAGTTCAAGTGCACGCATTATCTATCTTAAGATATTATATTCATTTGGGACATTTATCCTAACATCAACATATCACACAGCAATTCCAGTTCAAAGTATTTCCATTATAAGTAGAAATCATATACGAAAAAGTTAGAAAGTAGATTTGTTGTGTTATATATTGATTAGGATAATGATCGCCAATTGAATATCACACAGTGACAACACTATAAAACTAGATTGCGTACCTCCACATGCGTCTCATCAATCTTTCTTCTCTGGTGGCGAGTCATCTTTAAGCTTGTCACCTAAAACCTCATGAGCCAAACCATAAGAATAAGGGTACATGGGAAAAGGTGAAAATGGTTGTCGTTTTAATTATTAAGAGAAAGGAGCAAATAAATTAAAAAGCAAGTACAAATAAAAACTGGAGTACATTTTGGCAGGTAAAAAATAGACTTTTGATTACCAAATTAATTTTACAAGAAAGATGTAAGAAACAATAAATACCTTGTCTTCCACTTTCTCATCAACCACAGCTTCTACCGATACAAGGTCAAGTTGCTCAAGCTTCACCCATTCATCAAGCCTCCTGTTAACTGCGTTGTTATGCAATAGGATAAAACAAAGCAACTTAAAAACCTGAAAGCTGAATACATGTTTAACTTCAATTATGACATCTAGAGAAGTATTTAACCTTTGAGTCTCTGACTTATGAGAGAACATAAAAATTACAAGAAGAATTGTGTATATGGCTCCTCAAAGCATGCAAAAACAATTTTAATAGAGATCAAATTCTATTCATTTCATCTGTAAGCATCATAGATTCTCTCTGGGTGAATCAAAGGATTGAGTGAGCTATAAATGGAATCAATGGATTTTCCAAAACACCAAGGCTGATGCATATTCAAAACTTGCTGGTGGGTTACGGTGCAACATGCGTATAACCTAATCAAGCCACGGGCCAAAACCTAATTTACTTATCCCTTGGAGGATAAGCTAATCAAGCCACGGGTCAAAACCTAATTTACTTATCCCTGTAGTTTCCTAACAAACCCTAGTTCAATTAGCCCTAAAAACGCAATTACTATAGACCATGAGTAAGAAGCAGCATCAAGCATAGTTCAATTACACTAAAATCACAAATACCAAAAAGCATGAAACACGAATTTAAACGATACACATATTAGATCACAAAATCCATAAGATCTATACTCACACTCAGTGTAATGAACATAATACTCGTAATCATTTGGTCCACCATTCTGCAACCTGCGCCGTTCGATAACCTTGACCGGATGATGCTTACCGTCCCCTCCACCGGCACATGACACGAGTACCGACCTCCAACGGAAGCATACTAGCCTTCCTTCTCTTGGCTGCCTCGATATCCGCGGTGCTGGAGACGGGAGGCTTCTGATCGGCCGAAAGTGAGGTGGCAGCGTTGGCAGACGACGGTGTTGCGGTGTTATCTACGTCAAACGAACCCATGATTCGTCGGCGATATAGGAGTTTTGACTTTTTAACTTATTACTATTTACTTTGTTTAAATCGAGACTAACCAGGCCATATTCGCGTTACAATCGTAACGTACAGCTAAAATAATACTCCTATACTGAAAACAAAAGTGCAAAATAGTGTGATTTGTCAATATTGTTAGTTAAAGCCCCTAATTAGTCACATACGAATGCTTCTCGTGCATCAAAGAGTTAAAAAGTGTTACGGTATATTAATTGCTATCGTTGTGTATCAATAGTCATAAATACGATTAAACGGGATCCTACACGGGTGGTTTAAACAGTAACTTCTTTATTACCCCATTTTATTCTTCCCTAATACTCACTTTATTAAAAGCATTGGGAAGGTAAGCTCGATAGTGGAACATAATCTATACATAACACAACGATCAAAATAAGATGCGGATGAAAAAACAAGAACAAATAAAATAAAGAACAAAACAGACCTACAGCATTCGGCCACTTGTAAATAACAAAACGATGACCGGATGAATCATGAGCGAACAATAAACAATTTCTTATTGAAGTACAATCCACAAAACAATACAAATCAAAATCAAGAAAATAAGAAGGGCAAAGCTATTTCTTCCATGAAATTTTTTATTTCTTTTATAATTTGAAATCTCTAAAATACTTAAAATATGATATTATTAGTTTACCTTATTTTGTTTTCAAATTAAATATTACGTGTCATTAGTGAAATAGATTGCCCTACTGTGAAAAACATAACATTAAATCTTTTTTAATCTAACATATCTCATTTTTGCAACTAAAATTAACCCTAAACCCAAAAAATATGAGTTTTATTGAATATTGAATGCAGATTAACCATTGAGAATCAAGAAACTCATACCAATCAGGAGAACAACAACGAAGCACGGAATAAGATATTTTAATGTCGTTTTTTCGTTTTAGAATAAAGTGATTTGAGCACTTCCCGATTTCAGCATCCCGATTTCAGCATTTCTGGACAAAACGCAACTGATTCCGAGAGTGTGTCTCGGAATCAGTTGTCTTACACAAACAGTTGATTCCGAGATACCCTCTCGGAATCAAATGTGTATGCTAAGAACAACTGATTCCGAGACATTCTCTCGGAATCAGTTGTTATGTTTCAGTAGACAAGTGCAAAATCATTAACACATTACTTTTTAATCATGCAGGAATTTCAAATGTGTTCGAAACCTGAAATTGCATCCCCTTATCATACTGACGATGATGTTATATATCCGGATCTCACCAACGCATTCACTACGCAAGCGTACTACACTAAATTTGAACTTACGGAATGGGTATTAAGAAAGGGTCGAGAGTTGAAATATTCTATGATGGTAAGTAGGTACGACTCTGAAAATTATAGGAATACTCCTCGATTGTTTTATTCTGGTGAAAAATATGGGAAACCAAGGTTAAAACAAAAGGCACCTAACGTGAAGAGAAGAAAGTCAAGTACAAAAAAAACAGATTGTTCGTTTCTACTAAGAGCTCATCCTTTTGACAATGATTTATGGTATTTGGTAGTTTCATGTGGTAGGCATAACCACCCTCCATCCGAATATTTAGAAGGTTGTCCTCAAGCAAGGAAACTAACTTCGGCTGAAGAAGATTTGGTGAATAAATTATCAATACGCGGTGTCACTCCTCGTAAACTTTTACCCGCCTTAAAGGATATTAATCCTCATAACGTGTCTAACATGCGTAACATTTTTGCAACATCTCCCCAAATATTTACGTCCATTCATTTCTGAATGCAAAAATGTAGGCTTAGATGGTCATTGTGGTTTTAGAGCCGTCGCTCATGGACTTTTTTACGACGAAATTGTATGGCCGCATATTAGGACCTCACTAAAAGAAGAAATCTTATCGGGCCTTCCTCTCTGTGACAAACTTTACGGTGGACGTGAAAGGGTTGATGTTGAACTACGTTGCCTAGATTGGTATGCCATGATTGCCCTTTATAGCAATTGGATGACAATTCTGGATATTTGTTATGTGATTGCTAATGCTTTCAAATGCATCATATATACAATTTCCGACGGCATTACATATACGTTTCTACCACTAAAAGGTGTTACGCCCCATATGAACGAAAGAAAAGAGATTAGCATCGCACACATCCATGGAAATCACTACATTAGCGTACGAGTACCTTTCTATCTACTACTATATTTGCAAACATAATTTCATACTTGTATACTAATTGATTTTGTTTTAAAAGGTTACCATATCTCCCGGTGGACCGTTGCCATTAGTTTATCCAACGTATATGAAACACATTTCCGAAGAAGCTAAAGCGTGGTTTCCTCCCTTGCAAAGAAGGATTGCGTCCTTTGTTGGTATCCAACCTCCAAAACCTCCTACTACGCGAGAACCACAAGTGGTGGATTTAACGATTGATTGAATCTAGGGATAAAAATGTTATGTTAATGTTTGTAATATATTCATCTTCAATATCGTTCAACACGAAGTCCAAGTATGGTTGCTATGTTATTGTTCAAGTAGAGTGTCTCTATTATTGTGTAATTCATAGCATCTTATTCTTATCCAACCAACAATTTTTTTAAGTGTTTAGACATTACGAAACAATCAAATTTTAATATAGACTGGGGTTTTGCACTTGATTCCGAGATAGCCACTCAGAATCAGGTGCAGTGTTTTTTTACCAAACTATTAGGTGCAGCACTTGGAGACAAAGAGTTTGCAACTGATTCTGAGTGGCCATCTCGGAATCAGTTGCCAACAAATTCGAACCAAGTTACGTCTGATTCTGAGTTGGCCACTTGGAATCAGATGTAATTTTTCAAAAAAATATACACCTGATTCTGAGTCGGGCACTCAGAATCAGGTGCAAACTCTCTGTCCCCTTATTTAAGGTGATAATTCGTTAACTGGGACATTGCACCTGATTCTGAGTGGTCATCTCGGAATCAGGTGCAAAGTCTCAGTTTAGATTAAAATGTGTTGGTTATGTAATGTCTAAACTCTTAAAACAAAGCAAAATAACAACGATAGCATAGATCATCCAATAAACAAAAAACATCATCCGATAAATAAAGAAACAACATCCGATAAACAAAGAAACGTCATCCGATAAAAAAAGAAACGTCATCTGTTAAACAAAGCAACAACATTCGTTAAACAAAACAACAACATCCGATAATCAAATAAACATCATCTGTTAAACTAAGCAACAACATCCGATAAACAAAGAAACGTCATGTTGTATACGTCTTGCATACATGAATGCAATGTCTTAAGGCCGCACGACACTCTTCACCGGTCATATCTTCCACATAATTTTCGCAGGTGTCGAGAATTTTAGCATAACCTCCGGTGATGTTATCTTGGTGGTTGAATGTTGTGGTTCTTCCCCTATAGGAAAATCTTCCTCTCGAGGTGCATTAGGAACTACGTACCATAGAGTTTGACGAACCCAATCATCGTAATTCGGTACGGTCGTACTTATTTCATTACCTTCCTCGATAAGAGTTCCTTTATTGTTGGGTGGTATTATGTGTTGGTACCGATTTTCCCACATATCATTTTTAAAGTCAATCATCATATTTGACAAGGGACCGCGCCTAGGAGCAAGTTTTGCAAATAGATCTCTAAAGCGTTGGATGTACCCAAACTGACGGGCAACTCTAAGTGGTTGGTACGGCTTAGTTTTGTCCATGAATTTCAATCCACCGGTAAACCACGCAAGCTCGTGAAGGGGTTTCAACATTCAACAATACTCGTACGGCTGAAAAATAACCTGAAATAGAATACAACCGAACACGATATATATAAATATATTCAAAAATATAATCCGAGAAATTAAGTTAGAATATAAACGTACTGTGTATATATCTAATTGGTCAAGTGTCAATTTATATGATTGAAGTAGATCTCCAAACACTTCTATCGAGTGGCACCGTTTGAGAATTGCCCACGTACGAATGTGCGGCATATAGGGATAGAATCCCTCCGAATGAGGTGGCTGAAAGCGAGTGAAATGGTAAAAAATCCAGCATTCGAGTAGTTGTACGAATCCACTTATCGTCTTCGTAGAATGTTTGGAAGCCATACGTAACCTACTTTAAAGCTCCGCAAGGATATGCATCCCCCACGCATATGATCCCAACGAATTAAGGTCACCGAACACATGTAACCAATCTGCTTTCACGTAATATCCGCTTTTGTCTACAAATATAAACAAGACCCAAAGAGATAAAGTAAGTAGGCTTTTGCACAACGTTGAACATCGATCCTCTTTAATCGACCTGCGTCTTGAAAACACTCGTTGGATAAGCGATCCCTTAGCCAAGTTAACCGTATACCGATATCTTTACACGGTTCGAGCTCCGCTAAAGCTTTCCCGTATGGCACACCGAGAACATCGTGTATCAGCTTCGCACGTTCCTCTATTCTTTTGCTTCTACGCACCTCCAACAATCTACCGCATATCGGTAACTTGGTAATGATGGCCACATCGTCTAAAGTGACGGTCATCTCACCGAAAGAAAAATGAAATGATGTCGTCTCATGATGCCACCGTTCTACGAAAGCAGCTACCAAAGGTACCTCGGTACTCCAACAATAGAGGGCAACCAACAATCGTCCAAAAGGGTTGGACTCGACAACCTCACGCACACTGGTTTGGTTGATCAGTTTCCAACGATTAACCGCATTTCCCGCGGCGAAAAACCGCAAAGGACATCCCCTTCTTTCCTAATACATCAAAGTGAAACGTTATTATAGAAAAACAAAATTAACCCATTATATTTAAATTAACTTACTCGGCCATGGTAAACATGGTACGCTGTATGGTTTGTCAAACCTTTGTAGAAGCGTATGTGCGGAAAGCATGCTAAAAAGGATTCTTTCTCGGTTGCTAACGTTGATTCGTCATTGCCTTGCCCAGTTTCTTCATTTTCCGATTCGGATTGAGGTATAGCAACAGGAGATGGTTCCCTCCTTCCATCGCACCGATTTTGTCTCACCGAACGGGACGTAGGATCAGGGGCAACAATTTGAAGAGGTTGCGGCGTCTCAACAATAACTGAATTGTTTGCGGCATTTGGAGCGGATGATTAAGATCTGCGCAAAAATCTCTTAAGTAGCTTTCTTGGTCCCATACTACAAACATAAAACAATATCTACAATGTAAAACATTTCAAACCACAAAAATCTCTTGAGTAGCTTTCCAACATAACTGTTCTGCTGTTTTTTTTAGTAGAGAGCATGTGATTCCGAGTGGCCATCTCGGAATCACATGCTTTTTTTTAAACCGAAAAACAAGTGATTTTGAGATGGCCACTCAGAATAACCTGTTTTTTGGTTTTAAAAAAGCATGTGATTCTGAGATGGCCACTCTGAATCCCATGCTCTCTGCTAAAAAAACAGCAGAACATCAAAGTCGAAACCAAGTCGAAACAGCAGACAGAAATCGAACCCCTAATCGAATCTAACAGCAAAATCGAACCCTAATCGAAACCAAGTCGAAACAGCAGACAGAAATCGAACCCCTAATCGAATCTAACAGCAAAATCGAACCCTAATCGAAACCCTAATCGAATCCAACAGCAAAATCTAACAACAATACTATCCTACTCGAAACCCTAATCGAATCTAACAACAAAATCTAACAGAAATACCACCCTACTCGAAACCCTAATCGAATCTAACAACAAAATCTAATAGAAACCACCACCCTTCTCGAAAAATGAATAAAAATAAAAAACTAAAGAACCCTAATCGAGTTGGCCAAAGGTAGATAAACTAAAGAACTTTAATCGAAAAATTAAAAAAACAAAGAAACTGAAGAAATCTTACCTTCTCTAAGGGCTGCTTTCTCTCTCTCTCTCTCT